>RPFO01001034.1:280000-601415 GCA_009746045.1 Mesostigma viride
GCGAGAAGTCGGAGTACACGCAGTCGTCCAAGGTGGGTTGTCATTGGTGAATAACTTTTTTATATTCATGAGACAAGCATTTTATATGCATATAATGTACACACAGTGGTGTGACATAGCAGAACGAGTACACGCAGTCATCTAAAAAGGTGCATTGGCGCTCGGTGTGAGGTTCATCGTTGCTATTTTTTGAACGTGTGATGGAGCAGGATGTACATGCAGTCATCCAAGGCGGGGTGCCTGTTGCCGCGTGAATGACATTTTTGCTATGTATAGAGCCTGTGGCAAGGAGAGCGCGCACACAGTCGTCCAAGCTGCGTTGTTACTATGGCATGATTTTCTTTGGTGTCGCATGGCTGTTAATTGTAAAAGATGTGCCATCAAGCTATCGAAGCTAGAGTGCCTTGGCTATCTCTGTCTGTGCATATGACACCGTCGCTATTTACAGAGCAACAGCCCAACTAAATTGTGCGATGTGCAATGGACGATCAGGCAAATGTATATGTTTGAGCGTATAGCCTGCCAATAATTGCAACCCCCAGAATATGTTATGCGATGGGTGGGCTGTTGCCTTGCTCATCTGTTTCTGCTCCCCATTAATAGCGCTACTTGGAAATGCAGTTTTTCCTATTGCTCCTAGTAGGGCCCTTGACTGAATCACGGTACAAGAGCTCACATCTTGCTGTGTATCTGATGTTACTGCGTATCGTGTTCCGTTTCACGTCGCTGACCTCGTGCAGCTGTTTGCTCAATTGCAAGAGCAAAAGGAGAGCGGTGCCGGGTTCAAGAGGCCAGCAAAGACCGACACGGATGGCGCCAAGCCGAAAGCTGGTACTTTCAAGCTATGAGAACAGAATGGAGGCTAAGTTCGAGACTGTCATGGACTGCAAGATGGCACATGAGGCCACTTCTTCTCACTCATTTCTGCTGGGCTTAACGACACAGAGATCTTTTTTATATATTCATTGAGAATGACAAATTACGGAGGTGAGAATGGCACGCAACATAAGGACCCACGAAAAGAAGAAGAACCCTAAAGAAAATAATAATAATCTGACGCAGACGTGCAACGCAGAAGCCAGCACAAGGTACAACTAACTACAACACTAAACTTCGGCACGCAGCAGCATCGCTGCCGGCCCACCAGGCCTGGGAAGGATCTAGACCGCATGGGTCGCGACAAAGTCGGCCCGGATGCGGCGGAATAACACATCAGCCACGGTGCAAGTGAGGGCAAGGGACAGGTGCTGCCGCCAATACGAGGACAACGTGCGGGCAGACCACGGGGCGGTCTGACCCTCGAGGTCGAGGCGGTCTTCACGGTGTGGCATACATGTCATATGTCGATTTTCTTCTGATGGCCCGGCCGGCAGCCTGCGCCAGCCCGAGCACCCAGTTTTGGTACGGGACATCCCCAGCAGCGTCCTGTGAATTCGGATGTGTTTATATGTCATCTTTGCACAGAACATCAACATGGTAATCATGGCGGATGCATTCATTATGCGGCTATGGCGGCCTACACTGGCTATGCCTGGAAAGCATTAGCCAGAGTGAGATATGAGAGTCCCGGCCAGCAGAACCCGGAAAGGTCGTGATCAAGCCAGGTACGGCAACTTGTTTACATGTCGTTTGCACGGGAATCTGTCGTTTATACATCGATTTTACACCAGTGTATCAGTGCCTCTTGCAGCAGGTTTCCATGCCTGCTGTATGAGTGCTACTAGCCCCAAATCTGCGCAGTTTGTGGTGTTTACTTTGGAGGATGCCATTCCGTTAGTGGCGTGCCCCCGTCCGCGCGCGGCAGGGCCGCCACCCGTGGACTTTTCGTGCATGGACATGTGCTACACTATACGTGACGGGCTCACCCCCGGGCAGCCTCCTGGTTTGTCTGTAATATGGGGGCAGATGGTGCGCAAGGATAGATGGCAAGTAGTGATGAAGGAGACCACCCCCAAGCCTGTGGGGGCTCCGCGTGTGACCAAGTATGGCATTCATAGCGATTCGGGCCGCGGTGCCCACACCCCTGTAACTAGGACCTAGATAGCTTATACCATCCATTCCATCCCATGTTCCCCTCCCACTGAGGACTTATGCTCACGTGACGCAGTCACGTGTCTATTAATTAATTAATTAATGGGGGCAGATGGTGCGCAAGGATAGATGACAAGAAGTGGTGAAGGAGACCACCCCAAAGCCTGTGGGGGCTCCGCGTGTGACCAAGCATGGCATTCATAGCGATTCGGGCCGCGGTGCCCACACCCCTGTAACTAGGACCTAGATAGCTTATACCATCCATTCCATTTTCCGCCGCTATTACGCAATATACGATGAGCAAACGCCCATCGACGCAACGCAGCCTGACGGCTGCGCTCGGCAATGAAAATACGTCTGCAGCTCCGGCTGCAGCTTCGCCATCAGGGCCGGAAGGCAGTGGTGACACTAGTCGCGCACTGGTGGTCGCCCAGAACCCTCCCGGGCTCTCCTCGCCCTCTGCATCGCCTGACCCAAAGCGCAGTCGCCCAGGCGAACCTGGCTGGTCTGAGCGTGATTTTGACGTCGATAGGCTCTTTACCACCGCCTTTGACGCCAACAGGCCTGCCTTTTTCGACATGCCACCCATCAAGATACTGGAGCTCGTGTTTTACGGGTCACACGCCTCACTGCTGGCCCTGTGCCAGCAACTCAATTTCCACACCCAGCTTTTCCGCAACGGAGTTGACGGCCGGCATTCCCACCGCGTCTCAGACTCGTCGACCAACCTGGCCGGCTGGTCTCGCCCCCGCCTTCAGCTCGCAGCTCTCTTTACCCGCACTAAGCGCTCGGCCGAGGACCTTCTGCACCCCGCCCCCATCACCGAATCCACCTTGGTCCACCACCTCCACGCCGCCCTCTCACAGCACGTGACGCCCATTGCTGCAGATGTGGCGGCAATTGGCGGCACGCTGGCTGCTGAGCTCCCCACCATCCCCACCGCCACCGCCTCCCTCCTCGCCTCCCCCCCCCCCCCCCTCCGCCTCCACCGACTCCATCACCGCCCAGCTCCGCGACATCGACCAGCGTCTTAACGGGACAACGCCATCGCTATCGAGGTTCTGCAGAACACCGCAGGCCTCACCGCCCAGGCGGTGAAGGACATTGCCGCCAAGCCAGCCCCGGCTGGCCTGGCCGGCGATGCTCCTCCCATCACCACCTGGGCGGACATGCTTAAGCAACACACCACCTCCACCACCTCCGCCGTCGCAGCCCAGCTCCAACGGCAGACGCTTGACCTCCGCGAGGAGGCCGAGCTCGCCAAGCGCAGCCTCAACGTCATTGTCAAGAACCTCAAGATGGAGGAAGGTGAGAATTCCGAGAAGCTTGCGCGTGCTTTTGAGAGAGAAATCCTTGATCGCATGGGCCTTACTGGTGAGATCGAGCTGGTCGCCCACCGCCTTCCCCGCGCGCGGGGTAAGGCAGGGCCGCCCCCGCTCCTTCTCACCTTTAAGACCCCGGCGGACAAGATTTCTTTTCTCAGACGCCGCAAGCGACTCGAGAAGACTCTCTTCACCCTTGATGACGACTTGACCCTGGCGCAGCAACAACGGCGACGGGAGCTATGGCCGACCTACCTCCAGCTCCGGCAGACCAAGGCGGGGCAGCCGGTGTACTGGAAGGGGGCGGCCATCTACGTCGGCCACAAGCCCTGGCAGGCGACCCCCGCGGCCCCAGCGACTCCAGACGCCCCAGCTTAGGGGAATACAGCAGTAGTAGTGTAGAATAGATAGACCGTGGCCATGTACATGTACGCCTCCTAGAGGCACTATCCCAG
This sequence comes from Mesostigma viride, assembly GCA_009746045.1. NCBI lineage: Eukaryota > Viridiplantae > Streptophyta > Mesostigmatophyceae > Mesostigmatales > Mesostigmataceae > Mesostigma > Mesostigma viride. Next base: position 283,809 of record RPFO01001034.1, read on the forward strand.
CTAAGCCACGCGCTTTATTTAATCATGTACATGTGTGCCTATGATGAACCACACTCCAGATGATGCCTAGCTTTATTTAGTTATGTTGTGCCCATGCAGGGAGTAACTCTCTGCTGATCGAGACGCCATGCCCTAGCTTCTTTGTATAGCTATGCTGATCTTCCCCCCCATGACAGGCTCCCCCTTCGCTGGGCATAGCTTGAAGATCATGGGGATGCAAGTGCCCTGGTGCACCTAGAGCAAGGGTCCTTTACATCCCCACCCTTGCAGGAAGTAGCTTAGGATGTATGATAGGCCATATGCCCCCTCTCAAGGGCTATGTGCTAGATATACTCCCAACGGAGTTATGTTACAATTCAATTCAATTCAATCCATTCCATCCCATGTTCCCCTCCCACTGAGGACTTATGCTCACGTGACGCAATCACGTGTCTATTAATTAATTAATTAATTAATTAATTAATTAATTAATTAATTAATTAATTAATTAATTAATTAATTAATTAATTCCGTTAGTGCTGGTTTAGCAACTTCTTTGTTTTTCAGCACTTTTTACAGTCCTATGTGGCTGTATACGATGCATAACTGTGTGGCATTAATGAAATTTCATGGATGGCTGCTTACGCGCGCGTAACCCACACACGTAGACCTGTGAGCGCGTTATTTAGGTCAGATGGGCTATACGTGCGGTCTGACCCAAGGAAAGCATGTGATGGTGGCACTATTTAATGAAATTGTCCAATGTTAATATTGAGGTTCCCGACCCTCCCAGTAGGTGTTATTATTATTATCTAGGGGGCTTTTGCTTACCTGAATTAAAATGATCGTCTTTTGTCCAACTTTGGCAGTTAAAATCTTGCAAAGCACTGAATGCACTCAGGATCTGAAAGCCCTTGAAGTTTAGATACTCCTAGCACCTTGGTTGGTGGTATTTGAAGTTGTGGCCTATGAGTTATGATTTTTTCCATTTTCGATCAGGGGTCTTAAAATGCCAAAAAACCATTCCCGGAAGTCCTATGGGTTAAGTTACGGTCGCCGCCCACACTTCGGCGTCGTAACTTAAAGCGGGAACGTAACCTTAAGAATCGTAACTTATTGCGGGAATGACTGTATCATGACAGCATGGGACGGGTGAATCTGCGAGCCGCCATATGCTGAGCATTTGTCACTATACGAAATCAATGTCCAGGTTGGGCCACGCATCCCTCACAGCCTGGACATCCCTCTCGGTCATGCAGCGCTTGTCGATGTCTATACTCCTCAGCGCGCTGCACCGTGACACGACCGCCATGATGCCCGTGTTACTGACGCCCCCGCACCTGCTGATCGACAATCCCACCAGCTGGCCGCAGCGCTCGCTGATGGCCGCCATGCCAACATCGGAGACACGCGTGCACCCCGCCGCCCGCAATTTGACAAGCGCGCAGTGCCTCACCAAGGCAGTAATGCCCTCATCGCCCACCTCACAGAAGGACACGTCTGCGTCCTTGAGACGCGGGCAGTGCCTTGCCAGCGCCACCAGGCTGACGTCCGTCACCGCATCACAACTGGATGCACGCAGCACCTCCAGCGCGCCCAAGTTGGGGGCCATTGCCGCAAGCCCCTGGTCCGTGAAGCCACCGCAGAGCTCGCTCACGTCAAGTTTCCGCAGCCTCCTGCAGCTGTCTCCCACCATAGTTATGCCAGCGTCCGTTAACCTGTCCCAACCGACTAGATTCAACACCTCCAGCTGCAAGCAGTTTTGCAGCACCGCAGCCAGACCGTCGTCTTTGACGCAAACGTCTTCCCATTCCCGTAGCCGCATCCTTTCGTAAGGAGTGGGCACCACTTCGTCTCGGACCCTAAAGGGATGGCCGGACATGTCCAGGGATCGCAGGCCGGGGCAGTGCTGCGCAATGGCTAGGAAAGTGCGGTTGCCAGCATAAATCTTGCTGAGTTTGAGTTTACAAAGACGCGGGCACCGCCGGACGAGTTCGACCAAGCCGGCATCGGTCACAGTGCCCCTGCAACCGGAAAGGTACAGCGTGTGCAGCTGCGGGCAGTTGTGCGCCACCGCCAGCACGCTGGCATCCGTCACGCGATCGGAAATAAAGATGCGAAGCTCTTCCAAAAGGGGACACGATGCTGCAAACGCCGTAACGCAGGCGTCCGATCGAGCTACGTCGCCAAAGTGCAGGTGTCTAAGCGCGCTGCATCGCGCGGCAAGAGCGCTCACGCTGGCGTCTGTGAACTTGTTGCTGTCTATGGTCAGGGAGTGCAGCTCGCGACAGCTGGCAGGGGCCAAGCGAATTGCGGCGTCGCTGATTTCAGGGGTCAAATCAAGCTTCTTCAGCTGCATGCAATTGAACATCACTGCTGCAATGCCCCTGTCCCCGACGCCAGACCAGTAGTATTTCAAGTTTTCCAGCAGAGGGCAGTCCTCCGCCACCGCCGCGACTCCGGCATCACCCACACCTCTGCAACCTCTAACATCCAGAGTGCGCAGGCCAACACATCCCCGTGCGATGGCACTGACTCCCGCATCGCTGACGCATGTGCGCCGGATGTTGAGGTGCTGCAAGCGCGGGCAGTGCGTGGCCACGGCCATCATACTGGCATCCGAGACGCTTTTGTTGCCCCCAACGTCCAGGTGTTCCAGTTGCTGGCAGCCGGCCGCGATGGCCGACACACTGGCATCCGTGATGAGGTCGCAGTCGTAGAAGCCCAGGAGGCAGCTACTGACCTCTAGATGGGTCAGTCCGCCGCAGTTGGCTGCCACCGCACGCAACCCCGCGTCACTGACCCCCTTGCACCCTAGCAGGCTCAGGGTGTGAATCCGCCGGCAGTGGGTGGCCAGGTGCGTCACCACCGCATCCGCAACCGGGAGCTTCCACCAGTGTTGCGCGAGCAATGTGCCCTCTGACACTGCCAGCCCTGAGGCCCTCTGCGCTTCGAACACCTGCAGGTTGGGGCACTTGGCTGCCAGCCACATCAAAGGACCTCCTTCAAGCCGGCCGCGCTTGTCGAGAGCAAACAGGTCATCCGGGCCGATACGTTGCAAGGCCTGCAGGGAGGCGTCCACTGAGGCCTTGAAGGCGTGGCCTAATCCTCTCATCCGCACCCGGTCTGCCAACGGCACCGCCTCCATGATCAGCGCACCCAGGCCGGGCACGCCGACCAGGTCCTGCAGGCTGGGAGTTGCTGGCTGCTTCGCTGCGGCTGAAGATACCGACGCGGTGGCCTCCGCCGCACGTGGGCATACATCTTGCAAACGTTCCATGCCGGGGGCACAGCACTTCAGTGCCTCGAGTGTCCGGCAGAGAAGACTCAAACTTCACATGCGCCTGCCGTCAGTAACGACTCCCGCCGGGCGCTTGGAAAAGCTGGGATGCTGCCCCCAAACGGTCAACACCTTCCAGCCCTGCCAGATAAAAATTCCCTCAGGAATGAACTTGTGCTGTACGAGGGCATACGGCAACAGGTACTAGCACCAGGGGGAAGAGAGGTCCCTGGCGCCGGGCCCTGCTTGCTCCGCTCCCTTATTAATTAATTAATTAAACACATGCAATAAGATTCGTGTGAGCATGGCATAAGAAGGAGCGCTTCCTTATGACCCCCTTAACCAGGCTCCACGTGCAGAGGCCTGCACGCACGTCACTGGGCTCGGGAAACTGCTGAGATCCAGTTGCTGAGGCCCGTCCTCACGCGCACGGAAAAGTGGATGAAGTGGTGCTCGGTGTGCCTTGCGTCAAATGAACGTCACCTGGCAGTCACGAAACGCGATAGAAGGCAGGGGAGCGGCAGGTCCAGGGGCAGAGGCAGGAGCAGGGGCAGGGGCAGTGCAGGGGCACAACACACGGTGTGTCATGTATCAATAAAGTAAGGTAGACAATCTAAAATCTTATGATTGACAACCTGTCTCCAGCGATGCACCTAATCAGTCATGCAAACAACAACGTCAGGCTAAGGGGAGGAGCCGTGGAGGGGACAAAGACATGCGATAGCTGCACAACGCCAGCGCACAGGTAATCGAATCTAGCATCAAACGTCCTCCCCCACTGCTGTGCACACGTCCTCCCTGGGATACCGTGCACTGCAGCACATTTATGGGGTGAAATATTCTGCCAACCCCATGCAGTAGCTGCCTGCTTGTGGTTGAACCGGTCCACACTATCCCCATCCTCCATCTGACACGCCACCGTGTGGTGTACAGTTGCCCTACCAAAATACACTACTTCTATTGCCGACCCCCTCCAAAGGCAAACAAACAACATGTAGGCAAGGAGGCCTGAGGGCTTAGCTGGTATTATTAGACACGCGTTAGCACATGTTAGCGTGCGATAGCACGTGTGCGGCTGTGTGGCTGCACAAATGGTGGAACGAGCAAAGCCGCGGCCCTCTACGGGCTAGTCCATTAAGGAACGAAGGAACAGTAGCGCAGGCTGCCGAGGGAAGCACACGAAATGTCCTTGCAAACTGCAATGCACGGTGGAATTTTTTATTGGCACATGTGCAGATGGGCGATGAGGAGTCATTCCCTCAAGATGGGAATATGCCAGGTTCAGGCGGACCAGGGCGACGCAAGCATGAACATTTGAAAATCCACGGAGCAAGAGGCGCAGTGTGGACAGATACAAAAAAGGGACAGTCTACCTCTTCCCGTTTCTTACTGCACCCAATAATATTAATGGTCGTGTGTCTATAAAAAAGGAAAAGTGAGGTGAGGGATGGTCCGTTAGGGGAAGACAAATAAGCCTTGTTGGCATGCCAAGCGCTTCATTTATTGCCTCTGGGCGGGAAGGTGAATCCAAGCCTCTACTTGAAGATGATATAGATAACGTGTAGGAAGCTACCAATGAAAATGCTCACCTGAGAGCCAAAACAACGGCAAGATCAATGCCGCGGCTCAGCTGCATTCAATTATCCTATCATAAGCTGCCCAGAGGCGGCAAAAGCCCTGGCAGGAAACGGCAAAAATTACAATTGCCAATAAGCATGGATTTTGACAGCACAACCCGTGCATGAGACCTACATTTGGGCGATAACTGCTGAGCAATCTAGAGTGGCAGCTGCTAAAGCAACTACGAATTTCCGTGTTGCCAGGTAATGCCTGCCTCCCCAAACAAGCTTGGGTCTTGTATAGGGTGTGTTTTATAAAGGACGGTGTACATGTCAAACGGTTACTCCGCATAGCGCCCAGAATGATCCGCGATTCCGCATGGTCTCGCTACATAATTCGACTAAACCAAGGACATCATACTTTACCCCACAGGTACAGCCAAGTAAAGCATCTACAACGCGGTCAGCAACTTTCAGCAGCTAGCGCGACAAATCCATGCACCTAGAACAACATCTCATGCTTCGCGTGTCGTTAGCACGTTAGTACGTACCAATTTGTAAACATGAACCTCCGCTGTGGTTACCGGCCTCTGGCCCACCCGGAGCACCGACGGAAACTTGCTAAGAAGCCTCGCCGGCACCCTTGTTGTTCGCGTGCTAATGGCAGTTGCGGGCTCATGAACCAAATCTAAACGAATTTAAACTCGAAAACGGCCCCGTATCAGTCGTGGATCTTTCGCTGGAACTTCATGCGGTGCACATTTGCACCCAGCGGCGTGCACGCTGGAAACGGGTGACCGAAGTACTACTGCAGACTGATGTTGAGTTGAGTTGAGTTGAGTTTATTCCAGCGGTGGTGTACCGACAGCGTATAGACTGATGTATGCGCTGTTTACCTACATCCAACATAAAAATTGGATTATTGGTGGCCTCCATCTTTGGCGGGAGATCGTCGGAGCGAAAACGGCTTGAGAGGTTGGTAATTGGTTTAATGCTTGCCAGAGTCTTGCCAGCCTTACCGTACAGCCATACCGTACTGTGGCCCAGGCGCGTCATGAAATCCCCGTCATAAGTCATAACCTTCAGCTCAGGTAATTCACGTGCACGTCTGGTCACGACGCATTTGCCGCGATTGCCGATTCCAGAAAGCCCCTCGCTCGCCAACTCGGCGTAAAGTTAATTAATGTTGAAACTCTGCCTCACAAGTACGTCTCTCGCACCGTGGTTCTGGGCCCCTAGATCTTCATCTCTACCTACGCACAACCTCGGGCTGTACGTTGGTTTGACGTTGTATTGATGCCGTATGAGGGGGAGACCAATCAGTGCCCCAGTTCTTAATGCCCCATTTCGCCTCATACCACCTAGCTGCACGTCTGGTTATCTGCGATTACTACTGACCTTCGAGTTAGCTCCTCTCGTGACTGATGCGGAAGGCCTGCAATCGGCTGACGGAGGACAAGCAAGGCTAGGAGAGACTAGGCGAACATGATTCTAGCCGGCCGGTAATTCAAGTTGCGCTCCGAGCGGACCAGGGTCGGTAACCACGGCGTTCAGATTTCACGCAAGGTACTTGTTACGACAGTATTGCACTGGGTGTATGCGCTGATGTCTGCCCTGCTCTGGTTGATTGCTGATTGTGCTTGCAGAGATGGGAAATGACCTTGTTTGGCGGTGCGGTTTTGCGGACGGAACCCTATCCACGTCATCGTGTATCGTAGGTGGACGTGGCATTTGACTGTTTAGACATATATGTGACGGTTATGGGTACGCACGTACACAAGCTCACAATCACACACCATGGTATTTGAGACATGACCGCGCGTAACCTAAGAGGAAGTTTCCTGGGTTTTCAACGACTGCCACACACTCGCCTTGTGCTACCCTTTTCTAGGAAAACAACAGTTGCACTCCCAAGTCCTACGCTTGTTGGGTCTTTCTTTGGATATTCTTGAAACCTTTTCTAAAATCACTTCAGACTGGGCATGTGGGTGGCTACTGACATATCACATGAGGAGAGCCACAGAACCTTGCCATGGAGCCACCCTGTCATTTGTTGTCAGGGCTGGAGGGTCTTGATTTACACTTCCTTGTATTTTTTTCTCATAAGTATTGTTATATTGTTAGGGCTCCATGTACTCGTCTTATATAATTGAATACCCCTTTCTTATCTTTTAATACCTATTCATTACTCGACAGTGGAGCTTCATGTTCTCATCTTATAGCTTTAAATATCCCTCTTTCGAACCTAGAGGTACCAATAGGCAACGGATGCCTTTTGAGAAGGCGATAGCCAACATCTAAAAGGGGCACCCGTGCAGGGCTTGATAAGGCGATAGCCAACATCTAAAAGGGCCCCCCGTTCCGGGCTTGATACGGCGATAGCCAACATCTAAAAGGGCCACCCGTTCAGGGCTTGGTAGGCTTATGGAATTAGATAGGCCATGGCTGTAATGAAGTGGACAACCATACTATTTTAGTTTAGGGCCATGATTGCCCTTTATTTTCTAGCTGGCAACGTGGTGCCTGCCCATTCCTTCTTCTGGTAGCTTTACTGTCCTGGATGGCTATTTGTCGGAGGAGGTGAATAGGTATTATGAGCCAGTCTGATGGCTTGGGAAACCGAGGGCTTCTCCTTCCGTGCCTGTAACTCCCGTTCCTGTATCTGGGGACCCTTTGGGGGGCAACTAGGCTAAAAGGGGGGCTAAAATGGGGTTGGCTTCCAAAACTGTAGCCGGCCAGCTTCCCTGAATTTCGATTGTGTTGCTTTGCTTCCCCAATTTGCAACTGTGCTGTCTGTGCAGTCACTACAGCCGCCTGCAAATGTGCAGTCAGTGTATATACCTGCTGGCTTTGCCCATGCAGCTCCTTATGGCAAATGGCAGGCTGGCATGGCGTGCCATCTGGCGACCCTTTACCCATGGCATCTAGATTTCCGCCGCTCATCGGCATCGTGCTAAGTTTCTTGTTGGGGGCGATAGGCAGCCGCGTGTGTATGAAGTCTGGGATTTATTCCTTTATATCAAGGTGCCACCTTCTCAATTGGCTGGGGTATCTTAGGGCAATAATTGGAGGAGCTTTAACCCCTCAACCGTCTTTGACTCGTGACTAAAATGAGTCACGAGTTGCACAGTATGCCACAGGTGCCCCCATTCAGCCTAATTATTTTTTCTAGACCATACTAGGAACCAAGCATAACCATATTAGGGCCCACCTGGGGGTATAGTGGGTGGTCCCAGTGCTAGCCCCCCCTGCTCTATAAATAGCCCCCCTCTCAGGGGGGTACGGTGAGTGTGCGCGGTGACACCCTTATAATGGATGATGGACCCCCTTCCTCAATGAGTTGACCCTGGGGTTGGTTTTGTAGATAGATTTTTTAGTTAGGATGGGATACAAACACTAAAAATTGTAACTCCCCCAGGGACCCATCAGCTGGTGCTAAAAATAACTGGTGACTATTTTGAGTCGCGAGTTTTTTGGGGGCTAAAATAGGCATCCTAGTGCAGTTTTGAACATGGAAACGATAGGTAAGCATAGAGTATGGGCAAACATGCATGCTAACACTTATTCCAACCTGTGTGCCACCAATACCTGCCATAACCACTGCAGGTCCCTGCCGGATATGATTGGAGACGACTACGCGCGGGCCGCGAGTACGGGGTTCACAACCTTATCATGCATGATGGAGCATGTATACCTTGGATTTCACCCTAGTATTTCAGCGGGGACTGCAACTGTACCCAAGCACTACATCCAAACACTTACATGTCTTGTTTCACCCAGGGACCCACAAGATAATGCTAAAAATAGCTGGTGACTATTTTGAGTCACCAGTTTGGGGGGGGCTAGAATAGACATCCTAGTGCAGTTTTGAACATGGAAATGATAGGTAAGCATGAAACATGCATGATTATGTTTATTCCAGCCTATGTGGCACAAATATATGCCACAATAAGCGTAAATGCTTGCAGACCCGCTGATACTGTGGTACTTATTTTTACATGCATGATGGACCTTGCACACAAAGTCAAAACATCCCAGCACTCCTAGATAAATTAGTGACCAAGGGACCATGCATGCAGTAACACTGAAAATTGCCAACTAGAAATAATAGGTGGCACTGTGACCATCACGGAGCAGATTTTCAAACTGCACAAGTTATGCATAAACATGAAAGCTAATAAGACATGACCATGAAACAATAACCCATGCAGGCTAACAACATGAAACCAAATAACACATGCACAGGTGGGACCATGAAACAATAACCCAGGCTAACAACATGAAACCAAATAACACATGCACAGGTGGGTCCATGAAACAATAACACACACTTCAAACCATGCCGGCCCATGGTGATACACGGCGCGCATGAGCGCGGGCAGGAAAGGCCAAATGCCATGCCACGTAGGCAACAAATGCTAGCATTCTTAGTCAGCCTCCGTAGGACTATATCCCAGGCGGACATGCTCCGCCCTGAGATGGCGGCGCCGCGCCACCCCCTTGAGCTTCCGGGTGGTGGCTGCTGCCCCCTCGTGGTAGTGGCGCCCTTGAAATTCTTGGCGCATTCGCCACGCTGGGAGAGGCGCTGCCATACCCGCTGCTTCGTCACGTTGAAGTCCAGCCCCTCCACCTGCCCGGAGTGGAAGAGGCCGAAGCAGTTCCGCTCGCTGTTGCTGCAGAACGCCATGTCACAGTGCTCGCACATGACCGAGGTCTTGTGCTTCCTGCCTTGCGCCCAGCACAGTTGGCACAGCACCTGCTCCACCCAGAAATTTGCCCATCTCATGCATTGTTAAGGGGTGCCACTCACGCTCACCTGGCTTGCCCGCCCCCTTGAGCTCAGCATAGTCGTTGGTCTCCTTGACAATCTTGGCCACGACATCACGTTGGGACCAGAAAAGGGAGAACAGCCCGAGGGGCCCAAACTTGAGCTGGGCAGGGGAAAGGTTTTGATAGCAGGCGGTACCCGTCATCGGCGACAGCACCGGAGTATCGGGAAAAGGAAACACACCTGGCATCGAGCTCAGCCTCACCGCTCGGCACCGGACCCTCCGCACCCTTCTGGTAAACAAAGTCGTCATCGGAAGCGTCCGAGACAACGCTCTCGCTGGCCGCCGCCTTGGTCTGACGGCGCCTTTTCGGGGCGTGGCTGATGGCTGGATTCTTCTTCGGGTTGCCGACAGCGCGCTTCCCCGGCTCGCGTCGCTTGACCGGTGTGGGCAGCTCGATATCCTCGGATTTGTCGTCGTCGTCCTCGCCGGCGTCAGAATCGCTATCCTGGCCCTGCTCGCTATCATCGTCACTGCTACCTGCCGTTGGGACCTTCCTGGCTGCGCATTCTTTCACTAGAGCTTCGTACTCATCTGATCTGCACGAATATATGAAAATCTGCTCACGGGTGAATGGGTACGTGAGCTTGTCGTCCGGGAAATAGCACCGTGCACCATCTCCGGACCTGTTCACTGTCACTACCTTGCCCGGCAAACGTACCTCGCTGTGTTTTTCCCCATACTGCTCTATCGCCCAGTCTAGTCCGAATTTTTCCACAGGCACTGCCATGAAAATGCCCTTCTTTACCTTGAAAGTCCGTATATCTGCCTGCATTTCGTCCGCCATGTCTACGTCCGCGCTCCCCCCTTTTTGCGCATCCTTCGTTTTCGTACGTTTTTGTCAATTTTTTTTACCGCCCAAACCTGCACGCACCAGGGTACCCTGTTGACTTTGACCAGGGTTTCCACCCTGATACGGTGGTCAAATACGGTCAGACAAGTGTCCTACGGATAGAGTGAATCTAGATCTTTTCGGTGGTCTAGTTGGTTCCCGCCAAAACCTTCCCGCCAAATCCCTACAGGGCGCACAAACTCATGCCGAATGTGAGGCATGAGAAAAACTCGCAGTCGAAAATCGGCACGAGGACGGTTTAGGGGTTAAATGTTTGGGGTGCAACCTACCGCTCTTTTTTGCTTGATCGTTTTTTTTCTCTTCATAAGAAAGAGAATATATTCGCTGTTTCTCTTAATAAATGCATGGCCCGTGCTTGATCTGCCTACGGTTACATGAGCAACACGTTCACTTTGGGGCAACAGTGTTTGAGTTCTCCCTGGCAACGAATTAAGCTTTCTAGCTATCAAGTGGGCCATTCGTTAGTCTTTGGAATCAGCACTGTCCTCCAGCCCATGCAGTGCAGGTGCGAATCTGGTTTCTGGCCATTGCTTCGAAAGGGGGTTGTTCTACTGCATACCCAGTCATCCGTCCACCATCACACGCCTGCCAGTTTTCCGTCCACCATCACACGCCTGCCAGTTTTCCGTCCACCATCAATCAGCATGCACTCTCCCCCCCCCCTCTGCTGCAGCCTGCTCCACCACCTGCAGCTTTGATCTCACAACACCCTCCTTTTTGCCTGTTTAGCGTTCAAAGAATCATGCTGATTTTTTCAAGAGTCGGTTCATGCAGGGGAAATGACATCAGGTTTGACGGATGTGGTATATTGCACGAGATGGTTGGGTGAGCCCATGCGGTACTACTGTCGTATTGCTGTTTATGTGATAGTTGATACTGATGTCATGCTACTACTCATGAATGCTGTACTATATTTATAGTAATATTCATGCGACACTACTGTTCACTCGTTAAATTGTTTTTTTGGTTATACTAATATTTATGCAGTACTGCTATTATTATACTGGAAGGTTCAGTCACAAATGGGGGCGCGATGGCGAAAAGAAGGATTCAGGGATCGTGATGCTGCCCCCGCGGCTTGTAGTAACATCTCCAGACACGGATGCATGGTGATCGCAGAAGGGGGTGACGTCTGGCTTGGGTGGGCAGACAGCAACAGCCAGTCTGCGTGACGGTCAAGTTTTTACTATTCCATCGGTGCACCAGCACAGTTCAGTGGCCAAAAGATAATGGGCCTCTTTCCTTGCAGCTTGTATCGGCCTTCGGCACTGTGTGCTTGCGTTGGCGTGATAGGCTATGGTTTGCTGCTTCAGGCGTGTTGCTCATTATCTGCCGATACATGCGATCCCTTTCAACGAACCTTGGCTTTTTATATTCATGCTGCCCGATAAAAGGCTGGTGTCCTAAACAAAGACATCTGGGTAGCTATTCGAGGTTAAAATAGAAAAGAAGCGTACCCCCCAAGTTGTGATGAAAACTTCCCCAGCCCAGCCTTATCGCCATCCTCCCTGCCTGGGTCACCATTTTGTCAAGTGCTGGCAAGACCGCATCTGTGTGAAGGGCTTGGAAAAGCCTTTCCAGCCAATTGATCTTGGTCTTAACTGGATCGTAGTTTACTACCATAGGTGGTAGTTTACATAGATATTAGATGGTAGTTTACATAGATATTAGATGGTAGTTTACATAGATATCAGATGTTAGTTTACATAGATATCAGATGGTAGTTTACATAGATATCAGATGTTAGTTTACATAGATATCAGATGGTAGTTTACATAGATATCAGATGGTAGTTTACATAGATATCAGATGGTAGTTTACATAGATATCAGATGGTAGTTTACATACCGATCGGCATCTTGTACCCACAAATCTTTGCGCAGGCAAGTCCAACTGCGTTGAACTTCTGTAGTTTCCAAGTTCTTTTCTATAGCTGCACTTCCTGTCATAGTAGGCTTCCCACGCTGTGCAGCCATTAGCCATGCTGTATTCATGGATCTGCCAACACGCCGTGCCATGGCTCCTCCCAAAATGGGAACGCCAACCTTCCCCAATGGGCAAGCGTGCACAACTGAAACTCGTTGCACTTGTTCCATCCATCCTGTCGCGTGCACCCACAAAACCTGCAATTCGCAATGGCATCACATTTGGTGTATCTGCCCTTGCCTCCGCCCCTGCCCCCACCCACGCCCCCACTCCCGCGCTGCCCCTGCCCCCACCCCTGCCCCCACCCCTGCCCCCGTTCCTTTTGAGTTGTGCTCCTCTATAAACCTGACAGCACAACAGACATCTCAGAGGGAGATCTGAGAGCGAGACGCTCCGGTCCATGATGGAATCCTCGCAAGATGTGCGCCAGCCTCCGGCTGACGTCCGTGCATGCGCATCCGTTACCGCAGCCACGGCAAGGCAGCGGCTCCCTCTCACCTTGCAGGAAGTGGTCGGCGTGCCCGGCCTGGGTGCGCTGATCATGGAGGCAGTGCCGTTGGCAGACCGGGTGCGGATGAGAGGATTGTGCCACGCGTTCAAGGCCTCAGTGGACGCCTCCCTGCAGGCCTTGCAACGTATCGGCCCGGACGACCTGTTTGTTCTCGACAAGCGCGGCCGGTTTGAAGGAGGTCCTTTGATGTGGCTGGCAGCCAAGTGCCCCAACCTGCAGGTGTTCGAAGCGCAGAGGGCCTCAGGGCTGGCAGTGTCAGAGGGCACATTGCTCGCGCAACACTGGTGGAAGCTCCCGGTTGCGGATGCGGTGGTGACGCACCTGGCCACCCACTGCCGGCGGATTCACACCCTGAGCCTGCTAGGGTGCAAGGGGGTGACCGATGCGGGGTTGCGTGCGGTGGCAGCCAGCTGCGGTGGGGAGCTGCGGTACCTGGACGTATCTGGCTGCGACCTCGTCACGGATGCCAGCGTGTCGGCCATCGCGGCAGGCTGCCAGCAACTGGAACACCTGAACGTTGGGGGCGACGAAAGCATCTCGGATGCCAGTATGATGGCCGTGGCCGCGCACTGCCCGCGCTTGCAGCACCTCAACATCCGGCGCACATGCGTCAGCGATGCGGGAGTCAGTGCCATCGCACGGGGCTGTGTTGGCCTACGCACTCTGGATGTTAGAGGTTGCGAAGGTGTGGGTGATGACAGCGTGGCGGCGGTGGCGGAGGACTGCCCTCTGCTGGAAAACTTGGAATATTACGGGTCTGGCGTCGGGGACAGGGGCATTGCGGCAGTGATGTTCAATTGCATGCAGCTGAAGAAGCTTGATTTGACCCCTGGAATCAGCGACGCCGCAATTCGCTTGGGCCCTGACAGCTGTCGCGAGCTGCACTCCCTGACCATGGACAGCGACAAGTTTACAGACGCCATCCTGAGCGCTTTTGCCGTGAGATGCAGCGCGCTTAGACACCTGCGCTTTGATGACGTAGGTCCATCGGACGCCGGCGTTACGGCGTTTGCAGCATCGTGTCCCCTTTTGGAGGAGCTCCACATCGTTTATGCCGATTTCGTGACGGATGTCGGCGTGCTGGCGGTGGCGCACAACTGCCCGCAGCTGCACACGCTGCACCTTTCGATTGGTGGGGGCAGGGGCACTGTGACCGATGCCAGCTTGGTCGAACTCGTCCGGCAGTGCCCCTGTCTTTGGGACCTCAAACTCAGCTCGAGTTATGCTGGCAACCGCACTTTCCTAGCCATTGCGCAGCACTGCCCCGGCCTGCGATCCCTGGACATGTCCGGCTTTCCCGTTAGTGTCGAAAACGAACGGGTGCCCACTCCTTACGACAGGATGCAGTTACGGGAATGGGAAAACGTTTGCGTCAAGGACGACGGTCTGGCTGCGGTGCTGCAAAACTGCTTGCAGCTGGAGGTGTTGAGACTGAGAGGTTGGGACAGGTTAACGGACGCTGGCCTAACTATGGTGGGAGACAGCTGCAGGAGGCTGCGGAAACTTGACGTGAGCGGGCTCCGCGGTGGCTTCACGGACCAGGGGCTTGCGGCAATGGCCCCCAACTTGGGCGCGCTGGAGGTGCTGCGTGCATCCAGTTGTGATGCGGTGACGGACGTCAGCCTGGTGGCGCTGGCAAGGCACTGCCCGCGTCTCAAGGACGTAGACGTGTCCTTCTGTGAGGTGGGGGATGAGGGCATTACTGCCTTGGTGAGGCACTGCGCGCTTGTCACATTGCGGGCGAGGTGCACGCGTGTCTCCGATGTTACCATGGCGGCCATCAGCGAGCGCTGCGGCCAGCTGGTGGAATTAGACCATGATTTTGAAAACCTACAATGGTAACACCAATAAATAAAGAGAAAGATAAACTTAAAGTTACAATTAGATGGCTAGTTACTGTAAAACTATAAGGAATCATTCCTAATAAATTACAAAGAATTAAAAATGTGAATAAAGAAAATATTAAAGGAAAATATATTAATCCTTTACGAGCAATTTGGTTAAAAAGTAATTGAAAAACAAATTCATAAATCATTTCAACTATGGTTTGCCAAGCATTACATATAAGTTGGCTCCGCCGTACGCGGGCTGATTTTGCGGTGCAGCAGGGCTATTAGGTTCCTCCCGTTAGGCGTTTCCATTGGTCTTATCGTAGTATAGAGCTTTGACATGGCTCTGTATATAGGTTTATAGCTGGGCGTTTGCTTTGGTTTGAGTGATTTCACTCTGCTGTAAGTAATTATATTTTTAACATATAAGTTGGCCTCCTTTTTGTGTTGCAAAAGAAAACCATAGAGAACCTAATGCTAAGGCAGTAAACAAAAACAAAGCTGAGTTTGTTATCGAAATATTCCAAGTACCTATAGATATAGGGATTACATAAAAAATAGCAAATTGTTCCAGAGGACTAAAAACGCTATATTCCATTTTAGGTTTTTTATATAAAAAAAAAAGTTTAAACAACAGAAGGAGCTAGAGATAAAATTTTTACAAGTTTTTTTTCTCTTAGTTCGTGTGTAACTGGATATAAAATACGTGTTCCTAAAATTTGGCCTTGTGCATTTAATAAAACAGCTCCGTTTTGTGAGAAAGAAATTCTAGTACCATTAATGCGTCCAAGTTCTTTTTTAGTTTCCACTATAAGTGATCGACAGGTGCGGGGGCGTCAGTAACACGGGCATCATGGCGGTCGTGTCACGGTGCAGCGCGCTGAGGAGAATAGACGTCGACAAGCGCTGCATGACCGAGAGGGATGCCCAGGCTGTGAGGGATGCGTGGCCGCACGGGATCTGTCGGTGTTGAGTATCGCCACGCACGCGTCAGCGGCTGACACGCCAGGCTCTGGCGCGTCAGGAATTTTAGCTCACACGTCAGCGGGCTGACGCGGAAGTTTAGGCTGTGCGTCAGGCGACTTATGCGCAAATTTAGGCTGCGTGTCAGTCAGTCGTATGACGTGCACCAAGTCCTAACGTGTCAGACGCGTAAATGTGTGCATAAGCCACCTAGGTCTGCCGCATCAAGTTGTATTCGCCCCTGTCCCTGTCCCATCTGGTACGTGCACCCAATTCGACTGCCCCACCTGGCCCCCCATTCCCTGGTAATTCCTCTTTAGGGGTCCTTATTCAGGGTAATTCTGGCCGTGGCACCAACCCAGCTTCTTCCAAGCGTCTGGAGGATGCTTTACTGACCACAGGCGCATTTGAAGGTTGCGTCTTCTCTGTCTGACACTCGAGGCACTGGAGTGCAACCCAGCCAGCATGGAACGTTTGCTTAAGGTGTACGCCCACGTGCGGCAGAGGCCACTGCGTGGGTATACCCAGCCATACCCGCAGCGGAGCAGCCAGCAACCCCCAACCAGCAGGACCTGGTCGGCGTGCCTGGCCCAGGAGCGCTGATATCATGGGGGTGGTGCCGTTGGCAGACCCGGTGCGGAGAGGATTAGGCCAAGGCCTCGGTGGATGCCTCCGCCCTCCTTGCAGGCCTTGCAACATATCGGCCCGGATGACCTGTTTGCTCTAGACAAGCGCGGCCGGCTTGAAGGAGGTCCTTTGATGTGGCTGGCAGCCAAGTGCCCCAAGCTGCAGGTGTTCGAAGCGCAGAGGGCCTCAGGGCTGGCAGTGTCAGAGGGCACATTGCTCGCGCAACACTGGTGGAAGCTCCCGGCTGCGGATGCGGTGGTGACGCACCTGGCCACCCGCTGCCGGCGGATCCACACCCTGAGCCTGCTAGGGTGCAAGGGGGTGAGTGACGCGGGGTTGCGTGCGGTGGCAGCCAGCTGCGGTGGGTAGCTGCGGTACCTGGACGTATCTGGCTGCGACCTCGTCACGGATGCCAGCGTGTCGGCCATCGCGGCAGGCTGCCAGCAACTGGAACACCTGGACGTTGGGGGCAACAAAAGCGTCTCGGATGCCAGTATGATGGCCGTGGCCACGCACTGCCCGCGCTTGCAGCACCTCAACATCCGGCGCACATGCGTCAGCGATGCGGGAGTCAGTGCCATCGCACGGGGCTGTGTTGGCCTACGCACTCTGGATGTTAGAGGTTGCGAAGGTGTGGGTGATGACAGCGAGGCGGCGGTGGCGGAGGACTGCCCTCTGCTGGAAAACCTGGAATATTACGGGTCTGGCGTCAGGGACAGGGGCATTGCGGCAGTGATGTTCAATTGCATGCAGCTGAAGAAGCTTGATTTGACCCCTGAAATCTACGACGCCGCAATTCGCTTGGGCCCTGACAGCTGCCGCGAGCTGCACTCCCTGACCATAGACAGCAACAAGTTCACAGACGCCAGCCTGAGCGCTCTTGCCGCGCGATGCAGCGCGCTTAGACACCTGCACTTTGGCGACGTAGCTCCATCAGACGCCTGCGTTACGGCGTTTGCAGCATCGTGTCCCCTTTTGGAGGAGCTCCGCATCTTTATTTCCGATCGCGTGACGGATGCCAGCGTGCTGGCGGTGGCGCACAACTGCCCGCAGCTGCACACGCTGCACCTTTCCATTGCTTGGGACAGGGCACTGTGACCGATGCCGGCTTGGTCGAACTCGTCCGGCGGTGCCCGCGTCTTTGTAAACTCAAACTCAGCAAGATTTATGCTGGCAACCGCACTTTCCTAGCCATTGCGCAGCACTGCCCCGGCCTGCGATCCCTGGACATGTCCGGCCATCCCTTTAGGGTCCGAGACGAAGTGGTGCCCACTCCTTACGAAAGGATGCGGCTACGGGAATGGGAAGACGTTTGCGTCAAAGACGACGGTCTGGCTGCGGTGCTGCAAAACTGCTTGCAGCTGGAGGTGTTGAATCTAGTCGGTTGGGACAGGTTAACGGACGCTGGCATAACTATGGTGGGAGACAGCTGCAGGAGGCTGCGGAAACTTGACGTGAGCGAGCTCTGCGGTGGCTTCACGGACCAGGGGCTTGCGGCAATGGCCCCCAACTTGGGCGCGCTGGAGGTGCTGCGTGCATCCAATTGTGATGCGGTGACGGACGTCAGCCTGGTGGCGCTGGCAAGGCACTGCCTGCGTCTTAAGGACGTAGACGTGTCCTTCTGTGAGGTGGGGGATGAGGGCATTACTGCCTTGGTGAGGCACTGCTCGCTTGTCACATTGCGGGCGAGGTGCACGCGTGTCTCCGATGTTGGCATGGCGGCCATCAGCGAGCGCTGCGGCCAGCTTGTGGAATTAGACCATGATTTTGAAAACCTACAATGGTAACACCAATAAATAAAGAGAAAGATAAACTTAAAGTTACAATTAGATGGCTAGTTACTGTAAAACTATAAGGAATCATTCCTAATAAATTACAAAGAATTAAAAATGTGAATAAAGAAAATATTAAAGGAAAATATATTAATCCTTTACGAGCAATTTGGTTAAAAAGTAATTGAAAAACAAATTCATAAATCATTTCAACTATGGTTTGCCAAGCATTACATATAAGTTGGCCTCCTTTTTGTGTTGCAAAAGAAAACCATAGAGAACCTAATGCTAAGGCAGTAAACAAAAACAAAGCTGAGTTTGTTATCGAAATATTCCAAGTACCTATAGATATAGGGATTACATAAAAAATAGCAAATTGTTCCAGAGGACTAAAAACGCTATATTCCATTTTAGGTTTTTTATATATAAAAAAAAAAGTTTAAACAACAGAAGGAGCTAGAGATAAAATTTTTACAAGTTTTTTTTCTCTTAGTTCGTGTGTAACTGGATATAAAATACGTGTTCCTAAAATTTGGCCTTGTGCATTTAATAAAACAGCTCCGTTTTGTGAGAAAGAAATTCTAGTACCATTAATGCGTCCAAGTTCTTTTTTAGTTTCCACTATAAGTGATCGACAGGTGCGGGGGCGTCAGTAACACGGGCATCATGGCGGTCGTGTCACGGTGCAGCGCGCTGTCAGAGGAGAATAGAAGTCGACAAGCGCTGCATGACCGAGAGGGATGCCCAGGCTGTGAGGGATGCGTGGCCGCACCTGATCTGTCGGAATTGAGTATCGCTACGCACGCGTCAGCGGCTGACACGCCAGGCTCTGGCGCGTCAGGAATTTTAGCTCACACGTCAGCGGGCTGACGCGGAAGTTTAGGCTGTGCGTCAGGCGACTTATGCGTAAATTTAGGCTGCATGTCAGTCAGTCGTATGACGTGCACCAAGTCCTAACGTGTCAGACGCGTAAATGTGTGCATAAGCCACCTAGGTCTGCGGCATCAAGTTGTATTCGCCCCTGTCCCTGTCCCATCTGGTACGTGCACCCAATTCGACTGCCCCACCTGGCCCCCCATTCCCTGGTAATTCCTCTTTAGGGGTCCTTATTCAGGGTAATTCTGGCCGTGGCACCAACCCAGCTTCTTCCAAGCGTCTGGAGGATGCTTTACTGACCACAGGCGCATTTGAAGGTTGCGTCTTCTCTGTCTGACACTCGAGGCACTGGAGTGCAACCCAGCCAGCATGGAACGTTTGCTTAAGGTGTACGCCCACGTGCGGCAGAGGCCACTGCGTGGGTATACCCAGCCATACCCGCAGCGTCCGGAGCAGCCAGCAACCCCCAACCAGCAGGACCTGGTCGGCGTGCCTGGCCCAGGAGCGCTGATATCATGGGGGTGGTGCCGTTGGCAGACCCGGTGCGGAGAGGATTAGGCCAAGGCCTCGGTGGATGCCTCCGCCCTCCTTGCAGGCCTTGCAACATATCGGCCCGGATGACCTGTTTGCTCTAGACAAGCGCGGCCGGCTTGAAGGAGGTCCTTTGATGTGGCTGGCAACCAAGTGCCCCAACCTGCAGGTGTTCGAAGCGCAGAGGGCCTCAGGGCTGGCAGTGTCAGAGGGCACATTGCTCGCGCAACACTGGTGGACGCTCCCGGTTGCGGATGCGGTGGTGACGCACCTGGCCACCCACTGCCGGCGGATTCACACCCTGAGCCTGCTAGGGTGCAAGGGGGTGAGTGACGCGGGGTTGCGTGCGGTGGCAGTCAACTGCGGTGGGGAGCTGCGGTACCTGGACGTATCTGGCTGCCACCTCATCACGGATGCCAGCGTGTCGGCCATCGCGGCAGGCTGCCAGCAACTGGACACCTGAACTTGGGGGCTCAGGTTGACTCATTGAGACGGCTCATTGAGATGCGGTGACCGATGCCAGCATGGTGGCCACCGCTGCGCACTGCCCGCGCTTGCAGCACCTCGGTATGGGGTGCACGGGGATGAGGAACGCCGCCGGAATTATCGCAATTGCGCACGGTTGCCCCGACCTGCGCACTCTGAACGTCTCTACTGCGATGTGGACAACGATGGCGGCCTCACCGTCGCGGAGAACTGCCCTCTGTTGGAGAGCTTGGACTATCGTATTTCTTACGCAGTCCGTGACAGAGGTAATGCGACACTCATGTTCAGTTGCTCGCAGCTCCAGGAACTGTATTTGACATTAATGGTCAGTGACAGATGTCACATTCCCACAGGACCTAACAGCTATTGTCAGCTGCGCTCCCTGAGCATCGTCAACGAAACGTTTGCAGCCGCTCTCTCTGCCCGATGCGGCGCACTGATCCGCCTGCTTTTGTTCGGGGTTGGTGCAAATGACGCCACCGTCATTGCGTTTGCGACAAACTGTCCCCGCTTCGACACGCTTGTTTTCAACGATCGATGCGAGGACGTGACGGACACGGGCGTGCTGGCGGTGGCGCACAACTGCCCACACCGAGCTGCGCTTTGTAGAGTTGGAGGGATTTCATGGATGCCAGGGTGTGACGGACGTCAGCTTAACGGAGCTCGCCCTGCACTGCCCCAGCCTCCAAGATCTCAAGCTCAGCCAGTGTCGTGCCGGCAACGCCGCCATTCTGGCGGTCGCGGAGCACTGCGCTGACCTACACGTGCTGGAGCTCCCACGGGGTTATCCCTGGTTGCTCGATGGACTTGACCGCCTGGACAAGTTTCACAATTGCTTCCGTCCCGGCCAGAATATTTCAAGGATGTTTGTGTCGAGGACGATGGTCTGGCTGTGGTGCTGCACGATTGTTTGCGGCTGTTGCCAAGGTCTGTCGGATGCTAGCCTAATGGTGGCGAGTGACGGCTGTCAACATCTGTGGGAGATTCACTTGGTAAGTGGCGTCACCGACCAAGGATTGGTCGCCATGGCCCCCAACTTGGGCACGCTGAAGGTGTTGGGTGCGTCCAAGTGTGGGGCGTTGACGGATGTTGGCGTGATTGCGCTAACAAGGCACTGCCTGCGCATGAAGGAGTTGAATGTTTCCAGATGCAAGGTGAGCAACGAGGGCATTGCTGCTGTTCCTCAAGCGCTGGTTACGTTGAAGGCAAGTTTCTGTGAAGGCGTGATGGATGCTGGTATGGTGGCCATCGGCCAGCGCTACAGCCAGCAAGACACATTCGACGCAAAGACTGCATGGGCATCACTTTTGCTGGTGCTGTGGCGGTCGCATCGGCGTGCAAGGGGCTGAGGAGGTTGGTTGGATGTCCTCTGCTGCTCGGTTACGACACAAGAGGTCCAGGCGTTGAGGAGTGCGCACCCGCACCTGGAACATTTGACAGGTCCTGAGGATAAGCATGAAGACGGTGAGTGGTAGCAGACTTTAGGTGGTGGCGTTCGTGAGATTTAATGAAGGATGGCGGCAGTGATGAAGAACTTGGTCACTTTTGTCGAAGAGGACGGCAGGAACAAGACTACAAGGATCAAGGGTGACATCTTGTGGCTGGGTGTGCACCAACGATCCGAGGTTGAATGATGTATAGCGGATGCATGCTTTTGCTGTGAGCATGAAGGTAGCCATGAAGGATACCAACGCCAAGTTGGTGGGGGTACCGCGTGTGACCAAATTCGGCAAGTTCCATAGTGATTCGTGCCATGGTGCCCGCAATTGCCTGTGATTCTAATTAGATCACTAGAAGGTAGATAGCTAGATCCATCCATCCCATTCCATTTCCATCCCATTGAGGAGATCTACTCACGTGCATGATTCCAGCTATCTCCGTATGAATTAACTATGCAATGCACAAGAAATTAAGCCACATTACATTCATGCAGCTATTCATGGTTCGTTTATTCGTTCCTCCGTCCCGGTCGGTCGGTCGGTCGGTCAATCGGTCGGTCGGTCGGTCGGTCGGTCGGTCGGTCGGTCGGTCGGTCGGTCGGTCGGTCGGTCGGTCGGTCGGTCGGTCGGTCGGTCGGTCGGTCGGTCGGTCGGTCGGTCGGTCGGTCGGTCGGTCGGTCGGTCGTCGGTCGGTCGGTCGGTCGGTCGGTCGGTCGGTCGGTCGGTCGGTCGGTCGGTCGGTCGGTCGGTCGGTCGGTCGGTCGGTCGGTCGGTCGGTCGGTCGGTCGGTCGGTCGGTCGGTCGGTCGGTCGTCGGTCGGTCGGTCGGTCGGTCGGTCGGTCGGTCGGTCGGTCGGTCGGTCGGTCGGTCGTCGGTCGGTCGGTCGGTCGTCGGTCGGTCGGTCGGTCGGTCGGTCGGTCGGTCGGTCGGTCGGTCGGTCGGTCGGTCGGTCGTCGGTCGGTCGGTCGGTCGGTCGGTCGGTCGGTCGGTCGGTCGGTCGGTCGGTCGGTCGGTCGGTCGGTCGTCGGTCGGTCGGTCGGTCGGTCGGTCGGTCGGTCGGTCGGTCGGTCGTCGTCGGTCGGTCGGTCGGTCGGTCGGTCGGTCGGTCGGTCGGTCGGTCGGTCGGTCGGTCGGTCGGTCGGTCGGTCGGTCGGTCGGTCGGTCGGTCGGTCGGTCGGTCGGTCGGTCGGTCGGTCGGTCGGTCGTCGGTCGGTCGGTCGGTCGGTCGGTCGGTCGGTCGGTCGGTCGGTCGGTCGGTCGGTCGGTCGGTCGGTCGGTCGGTCGGTCGGTCGGTCGGTCGGTCGGTCGGTCGGTCGGTCGGTCGGTCGGTCGGTCGGTCGGTCGGTCGGTCGGTCGGTCGGTCGGTCGGTCGGTCGTCGGTCGGTCGGTCGGTCGGTCGGTCGGTCGGTCGGTCGGTCGGTCGTCGGTCGGTCGGTCGGTCGGTCGGTCGGTCGGTCGGTCGGTCGGTCGGTCGGTCGGTCGGTCGGTCGGTCGGTCGGTCGGTCGGTCGGTCGGTCGGTCGGTCGGTCGGTCGGTCGGTCGGTCGGTCGGTCGGTCGGTCGGTCGGTCGGTCGTTTGGTAATTGGTTGGTTGGTTGGTTGGTTTCTTCCTTTCATTCATGTGCATGATGAATACAATGCAGCGTGCAGGAAGCAGCCATGGCTGGGGGGGCATGATGCCAGCTGATGTATCTACTAGCGATCAACCTGGACGTCAGAGATTGATGGATGACAGGATGCGGATTGTTAGCATTGGAAGAATCGATCCAGATCGACGCCCATGGCATGACAAAATATGCACATGTCATGCGCATGACATCTATTTTGCGGGAGCCCATGAAGCGTTTACTGCACAGCATTAGTATTTTCATTGAGAATGATTATTTATGGAAAGGAGACCGGCCTGGGCCACATAAGGAAACTGCCCAGGATGTCACAGAGGAAGGACCGTAAAGAAAAGAATCACGATGGCAGGCAAGGATCAAGCCAACACTATTGTACAACTACAACTACATGCCTAGCGACACCTCTGCCGGCCCACCAGGCCGGGTAAAAGACCTAGACCGCCTGGGTCGCGACAAAGTCGTCCCGGACGCGGCGGAAAACACATCAGCCACTGTGCGAGTGAGGGCGAGGAACAGGCGCTGCCGCCAATATGAGGACCATGTCCGGGCAGACCATGGGGCAGTCTGACCCTCGAGGTCAAGGCGGTCTTCCTGCCGCTGGCAGTACTCGTGAAAAAACTCCGCCGTCTTAGGGCCCATGGCCCCGAACTCCTCAATTAAGGACAAAGGGGATGACCCGGTGGGGCCCCACATTGTTGCAGGAGGCAAACTCAGTCGTGCTCGGCCACAGGGGCAGCTAGCAGCTCCGGCATCCACAGCCGCCCGGAGGAATCAGCCTCCCTGAGGATGTGGCGGCCGGAGAGCAGCCGAGCCACGGAGAGTCGGAGACATCAATGAGCATGCAGGTGGCAAGCCTGTCCGATCATACACGTGTAGTCCAGCACGTACAGGAATCGGTCGGGCCGGTGGTTGGGGGAATAGAGGGCAGCCCCCTCCCCGTCCTCACACTTGATGGTGAAGTGGGGAAACCGACCGAACCAAGGCACACACCACCTGGAGGAGAGCGGTATGGAGATCTAGAGGAACCACTTAGAACTGGTTCCATATAATGCTGGCCACCCATGCACGCGATCAATGTAGTGCGTCCCAGTGATGTCGATAGCAAGCCCGCAGCTGCCGCACTGCAGGCCGCCCCGGCCCGCCGTGACGAGAGGTTGCGGGGCGAACAGCTGGTGAGGGCGGATGGCGAGGGCGTAAAGGGCCGGAGCCAGCGTGAACAATAAAGGGTTCATGGGGAGGGCGCGGAGTGATGCGGACCCCACGCTCCCCTCAATTAATTAGGGAAACGGAGTGAAGCCAAGCCCGCCCCTGATCGATCGTCAGTCAAGAGCTCGCATATGCAGGCCCATCCAGTTGGCACAACTGGTGTAGTACCCGCGAATATAGGTCTTTTGTCGTAGTTTCATGATTACACAGGCTGGCTGGGAAGACACTGGAGTTACTATAAATACGGTAGCCCGGAGCTCCTCTTCGACGTATATAGTCAGGATCAGGTCACAGCAGGGATGCCCAGGCGCATTGAGAAACCACGCGCCCCCGCCAATGCGCCCGGGACTAGCGGGAGGGAAGCGAGAGCTGCCAGTCCCCTAGCTGGGGCGAAAAGACTGCACACGAGAGCCGGCTCCCTAGCTGGGGAGCGTGAGCCGAAGGTTGATGGCCGCCGCCGGCCATGGCCATGCTCTTTGAGGGCTGCCAAGGCGGCTACCACCGCCGGGCTGGGTCGAGGGCATGTATATCGTCCATGTAGGCGAGGAGCACGACATCCGGGTGCGCAGCGTGGACGTACAACTAGGAGGACTTAATTGTGCAGCGGGGCCGTCGGACAGGTAAGAAGGGCCGGCCGACTCGATCAAGGCCTGGTCGCCTTAATTGCTGCATGATTCCCACGGCATGCAGGTCCTCGACATGGCCTCCGAGGCCATGTCAGCGAACGTCCCATCCTCCAGGAGGAAGGAGAGCCGTTGAGGGGGCTCGCCATACATAGCAGGCGGTGGTCCACGCAAGAAGGTAAGCCCTGGAGCGCCTCGCCGGCGCCAACGGCCTCGAAGATACTAGCGGTGATGGCATTGATCGAACGCATTGTGGCGATCCACCTTCAGCCCTGGCACATGCAGGTCGGATGCGTCTCAGGGTATAGCCATGCAGGCCTGCACTGTGCGTACTGTGCACGATGCATGGTGTCGCTGCCCCCTTTGATGGCGACGCCAAGCTGGGCAGCGACGGATTCCCGTCAGTATCATGCACTCCGGTTGGGGCAGAAGTAGGCGCGAAACGTCTCGGGAGCCTTTTGGCGACAAATGACCTTACTCACCGGCAGCTTGAGTGCGGCATGCAGCGTAGGACCTCGCCGCAAGCAAGGGGACGAACGCGGCCAGCAGGTGGGGGGACGTCATCTTTCAGTCAGGAGGGCGATGAGGTGGGCCCCAGCCAGCCAAGGGCGCGCCGCTGGGGCCTGGCAGCTGCATTAGTATATGCATCCTTGGATCAATAAGCCATGCAATTAAATTGAATGAGTCGGTAAACCGGATTCATGCGTACCAGGCACATATGCACGTCACTGGGGGAGCCAGAGTGGCCGGCTGGTCCACCACCCTGCATGGTGTACTAGTATAGTGCATGGGCTCCCCGTTCAACAAGCATTACGGGCAGCTTGTCCGGTGACTGCCCACCGATAACACAAATGACCCTATCAACTATGTGCGGTCTTGTCGGGAACTAGCGGAACACGTGCATGCAGTGCTCAGTTTACGTCCCTGTTGTAATAATATATATTGCAGGTGGCTGTTGTAATAATATATAGTTTAAAGTTGTACCTTGTGCAGCTGGCGTGATTCTTGGATGTCTGTGTCAGATTACTATTAATTTCTTCAGGGTTATTCTCCCAGTTATCGGGTCTTTCCTTGTGTTGCACAGTGCCCATCTCGCCTCCGCAAATATCTATCATTCTCAATAATATAGATTGCAGGCACTGGGAAGGGGCCGGCAGAGATACCCGTCTTCCCTCATGCCCGGCCGAGGCAAGCCACAGCTGCTATCAAAAAGTACTCGCGGGGAGAGTCTGGCAAAAGTAAGTAAGTAACTGTATATAAGTACTTGCGTTGACACTTAAATGCAAACGGCCGGCATGCGCATTGGCAATTGGGCATGCCACGGAGTACTGATAATAGGAGCCGGGGGGGGCATACCCCCCATGTCCCTACTTGAGCGCGCACACTTTTTTGCCGTCCATGCAGCGCCGTCCGTCACCAGCCGAAGTGAAAAATCGTGGATTGCACACCTTTGCCATGCAAATTTGGTCTGTCGGGGCGGTTTGGAGTGCACATTGGACGTGCGACACGTGGCATGCATACGCTAGGGAGGTAGTCGGCACAGTCAGGACTTGTATCTGACGCCACCAAGATCACTCCTACATAGTTTCGCCACGTGTCCTATAAGTTATGACCGTATAAATACCGTATCACGTGTATATGTGTGGCGTGGGATACAACTAGCTAACTAACTAGTTATAATATGTGTGTTAGTACGTCCACGAGTACCTCACTCTGCATGGGATGTGAAGCCAAAGCGCCGGACCAATACCTAGTCTCACGGTGAGTGCGCACCTCCTGAAAACCAGGCGCCGGGTGTGTTTGCCGAGCGCACTCCGGTTCTATTTTCCTCGCGCTGTCCTCAAAAAGCCAACTTGAGCGCACTCCTTTTTAATCAATTCTGGCGACGGGGCGGTTTTGGAGCTCGCTCCACGTCTGTCAGAGCCCCGCCGGACCATTGAAACTTGGAGTGGGTAGTTTTGCCTTGATGTCCCCCCTCCTCTAATAATTATGCTAATCTCATCCAGTGACAAGCTATCTAGCAAAAGTTGGGCGGACTCCGGGGTCTCCACGAGCGTCGTTACTGTCATCAGCGTATAGATCAGATCACTCAGTCGGTAGGCGGTGGGTCAACCCCGCCGTAGCTGGCGTCCTCTGTGATCTCGATCCCCGGCGGGTGCCCCTCTGGACACCCGGGCTGAAATCGGGCTTTTGCATGCATGCAGCATGCTTCATAATATAATATATAGGATCCACCAGAATGATGAATTAATTCATCAATTAACTCGTGCTCCCGTTGGGGAGTCACGGAGCACCGGAGTGCTTTTAATTCCTGTATGTGCATGCACAACAGGAAGAAAGGGCAGAGACCCCCTTTCTCCTTCATGACAGAGGCATGCCGGCGACAGCAGCAATCGGACACGATATAGGCGATCCGGCAAGTTCTGTGGGTGCAATAAGACCCGCGTGAGCATATCATAACAAGGAGCGTGGGCATGCAAGTATAAGCAAGCATAGCCAGGACGTAGGCATGGCCATGGCTGTACAAGGGCTAAGCTTAGGCTATGGCTGGTTGTGTACCGTGCTGTTACGTCTTGGATTTCTACCGCCACCTCTACCTCTAATGGGCCTGATACTACCTAAACTAGTCAGGCCTTCTCTACTCAAACCCCTAGCGAAAGACGAACGTGACGGAGCTGATCTCAATGCATTAACGTATGTGTTACTGTAATACGCCATACAACCATTTACCAAAACCCGTTTACTCCAGGAATAGAGGAAGGAAACACACTACACTGCCGTGACCCAAGCCTATATGTGTTAATTCATTTAACACACGCCGAGTGCACACACGAGGGGTAGAACGTGCATAAATGGTCACCAACGGTCCAACACGCTCGGGCCGACATGGCCCTCGCCTACAGATGCACGCTGGTCCACTACATCTACAGATGCACGCTGGTCCACTACATTCTACCAAAGGATCAGGACCACTAGTAAAGTACGCGGCGCGGCGCCCCAAAGGCACCCAATGTACCACGGTACTGTTACGAGGACAATAGTGTCCCAGTAGGAGCTACACGTAAACCTAGGGACAACCGAGGCAAAAGACCTAATTTACGTCCGTAACTACAACGAATTGTTACGCGACGTAACACCTCCCCCCCACAAAGGTAGGGAGCCCTCTCCCTACGCACAGGGAGGAAAACAAGGGGTAGGAAACCTAATGCACCCAGCACACACCAACACAATCGGCAGACCATCCAAGATACAAGGCACCAACGGATTAACTCGGTCTCCACCACCACGCCGGGAGGTGTAGGGTTAGCCAGCACCAAGCCTGGTGGTAGGTTCCCCTAACTGCCTGGAACAAAGTCCTTGCCGGGGGGACGGCACTGGGCAGGACACACAGAGTAAACAAATCAGTACCAAGGACCAAGAACGACCAGTCAACTGGCCAGAACGTGAGGGCGACTCTATATACCGGAGGGACAACACCCTCAGGTCGGGCCTAAGGCCCTCTATCTAATGGCCATCCGTCTGGTAGGTACCACGGGAGGCCAGCAGGACATCCAGGTACGCCTGGTAGTGAGACACATCCTCAGCATTGTCGTGCCTATCTACAGTGAGGAAAACATCGGCCCACACGCCGTCAGGAAAAAGACCCAGGAAGGCCCAGTAATACCTATGCTGCGTAAGAACGACCTGGCCCCGGGCCCAGTCCAGGAAACCACAGGCAAAGAGGCGTAGGAAAGGCTCTACCGCGATCAGGCAGAGAGCCCGCAGGAGCAGGCGATGGTACCGGATCCGTGGGCGCATACCCGTCGGGAAGAACAGATCTACCAGGGGCTCCACGTTGGACGGCCACAACCGGATATGCCGAATCTCACGGGAGCGCCACCGACGGGCACACTGACGCGACCCGAACGTCTCGAGGTAGTCGCTAGCCCGGGGAGGAGGATGACCACGAGAGTCCAGGCCCTGGCCCGGGATGGGCGCTGGACGACGGGCATCCCACTCTAGGACGGGCTGAAGGACCGTGCTGTACGTGGCACCCGGCACCGCAGGAAACTCTACCGTAAGGGCATCTGAGGCCATAATGCCCAGAGGCGGAGGGTAAGCCCACTGGAACCCGCCGTAGGTGTCCAAGTCATTGTGGCGCCTAGCCCAGCGATACAGGACGCGCCGAACCAGGATCTCACCCTGGAACACCGGATCAGCTAAAATAACCATGTCGAAAGGAGGCCGATCAGTCTCAACTGGTAGGCCACGGTCCCGCGGCGCCCGACACACCTGAGAGAAACCGTAGGACATGGGCGAAATGGCAAGCTCGGCGGAGGCGCGCGGCAGGTCACACTGGCGGCAGGCGAGCGCAGACATACCGTACCCAAAGACAGGCGTGTCGCGCGACTCCGGAGTCGCATGCACCACAGAAGGGGCCCGATCCCGATCGCCCTCTGACAACTCCCGAAGGGAATCGGCAGCGCGGGTGGCGCGCGGGTCAGAGCCACTGGACCGGACAACCGCAGCCAAAGACCGCGGGGCCGAAGGGACAGGGGCCGACGAAGGGGTAGGAACCGGCACAGACGCAGACGGCGCCGGTACAACAGGGGGCCGCGTCGGACCCGATGCCGCAGGGGGTCGCGACGGACCCGCCTCCGCAACTGGCGCGCCGGTCTCTGGGGGCGGGGCACCACCAGGCCACATGTTGAAAATAGGGCCCGTGGGGACAGGCAATCCGGCATACGACTGGTTACCGTCCAAGCTCCAGTCAGGCACCGGGATCCTCTGCGGAGGACCGCCCTCCCAAAGCCTGGGAAGACCGCCCGGGTCGCTGAAGAAACCCCGCGAGGGCGGCGCTGACGTGGTGGGCGGCTCGGACGCGGCGGCGACGGGCGCGGCCGCTGGGACGGCGGACTCGCGCCGAGGCGCAGGTACGTCAGTAGCAGGCGCAGAGGTAGCCGAAGGCGTAGGAGCCGCAGCAACAGAGGGAGCCGCAGCCGCCGAGGGCTCGCGCGGCATAGACGGACCCGTAGACGTCGAGGCGACCGAAGGGGAAGGGGGCACAGCTGCGGCAGACACCAGTGATGATTCATACGCCGTATTATACGCCGTATTTAGCGTATTATGCGCGATACGCAAGCGGCGCGTACGAAAATGGGGTACTTTCATACGCAACGCGTATTTTTGCGCATTTTTGCGTATTTTCGCGTATTTTTGGCATATTTTTGGCTTACGAGGTGGGTGCATTTGCTTGCCTAGACTGCGGCGCGCCGACCTGTAGTAGGAACAAATAATTGCGTGATGAGCTAGCTAGTGTATAGTGCACTAAAGCTAAAAGCGCGTTCATTGTGACTTGTGAAGGCGGGAAGGTGAAGGCGGGAAGGCTGAAGATTCATCATCAAGAGGGTGATAAGCAACAGTATATTTGGAAATAAACGTACACCTATTTATCTGGATCAAGAAGGTGATAAGGTGTGCCAGCAACGTCGTGGTCGTCTGGCACCTAGATCGTAGCATATCGACATCCAGGCATGGCTGACACGTGAGTCAATGGAACACGATGATGATGTGCGGCCCGATGAAGAAGAGGCCACATCCGAAACTGTCTGGACATACATTAGCAAAGAGCGCATCCTCAAGAATCGGCAGCAGACAAATAACTACTACATGGATGATGGAGTACTCCGTTACAGGCTGCTGGTCGAGCAGGCGGAGAAGGAAAGCAATACCAGGAAGAGGAAGGCGACTAGTGACGCCAAGAAGCAGGCTGATGTGCGGGCGGCACTTAAAGACAGGCTTGCAGACGTTGTAGAGACCGACGCCTCTAACTGGGTGTCCCCTCATGCCAGCAACACCTCGGGGCGCGCTGCTGGGGCGGCTGGGCCAAGCGGATCATCAAAGGGCCAATCCACCGACGGTAATTTGCCCGCACCTTATGGGCTCAGCAAAGAGCAGCTGGACGAGGAGCTGTGCGAGGCATTCATTTGCGCCTTTCAATGCCATCGACGCCCTTCAATGTCATCGACACCTCGGGGCAATGTATAGTGCATGCATATCTTGAGTTCTACAAATTTATTATCCTTTCCAGTGAGTTGTGCATTGATACTGGTATTGATACTTAAATGCATGTTGTCTCGATTTTGAAGAGAAACTATCAAGTTAGACCGTTAGAAACTAAGCTTGTATTTAGGTAGTGGTGGCAATGCCAAAGGTCATGCTATATATGTCATGTATAGGCAAAAGGTATGGAAAAACACCAGCAGACTATGCTTGGTTGCTCAGAATGTTGAAAACCCCTCAAAATCATGCCAAAAAAGGGGTTTTCAACGGTTAGCGTACGATCAGCGTATAATACATTATACACCGCGTATTATACATTATACACCTGGGGCCGCGTACGACGCGTATCGCGTATGAATCATCACTGGCAGACACCCCACCTGGCGTGGCTGGAGCGTGCGCCTGGGCCGCCATGAAGGCCCCGAAGGCCGCCGTCAGGGACTGGATCTGCGCCTGCATCGCAGAAACTGTCGCCGAAAGAGGATCAGGCTCACGACCAGAGCCCAAAGGGGTAGGCTCCGCCGATGCGCACAGGACCGACCTCGGTGAAGAAGGGACAGGAGAAGGCGCCGACACTGAAGAGGAGGACGCCGCAGGGGAGGCCGAATACTCAGGAGAATACTGTGCCTCTACCGGCGCGTCCGTAGGAGTAGGGTCGCCCAATCCTACGCCCGCTGTCTGGTCTGCTATCTCCATGAACTCTACTGCCCGTAGAAGGTCGCAGGGGTTCTCATCTATTTCCGCATCACCCTCGGCCGGAAGCCAGGGGAATACATCCCGTAGGCAGGAGCGGCCCACAGGGGTAGAAAGGTAGGAAAACACCCGGGCCGGGGCACTGGAGAACCGCAGCTATCTGTCCCAAGGCTGGACAGTGGGAGCCACATCCTAACAAACAGTGCCCGGCATCGTCGAACCCGTGCAAAACAAGTTGGTGCGGTTCAACAGGGGAGGGACCGTACCACGTGACCCCGAAGAGAGCAGCCCTGACAGTTAGTCTCCATGCTTTGCTGTAGACTAAGTCTCAAAGGCATTGTGAATACAACGTATGAATAAGCCTTGTAAACCTACGTTGGTATGTGAATATAAATACCACGTGGGCTATGCAGATAGGAATGCTAGTCGAGTCGCATACGTTTCCCTAGATAGGTACTTTGGGTACTGAGGTACGTGACAGACGTCAGTACCCAGTATACGTAGTGTCCTGTCATTGGACGGTACTAGAGTATCCTAGATAGGGACCGTACTGCAGCGTGCATTGATCTGTGATCGCACGATGCAGTGACTAGACAGCTACCTGTCATCGTGCGGCCTCGGGCCAACGGTCTGCACCCAACGGTCACTGGCGGCGCAGCCGGTGAGAGGAACGTTGATAAAGGGTAAACCTATTTTCTAATGAACCAAGCAATTCATTGCTCACAGCCTTCAGTGTTCTCAAGCAATATATCCCACCGCATTCTAACTTGAATTTTATTTGCTACCATGGCTATCACGAACAAGAATGTCGCTAAGAAGCTTACCTACAACGAGGATGATGATGGGCAGGATCGGCGGATGCCCAGAGACAACAACAAGAAGCCGGCTGGCGATGCGGCCATTTCCAAGAAAAAGAAAAAGAACAAAAAGACTCACAATGGTTGCCAGGACGAGGGGACGGCGGCTGCAAAGCCGACCGACCTACCCCCCTCCCCTGCGAGGCCGGAGGCCGAGACGGCTCCCCCCGGGGAGACCGGCTTACCCTCGACTCCGGCGGCCGCCCCAGCCGCAACCACGGCTGGCGCGGCCATGGCTGCGGAGACCTCGGTGGTAAACAGTTGTGAGGGTAAGAATGCCACGAATTCCGCCATGGTTCTTGCAGGAAGTTGCCTTTATTAACAATCAGGAAACACAGACGTAAGTCACGTCACTTCCAAGACTGCACGCAGCACAGACGACAGGGTCGCAGTGCCAAGAGAACGTGCACGCAAGAACTAGCGTCCCGGTGTGACCAAGTCACTCATATAGCTTACTAGGGACGCGTCCAAGTATTCAGCTGCACTGTCACAGCTGAACTGTCAATCAATTGATTACACAGACTCTGGCACGCCTTTGGCGCGCAGATCTATCAATTGTCCATACGGCTAGTCCTGTGGACCTATCCGTACACTAGTCAGCATCAATTGTCTCATAGGTCCTGGCGCGCTACAGTGCGCCTACCTATCAATTGACCATCAAGTCCTGTACAAGTCCTGTCAACGTCCTGCGGACTATCAAAGTGACACTTGTACATCCTGTGTCCGTACGCGCCCACAGTGGCGCGCCGGGTACTGTCGGCACAGCCTAGGAAACGTCATAACTTTTACGTTCCTTAACCAAATGAGGCGTTCAAGGTGCCGTTGGAAAGAGCGTAACAATCTCTATCCATCTAACGTAAATCCTTTACGTTAACTCCAATCCCTTCTTTTCTTTAGGGGTCACATCCCCTGCCAGGGACCCTTGAAGTAGCTTGAAATGTCCTTCACTCCAGCTTGAAGCTTGAACAGATGTCTTTAATGGCCAATGCCATTCCCCCAGCCCTTTCTTTTAAGGAACTGGAAAAGAAACAGATCTGCCACAGGGAAAACCATTTCATGAGAAATGGAGAAAACCTATGGAAGTGGCATTACAGAGTACCACCAGATATTAGAAGCACACAAAATTAAATACATACAGGTTAATTCTATGAGGTCTTCTCCAGGAATTAATCCCATCACCTCGGTAGAGCCTCCAGTACAATGACCTTCTGGCGGTGAGTTACATTAATCCCAGATACTAATCCCATAAAACCCAGTACATATTCAATATAAGTACAATAAATCCATGACAATTAAAATACCACTTGACAAAGTAAGGCGTATTACAATAGTTTGCCTGTCATTCTCTCAACAGGGGTCTATTGGCGCCCGTCTTACGGCGCCCGTCTACTTGCCAGATGGTAAACTGCCACAGCAAACAAATGACAAAATGAAACACATAGGCAACAATTAAATCCTGCCCTGGGGAACTAGGGAAGTCTGAACAGGCAAACACCTGAACAGGCCAGCTTGTAGAAACATAATACCAGGGAATCGAACCCCGCCCTATAAACCCCAGAATAAAGGTTCCCAGACCATTGTGAGAGGTATGTACAAATATACATTTCTTTTAAAATAGAATACATGGTCTGTAATGGACCTGTCAACCTTGTGTAGTCAACAGCATGAACCCCAGCCAAAACCTGGCTGTATCCTGATTAAAATCAGAGTGAGTGTACCATGGTCCATGAGCCTTAGTACAGACTAAAATACAGGTATTATGCCAGTCACAATGCTGACACTACCACACAATCTGCTCTCCAATGCCCTATAACCATGCACCAGCTTAGACAGCTTGCTGAGATGGGTCCATCAGAGACTGAAGAACCTTGTATTGCACTGCTGCCTTCTGCACTAGCTTGGTCAAAGCATCAGCAGGATTGTCAACCCCAGGGATATGCTCAATATTGGCCAAGGAGGACAACTCCTTAAGAAGGAGATAATCCAAGTCCCTACTTCTGGCCATCTGCCTGTGCACAAACTGCACCATCCCCATGGAGTCTGTTTTTAGAAGAGTGGTAACCTGAAGTGGCCAAGGAGTGTTAGAAGTCATCTGATGAAGCAACTCCTTCAGATAAAGGCTTGTGTGAATGCCTTCACAAATAGCCCTGCATTCTGCCACATCACTGCTGACAGCCACCCGTTTGTGCAGGCGACTAAACCAGCTCACCAAACTCCCCAGGCCTTCCTGTCTGAGCACAAAGAGCCCTGCAGCCCTGCCCCTGACCTTGGAGACCTGCCTGCTGTCCATTGAGCTATCCACATACAGCTCCATGCAAATGGGTTGTGATAAATCCACTGCAGACAACAGAATGCCAGATGAAGCCCTGACCTGATCAGCCACCTTGGCAGACCCTAGCTCCACCAGCATGTCATCAGGCAACCTGGCTATGACCATAAGGTCTGGCCTGGAAATGCCTGCCACCCAAGCAACCATGCCCCTCACCATGGGACACAGTGCCTGTGTGATGGTTGGAGGAAGCTTGCTAATGAGGGTCTCTTGATAGTCATTGCCCCCCACCAGCAGCATACGCCACTCCCCTCCCTTCTTCACCAGTGTGGCCTCCATGCCCACAAACAGCAGAGGCTCATTCTCCACCTGCCATTGCTCCCTACCCAGAGGAAACTTGGACTTAATGATGGTGATCAGCTCCTTAAGCCACGACGTGGGAGCTATCAGATGTAGGTCATCCCCGTGCAGCGAAGCATACACTGGCAGGCCTTCCCATTGCCCCAGAAACAGACAGGGGTCTACAGGAGAGACCTTCAAGTTGCAATGCTCCTTCAGGAAACGGTTGAGAGTCTCCCTCCAGATTATTGGACTTGACCTCAGGCCCTCCAGGCCCTTGAGGATTTTAAGGAACTCCGTGTGGATGTCCCTTTTCCATACAGCAGGCACCCTAACATAGAAAGGCGTCTTGCCCTCCCACTTTTCCTGTGCCACATCTGCATCACCCTCCAGAAATGCCCTCTTGAAGTCTATCACCACTGAGCCATAGTCCAAGCCCTTGTTGAGAAGGCCTAGAAAGACACACAGCAGCAGCCTCCAAGTATCATGCAGCATGCCAGGGGTATACAACTCCTCAGCAGTGCACTCACCAGTACCCTTGAACTCATTCAGCACTGGCCTGACATGTGGTACCTTGACCCCGTCCACCTCCTTCATCTTGATGACAAACTTGAGCTTGAGTAGGCGTCGTGCAGGAGGCAGGTCATTGACAGGTTCCACGCATTTCTTGGAGATCCAGTCCTCCCCAGATTTAATCAGACCCAGTGTTACCTGGGGACACATAATGGGAGAGGACATGAGCTTCACCAGGCCTTGGTAGTTGATAGGGCTGTGTCCAGCAAGTGAGTGAGGACCAATGCCCAAACTGCTTGGATGACTAGCAGCTGGCAGTATGAGGTCATCAACCAAGGGCTCCTGCCCCTGGCACACTTGCACACGCTTAACCGTCCTGGTTACTGCACGTGATAGGTGAGTGGTCCTGAAATTAATCAGTGGGACCTGACCAGCCCCTTCCTTAGTCAGGAGAGAGGACGTGATCACTACCCCATCCTGGCATAGGAAATTCTGCCCCAGAAGAGCAGGTCCTTGATAGCCCTCCAAGACACAAAAAGCAGTGTCCTGTCCAAGGATAGGAATGAATACCTCACCCAGTACCTTCACGTGTACCCCGCCACTGAAGTCAGACACAAACTGATAGCTGGGTTCAGACATGCTGTACCCTGCTGCAGCCCTGGTCCCAATAATGGAGACCTGAGAATTAGTGTCTACCTCTAAGGCAGTGTCCAGCCCCAGATTGCCATGCCACCTGAGCTTGGCTACCTTGGGCTGCTTCTTGGCCCTTTGTAGAGCCCCAATCAATCCAGCCAAACTTGTCCCCCTGGGCTTGGTAGTTAATGCACTCGTGCAAATGGATGCGAACGTGTGTTGGATTATGCAATGGCTGGCATAATATCAACCCATGCAAGCTTGCCAAGCTGGATTGCATGGGCACGTAGGTTAGGGTAACCTAGCTATCCTGCACTAGTGCTAACCAATGAGGTGCTGGCTCCGTCCAGCTAGATCTACTCCAGCTAGGACTGATACGATGCCCGCAGGCAACGACTGCCTAACAGCACTACGTGGACAGTCCTGGACCTCCCCTAGGACCTCCGTACAGGACTAGCACTGCAACCACCTTGTGGTCTGCATCACAGCTCATAAACCCTACCACGTGAATACCCACGTGCGTGTGCACTGCATATCTCAGTGCTAATATCTAGCACCCACGTGCCCATCATGGCACGTGCGGATCTAAATCCTAGTAGAGATATGTCCAGTGTACTACACTCCCGTCCATGTCCGTATCCCACTTGGGAGACGGGGACAACGCCACGTGTACTGATAGTCTAGGCCTGAAGCCCTAGAATAACTTTGGTTAGTGCCTTGGGCTTGACAGTTGACTCCCCAGCTGTTGACCTTGCAGCCTGTTCAACAAGTACCTCTGCAACCTGGCCAGGGCTGACAGATTCCCCTGCAACAGATGTGGTCGTTGCATCAGTGATGTCACTTGGGACCTGAAAATCCTGCAGATCCTGTGAGCCTTGTGCCTGACTGCCCTCATTCATCAGGTTAGGCTTGACATATGACCAACTCAGCCGGTGTACATGCTTTGGTTCGTCCTCCATGCTGACCAAGCATGCGTGGCTAGCTTCATCAACCTGGGTAACCACCCCAGGACTCCAGCTACCACGTTTGCCATAAAGGCTAGGTTCCTTCCAAGCTAGGACCTTCTGACCCACTTGTGGCTCCAGCATCTTCCAACCCCGGTCCTTCTCCCTCAGCTTGGCAAAGGTGACATGTGCAGCATGTTTCCAGCCCTCCAGCACATGTGGTGGGCACAGGCCATGATATAGACCCATTGGGCTGACAGCAACTCCATCATAGTAGAAGTTAACCCTGCTGTTCAGCTGCTGCTCCACGTTCCTCAGCCATGCACTCCTGACAAGTGCAGGTGCAGACAAGGGTACCCAGTCTTCAGAGATGATCAATTTCTTGACCTCCTGGATTGCCCTCTCGATAGCACCCTGCTGCCCATGAGCCTCCCTAGGTGTAACCAGCAACTCAGGAAGGGTAGGATCACCCTTGAGATGCTGAAACTGCATGTCCACCTGGATCCTTGTGGTAGGAAACTTGGCTCTTACATTCTGCAGGGCAGCCAGCAAGTACCTGTTCTTCATAGAAGGTAAATGCTCCAGCACCTTGTATTTCGTGTACCTGTCCACGCACACCAACAGTTGCATGCCCCTGATGTGTTGGATATCACACTGCAGATCACCAATGCTCTGAGGTAGAGCTTTGGCATGTGATTTCCTGGGCTTGTTGGAGGACAACTGGCACTTACACCGTGAGGCAGCTTGCTGACACGCCTTAAGAAGGGGTGCCCTGCCCATACGGAAGGCAAAGTTGTTTGACAGAGAAGTGGCATGCCCAAACATGTTGTGGATTCGGGCACCCAACTCCTGGTACACAGAGGAAGCAGTCCCTGGCACAGTCAGGACTGTGCTGTCAGATTGTCCAGCATCACCATGCTGACTTCCATCCTGTTCTGACTCAGAGCCTGAGTCACCCTGCTCATGCCCAACACCTGGACCGCCAGCAGGGACCACATGCATACCACCAGAGGCCTTCACACCCCTCTGTGGTTGTACATTGGTTTCTCTCAAAATGAGAGGTCCACCCTCGTGCCCAGCACGAGGATGCATAGGGTCAGACATACTTACAGCTGCATCAGCTGTCAAGGACGTCTTCATAGGAACCTGTACCTCTCCAGGTGACCTGGGGCCACACTGAACCTGGAGATCACCCTCTTGTTGCCCAGATATAAAATCTGCATTGGAGCACCTGGCCTCCCCCTTGGGTGAATTAAGGTGTGTAGGGGTTGCCTCAGACAGTCACTGCTCCTTGTTGTCTTCTTGCTGACTGCCCTTTGAAGGCTGGCCTGCCTGGGACTTGTTGTTGTTCTTCTTGTTGTTGTTGTTATTCTTGTTGCTGCCCTGGCCCTGGGACTTCTTGAAGCTGGGACACTCCTTCTTGATGTGCCCCCACCCCTTGCACAGGTAGCATTGTATCTTGGACTTGCCCTGGCCACTCAGCCCCCATTGTCAGACGCGTTGCCCTGCTTGGGCTGACCACCCACCCGCCTGAACACCGACTTGGAGTGTGACCTCCTGTCAGAATCAGGTGAATGATCTCCCTTGCGCTTGTGATGGTTGCCCCTACGCCCTCCTTGGCTTCGGTCAGCCTCAGACGTCTTGGAGCCACCCTGGGTACGCCCGCCTGCCTGGGTAGCCTTCACTGCTGGCACTCCACCCTCAAACAGCTCCTCTGCCTCGAGAGCTTGTTTAATGATGACCTTGTAGGCCTTCAGGGTAGAGTGTGGGGCACACATGACTTTTAAGGAGCCACGTGTCGCCTTATCCAGCCCAGAAACCTTGAGCCAGTTGGTTAGGGCTATGTTATCAGCGACATTAAAGCCGTGAGCCCTGCCCTCCTCAACCATCTTACAATAGTTGAGAAAGTTCTGGATCAGGTCCCCCTTGACCTCCCACCCTTGATACTTGTCCTGCCAATGGATGCCGACCTTCTTGCGTTGGTCCTCCAGCAGCTCCTTCAGCTCAGCCACGTACAGTGCCCAGGCCTTATTGGCCTTTTTGCACTCCCTGGTTAGGTCCTTAATCTGGTCAGTACACTTGCCAAAAGTGCTACTGCCTATCCAGATTTGATAGTAATTTGTACCACCGTACAAGCTAGGGAACCCTTCCAATCCCTCCACAAACTCTTCAGCCTGCTTAGGCTTGGAGTCTGAGGTTACAGGCTGCAACTGATTGACAATTAAAAGACCCTGTGTGGTAAGATCAAAGCCATGAATAGCTTGTGCATTATTATTATTGTGAGGAAGGTTGGTAATCTCTCCGGTAAGCCCCACGTCATCTACGTGAGCGGTTCCACTACCAGCACCCCCATTATTATTCCCACTGGCTGGACCCTTGCTACGGCGTCCCTCAGCCATCCTGCACTACCAGCTATTCAAAGAACACCTTAACAAAGCAGCAGAAAATATGTACAAAATTTTTGTGTCGCCACTGCCGCCTGCGCCGGTGTCGCTGCCGCCCCGCGAAATGCCGCTGAAAATTCGACAAAAAAAAATGTCGACGAGTACTGCAGAAGAAAATTAGGCCGACTAGTAGTCAAGGCCCCTGAAGTCGCAGTACGTGTATACGAACTCACGATCCTCCATATCCAGCTCCGGACCTGCACCGGTATGAATTAAAACCGGCGTGCTCCCCGCCGCGTAAGTTGCGACGCGCCGACGCGCGACGAGGCGCAGAGGATGTGTAAAGATCGTCAATAATTCCCACCCCGCGGGAATCCACTCTCGCACAGAGGCGAGAAATGCCACCAGGTTAATTAAAACCTGGCGCTCGCGACTGCGTACGCCGCGAGTGAGCAGCGATAACAGCGCGAGATCCTGAAACAAATTTGTCGACACCGCCGGCGCGCCCCCCGTGCGTAGCGATGCCCAGTTTTGCAGGTTTCTCTGGTAACCGGTGAGTGAAGAGAGGACGTTGTCCAACTCCTCAATGGCAGTCGTGACTTCGGTCACCGACCGCAAACCTCCCCGCACCTGGACCGTAAATGTCGATAAAATGTTTCGAATCTGGTCCAACAGGTTGCGGATTGCCGGCACCAGTGCTGGCAAATCGGGGTCCTCGGGGTTATCCCC
This sequence comes from Mesostigma viride, assembly GCA_009746045.1. Lineage (NCBI taxonomy): Eukaryota > Viridiplantae > Streptophyta > Mesostigmatophyceae > Mesostigmatales > Mesostigmataceae > Mesostigma > Mesostigma viride. The sequence continues at coordinate 324,125 of RPFO01001034.1, forward strand.
GAGCAATGCGTGAGCTGCACGCTGCTGACGATGAAGCTCGTCGAGCGAGACCGTTACTTCGTCGAGCAATTGCTGCCACGACGGCACCGTCGGTCTTGACGAAGAACCAGCCGGCGGAGCGGCTATTTCCTCATCGTCCGGAATCCGAAATTCTTCCGAATTTGGCATCTTTTTGACAGAGCGTGTAATACGAGTTGTGAGGGTAAGAATGCCACGAATTCCGCCATGGTTCTTGCAGGAAGTTGCCTTTATTAACAATCAGGAAACACAGACGTAAGTCACGTCACTTCCAAGACTGCACGCAGCACAGACGACAGGGTCGCAGTGCCAAGAGAACGTGCACGCAAGAACTAGCGTCCCGGTGTGACCAAGTCACTCATATAGCTTACTAGGGACGCGTCCAAGTATTCAGCTGCACTGTCACAGCTGAACTGTCAATCAATTGATTACACAGACTCTGGCACGCCTTTGGCGCGCAGATCTATCAATTGTCCATACGGCTAGTCCTGTGGACCTATCCGTACACTAGTCAGCATCAATTGTCTCATAGGTCCTGGCGCGCTACAGTGCGCCTACCTATCAATTGACCATCAAGTCCTGTACAAGTCCTGTCAACGTCCTGCGGACTATCAAAGTGACACTTGTACATCCTGTGTCCGTACGCGCCCACAGTGGCGAGCCGGGTACTGTCGGCACAGCCTAGGAAACGTCATAACTTTTACGTTCCTTAACCAAATGAGGCGTTCAAGGTGCCGTTGGAAAGAGCGTAACAATCTCTATCCATCTAACGTAAATCCTTTACGTTAACTTAAACCCCACTGAGGCTCCACAGTCCGGCCCCACGTTGCCATCTCTTCGGGAGCGTATGCCCCGTCAGACGGCCTCGGTGGCACCGGACGGGACGATTACCTTTCGTCCCGCCACATCAAACCTCAATGTCCCTTTCGCCCAGGGACACAACCACATTGAGCTAACGTTTGGGCGACCCTCTGCATCCCTTCTTCGCAAGAAGAAGGACATGGAGAGTATTAAACTCGCACGGGTGGTGCGTAAACCTGTGGAACCCATCGGCGGACAACCAATGTCCGACGATGAGGTATCCGACACTGCCAGTCTCCCCGATGGGGAGACTGAGATCAATCTTACCCCAGCGCTCCTGGCGGTCGAGCAGGCCGCGCTGGTGGCAAATGAAGAACGCCGAGCGCGGCAGCGGGACCGAGAGGTCCGCCGAGAGGCGGCTTTTCGGCTCGCCGCTAAGCGGCAAGAATATGAAGAGGAGGCCGCCCGTCGCCTGGCCACCCACCAGGCGATGGCGGACGCGTACCGCGAGGCCACCCAGCGGTTACGTGACCTCCTCAAAAATGCTGACTATCCCATGGACTATGCGGACAGTCAAGACCTGGCCGAGCTTGCTCGGTCAGCACACTTTAAAACCATGTCCTCCATCACCCAAGCCAGGGTCACGGAGGCCATCTTGGCCAAACATGGGGTGGTAGCTGATGAAGCCCCCCCGCTGGAAACCACCAGCAAGAAACCCTCTCCCCCCCAACCCCTGCAGTACAAGGAGGGACTGCTGGCCCTGGGCGCGAGGAAGGGCAAAGAGGCGGACTGTCCAGTCCGACCTGCTATGATTATGGGAGACCCACTCCCTGACATCCCTGAGGATGAGGCTGCCTTTCAGGCAGCCCTCCGGGAGCATGAGGTACGCAAGGAGATGAAGCGTCTCATGCGGGAGGAGGCCAAGAGGAGAGCGGAGGCAGACACCCCTGCCCGCCCCTCCACTGATGGGGCTGGACATCTCTGCCCGGGCTGCTGGCACGCACGTCATCCCCTGGGGCCTCCAGGCAGCCGTTGCAACAGGCCTCGCTACCCAAATCAATGTGAGTTCACTCACCTTATGTACTCTGAGGATGATGATCTCATTACCATTGGGGATGGCAACCAGGGCATAATTGATTTTGAGGCAGCAACCTTACTGTCCTCCCAACACCCTGTTCTGGAACCTTACATAAAAGCACTAACCCCTACTGTTGACAACTCCATAGATATCAAGGAGCTTGCTCATCAGCTGCACCTAGCCATGGGTCATGAAACAGTGGCTGAGGAACTGGCCAGACGGCTGGGGGGTAGTAGCATGGGAAAACAACTCAGGAATGCAGTAAAACTGGCTAGACAACACTGTCAAGAATGTCAGTTCAATAGCCCCAAACCTCAAAAATGGCATACTGCAACTCCTTCCACCAATAGGGGCATGATAGTGGGGGATGTGATGCACATCAACAAAGATGTCCAACCCTACCTGATCCTAAAAGACTCATGGTCCAGGTTCACAGTCATGGAACCCTACCTGGCATGTCTGCAGGGCAGCTACGTGTTGCACTCATGATTGCTTTACCCAGATTCTACCCAGTTGACAGAATTTTGCTTGATCAACAATTTTCTTGTCTGACTGACCTGGAAGGGTGTGAAGCAATAGAGATTGCTGGGCTGGAAGATCATGAGGGTCAGGGGGTCATTGAAAGAACCATCAGATCTGTCAAAACCCTACTAGCCAAAAATCCTTCCAAGGATGCTACTTCAGGGGTCTATTGTGACAGGGCACTCTGGTGTCATGAAATGTGCACAACCCTAAACATGAGACCTGTCTTGCATGCCACGTGGGGTGAAGTAATCCCAGCAGGCCTGCAGGCAGGTGTATATCCCCCAGAGGTGATAGCACTGTACAACACTGCACGTGCACAAACCTCAGCAAAACTGGCAGAAAAAGATAAAACCCATTCCAGGCCAGTATTCCAAAAAGGTGATCAAGTTCTCTATTACAAGGAAAACAGCTTTGGTAAGGTTGGAACTTGGCTAGGTCCAGTTACCATCCGTGGATTTACCAAAAACAGCAAGACCGTGGAGGTCAAGCACAATATCAATGGGAAGCGTCACAGGGTGAGCTGTCATAGAATTAAGAAGTATTATTCTCCCATGGCAGACGTGCCTGGGGAAGAGTCTTTAAGCATGGACTCACTACTTCTATCTGGCAACTCCAGCATGCCCAGCAGTAGCTCTGAGCCACCAATTACTGCTGTTGACAGCACCACAGCACCCTCTGTGAACACTTCCACCCTCAGTGAAGCCAGGCCCACTTCACAACCTGGGGATTGCTTAACCAGGCACGAGGTAGCTGGGTTGGAAGCATTAGCTCAGCCCCAAGGCACCAAATTGTCTGCCAACCCTCCCGCTCTGAGGTCAAGATTGGCAGTCGCCTTGCAAGCATTACACAGGTCACATAAGCAACAAGCTGCTGTGGCCGCAGGGTTGGCAAAAGTCTCAGCTGTGTGCACTAGTCAGGACCCCTGGACCCTGGCAATAGACACTCAGGCACAGGTCAGTGTGATCAGTGCACAAGCCATCCCTGGTCTTGAGATTGCACCTTCATTTTGGGCACGGGTGCAGGATTTCTCAGGCCAAAGCTCACTGGATGTAGTGGGACAGTGATGCTCCCTATACTTGGTATTCAGACACCCTTCCAGGTGGTGGAGGGGTACTCTGGTAACACCTTGTTGGGGGAACCTTTTGTATCCTATCCTGGGGTGCTTATCTCAGCTAATGAGCTCAGTGTCACAGGGGTGGGTGCAGTTCCTCTGGACCACTTTAAAATCCCTCTCTCCAGTATTGTCCCTGGTATGGATGCTGTCATCAAGGCAGTCAACACTCAGTATGCACCAGGGGAGATCCCTGATCTGGACAAGTTAGTGCACAGCCAGTTCCTCCATCCCTCAGCCTTTGGGCTGGGTAAGTGGGACATAGCCATGCACTCACCCCACCAAATCTCCCACGTCATACAAGAATGCAAAACACAAAAAGGGTTTACCAAGTGGCTGATGGCCATTGTCCACCAAGCCAGGCAGGAATGGGTCCTGCCCAACCCCAAAAACCCTCAATACAAACCGCCTGTCACCCCTTCATGGGACGTGCCAGAGGGAGCCAAAAAGCTCAGATTAAAATTTGTTCTCAAACAAAAACCACAAAAAGTGGGCTCCCCAATCTTCCATGCCAGACCATGTGTCACAGAATTAAAGGGGACATCCACACTGCCAAAAGGGGAAACCTACACACCTGGGCTGCAACAAACCTCACTCAGGATCATGCTCTCCCTCTTCCTCCACAACCTCAATGCAGGCCAAGACTATGTCTGCAAAGCCACTGATATTAAAAGGGCCTTCCTCAGGGGGGACCCAGAAAAGGCTGAATCTGTGTGGAAAGGGAAGGTGTACGTGGTAGACACCCCAGCTGTGTGGAAACCTTATATTGATGAGCCCCACCTTATCATCAACATTGGGGTGGAAGGGCTTGTCAGTGCCCCAAAAATTTTCAGAGACTCAGCAGAGGAAGTATTCAAAAAGCTCAAGGCCACGTATGATGACCTGGACCCATGCTTTTTTGTTGTACCCACCCCCTCTGGACTGCTGTTCTTTGTGTGGCATGGAGATGACCAACTCATTTGTGGGCCTAGAGCTGAGGTGGAAACCTTTATTCAGCAGGTCCAGGAATCATATGAGATTGGCAAACAGGTGGAATTGAGCACAACCCCCATCCAGTTCTGTGGCATCATGTTGCAGCTGCATAGGCAGCCAGATCAGTGGGTCTGCTCTCTCTCCCCTCCTGCAGAATATATCCAAGATTGTCTAGATCTGCTGCAGGACAACTACCTCCCCTTACATATGTGTGCCACTGTTCAGGGCAAACTGGGGTGGTGGTCAGCCATCTGTGGGGCTCCCTTAGCTGTCATCAGCAGGGTCACCCATGATGTTCTAGTCAAGATCAAATGCAGTCACATCAGGAAGTTGGTCAATGACTGTCCCCCCCTCATCCTCCATGGCCTGAATCTGATGGAAGACATCCACATCCAATGTGTCATGGACAGCTCCATGGAGAGCAGAACAATCAATCAAATGGGGGCACGGGAATCAGGGCTGTTTTTTCTCACCAACAGGTCAGATTACATGTCCCTCACTTCCTGGTACAGCAGGCTACACCGCAGAAAACCTGGCAGCAGCAACTCAGCTGAATGTCGTGCTGTGGTGTCTGCTGCATTGCATGCTCGTTCCCTGCAGCACATGCTCACCTGGCTACAAACCCAGGCAGGCAGCACATGCAATGTCATCTCACATCTCTATACTGACAGCCAATCTGTGATCAGCTTTCTAACCAAGAAATCTGTCTCTGCTGCTGTCCACACTGACTTGGATTGGGTGATCCTCAAACAGGAGGCCACCTATTTTTCCAGCTGGACTCATGTGGATGATGAGGACAACCCAGCAGACGCTCTCACGAAGCTGCGGGATGCTGCTGGCCAACAGTACCAGCTCCTCTTTCAGAACATGAACCCCTATGATATCAGAGTCAGTGTTTGAATAAATGACTGGCCATAGCACAGTACACAACCACCACACCCCCTTACCACAGCGATAGCTGCTGGGCGCCATAAAATTCAACACATTCGTTGTGGGGTGTGAGTGCTGGCTAGGTCAGATTTGTATCCATTTGCAGCTTGAGGACACAAGCTTTGTATCCATTTACTTAATGTGTGCTTCAGTAACTGGCCCAACCAGCCAGCTGTGTACACCTTATTTAATGTGCAATATAACACCTGGCCAGAACAGCCAGCTGTAACCAACCTGGCTCAACCAGCCATGTCTCTTTTGTACCCCTAATCAACTTAAAAACAATAACAATAATGTTGGGGGTGCAGACCTGCATTAAGAAATAAATAATAAAACAATACTGGAGTTAGTCTCCATGCTTTGCTGTAGACTAAGTCTCAAAGGCATTGTGAATACAACGTATGAATAAGCCTTGTAAACCTACGTTGGTATGTGAATATAAATACCACGTGGGCTATGCAGATAGGAATGCTAGTCGAGTCGCATACGTTTCCCTAGATAGGTACTTTGGGTACTGAGGTACGTGACAGACGTCAGTACCCAGTATACGTAGTGTCCTGTCATTGGACGGTACTAGAGTATCCTAGATAGGGACCGTACTGCAGCGTGCATTGATCTGTGATCGCACGAATCATGCAGTGACTAGACAGCTACCTGTCATCGTGCGGCCTCGGGCCAACGGTCTGCACCCAACGGTCACTGGCGGCGCAGCCGGTGAGAGGAACGTTGATAAAGGGTAAACCTATTTTCTAATGAACCAAGCAATTCATTGCTCACAGCCTTCAGTGTTCTCAAGCAATATATCCCACCGCATTCTAACTCTGACTAAACCCGCATGTTGGGCCTGGAGGGCCGGCTGCACGATGCCACCCGGAAAACTGGACCGTGACACCCAGCGGCCCGGAAGGGCCTCGAAGTACAGCTCAGGGTCCGGTAGGGGCGGGGACGGCAGCGGGCTCTCAGCCGGAGGGGTAGGCTCTGACATGACGGCTGCGGAGGGGAGGGGACAACCAACCACCCGTCGACAGCAGACATAACATAAGAAAGGAGAAGGCCTACAACTAGAGCTTGTGCAGGGTTTTATATTCCTGCAGCAGGCGACTACACCCATCTAGCTCACTCTCCGTATACCAGACCTTATCTACTTCACTACGAGCATACATCCACTTCACTTTATACTGACGCTGGGTACCGCGGCCCTTTTTGATATCTCTATGGGCCACGATGCTTTCTACTTCGTCTTCTACTTCCCAGTGTCAGGGTTATGCTCTAAAGGGGCAGGCGCTAGCTCTCTACCAGCGAACGTACTAGGGTGGTACAGTTTCAGCTGGCTCCTATGGAAGGTGTTCGAATGTGTCTGCCAAGAGGTAGGGATATCGACTTTATATAGGAAATTTCCTACTCTAGACAAAACATGGAAGGGTCCTAAGAAGGCGGGCCTAAGTTTGACCTTAAGTTCTGCTTCAAACTTATGAGCAAAACGGCCAACACGGGGGCCTTCTACTAATACTAGATCTCCTATTTCTATCTCAGGTGCTCTTCTATCTAAGGAGGCACGCAACCTAGCAAGGTACTTAGACTGAGCTTTTTGGTACCCTGAGATCGCGTGGTCATGAGCAGTTTTCATTCTATCTAGTAAGGACTGTACACCTTCTACAGTATCTCGGGACACATCATCCTTGTCCCGTAGAGGACTAGCTAAGAGAGAGGTAGGGGTAAGAGGCTGTCTACCAGTATCTAGGAAGAAGGGCGTATATATATCCATGCGCAGCCTGGGGGCAATTGTTGAGGGAGAATTCTACTAAACATAAATAATCCTCCCAATCACTTCCCGAGCCATTCACATAGTGCCTAAGCGCTTCTTCCACTACCCTATTAAGACGCTCTACTAAATGAGAGGAGGAGGAGTGGTAGGCAGTACCGTAGGTAACCTTGGTACCGATGGCAGCGAAAAACTGCTGCCAAAAATCTGAGGTAAATAACTTATCCTTATCACTAATAAACTGCCTACTCAAACCATGATATCTGTATACATTATTGAGGTATAGGCGTGCGCAATCACGTGCTGTGAGTTCTAAAGGACACGGCACGAGATGGCACATACGAGTAAAACGATCTATGAACACAAGGATCTGGGCATTGCCCCTATCATTCTTTCTAAAAGGTCCTACAAAATCCATCATGATAGAATCCCACGGCATGATGGGGTCAGGCAAGGTCCTAGGTTCTGCTATCTGCCCTACGTTATTGGGTTTCATCTCCTGGCAAGATTGACAAGTTCTAACATACTCATCTACATCCTTATAAAGGGAAGGCCAGTAATAAGAGCGGGCTACTAGGTCCCGTACCCGTTTACCACCCTGATGAGCAGCTAAGTCATGCAACTCAAAGAGCAAGGAGGAGCGACAGATAGGAGGGACATACAGGCGCCATTGAGGGGGAGAATCTGCTATCTGCACATATAAAAACCCACCTACAAATTTACAAGGGTGCTTGCCTAATTGTTGGGGATGTGCAGCAATGGCAGCTAATGCTTCCGGCTCAGTGGCCGTAAATCTACTAATAAGACGTTCAAGATCAGAGGTAGGCATCGCTACAGAGGTATCCAGAACAGGTTTAAAGAGATCTCCTACCGCCTTGCCAAAGAGAAGGGGAGGTCCTAGAGGGACTATGTTTTCATAAGACTTTCCTGACCTAGTCGCTATATGGCTAAGCGGTATAGAAATTTTATTTTTCCCCTCCCCCCCACCGAGGCCACGGGAAGGGCCTCACACGGGAGAGAGAGTCCTACGTGAGAAAGGAGATCAGGCATGCGAACAGCTGTATGAAAGAGGTAGGCATAGGATTCATCATCAGGTAGTTCACCATAAGGGGTTACACCCATAGTAGTAGGAACTAGAGTAGTATTGAGAACATCAAGGTCCTCGAAAAAGGAGTAATCTGCACGACGAGAGAGTGCATCTGGTACTATGTTATCTACACCCTTAACATACTGAAGTTTAAAAGGGGAAAACTGTGCTAAAAATTCCATCCAGCGCGCTTGCCGAGGGGTAAGGTTGGGTTGGGAGAGAAGATGGGTAAGGGGACGGTGATCCGTTTGAATAACTAACCTATAAGGATCTAGCTCACAGCTGGGTTCATTCAGGCAGACATCAAATTGAGCACCTTTAAGAAAGTGCTGCCACGCGTGGCAACAATACACCACCGCTAAGAGTTCCTGCTGGTGTACGGGATAGTTACGCTCCGCAGGGAGCATTGTCCTAGAGATATACTCAATTGGCTGTAAGCCCTGACCCTGATCCTGGAGAAGGACGCCCCCTATAGCGACCTTACTAGCATCTGTAGCTACCACAAAGGGTTTAGTAGTATCCGGTAGGATGAGTACAGGAGGGGAAAGGAGTAGGGATTTTAGACACTGAAAAGCCGACTGACATTCACTACTCCAAACAAAGGGGATATCCTTCTTTAATAAATGATTAATAGGGGCCGCTATAGTTGCGAAACGCGGGATAAAACGCCTATAGTAAGAAGCAATTCCTAGAAAACTACGTACACCTTTAACGTCGGTAGGAGTAGGCCATTCCTGAATTGACTTAGTTTTATCCGGGTCGGTAGCGACCCCGGCATCTGACAGAACGTGCCCTAAAAATGGGACACTCCTACCCGAACGAACTTTAGCACGGCGCGCCCACAAAGAATTTTCAGCCATTATTTCTAATACTTTCTTTAAATCACGTAGGTGCGTTTCAAAATCAGGAGAGTAAATAAGAATATCATCTAAGTAAGCTTGAGCACAAGAACGGTCATGCTCAGATAAAGAAACAGAGGAGAAGGAAGGATCCTTTAAATCAGAGGACACCTGAGGAAGGTGAGAATTTCCCATAACAGGTCTAAGCACTTCATTCATTAACATTTGAAAAGAGGCAGGCGAGTTACAGAGTCCCATAGCCGCTACTCTAAACTGGTAATGACCAAAAGGGGTAGCAAAGGCGGTTTTATGGCAATCCTCAGGAGCTATCCGCAACTGCCAAAAACCATCCGCACAATCCAGTACTGTGAAACAAGTGGAACCTTTAACCTTATTAAATATATCATCAATACGAGGTAGAGGGTATTTAGACTTCACAGTAATATCATTCAACTTCCTATAATCAGTAACTAGGCGAAACTTGCCATTTGGCTTAGGAACTAACAGGACACCAGCTGAGTAGGGAGAGTTACTAGGCTCTATCAATCCTGCTTCTAATAGTGACACTAAAATCTGTTTTAGTTCCTTTAACTCGGTAGGGCCCATTCTATACATCGGAGAGTGCGTAGGAACTGCACCGTCCTTGATAACTACACGGTGTAAAACAGAACGAGGAGGAGGATAAGAAGGAGTCTTTTCTTCAAAAACTTTTGAGGAATCTATCACAGCCATGTATCTTACTATTTCATTTTCAGTAAATCCCACTCCTATTGTATCCACTGTGTTTATATCTATATCCACACTATTATTAGTGATAGGTATCTCCTGTACTTCTAACTGAAGGAACATACATAATAAATATCCATATTCCTTTAGTTCAGAACGCAACTCATCATTGGACATTAATACTTCAGGTATAGGTCTTACAGGAGGATCAACAGGTGTAGGAGGAGTAATATCTACCAAGGATAAATTTTCCAATCTATAATAGTTAAGTAATGCAATACGCATTACTTTTGCATACTTGCAAGTATGCAAAAGTAATGCGTATTGCATTACTTAACTAAGATTGGCGTTCGCTCCTGGGGTACCGGGTTCGAATCCTCTCGGAGGCACGGAAATATTTGCGGCGGGTAGGCCTGGGAGGCCGAGTCGAAATATTTGTGGATTTCTATGTTTGGCGGAGGCCGGGTCGGCCAAGTCAAAATAGGAATTACGGCGTGAGGCTGGGAATAGCCGAGTCGTAATTAATCGAGTCACCTCGGTAACGAGCGGTGTGTGCGGAACGCCGGATTTCCTGACGCGGCCCAATTTTAGTTAAGTAATGCAATACGCATTACTTTTGCATACTTGCAAGTATGCAAAAGTAATGCGTATTGCATTACTTAACTAAAATTGCAATTTTAGTTAAATAATGCAATACGCATTACTTTTGCATACTTGCAAGTATGCAAAAGTAATGCGTATTGCATTACTTAACTAAGATTGGCGTTCGCTCCTGGGGTACCGGGTTCGAATCCTCTCGGAGGCACGGAAATATTTGCGGCGGGTAGGCCTGGGAGGCCGAGTCGAAATATTTGTGGATTTCTATGTTTGGCGGAGGCCGGGTCGGCCAAGTCAAAATAGGAATTACGGCGTGAGGCTGGGAATAGCCGAGTCGTAATTAATCGAGTCACCTCGGTAACGAGCGGTGTGTGCGGAACGCCGGATTTCCCCACGCGGCCCAATTTTAGTTAAGTAATGCAATACGCATTACTTTTGCATACTTGCAAGTATGCAAAAGTAATGCGTATTGCATTACTTAACTATAATGACGTTCCGGTACCCAGTAAGAGCTATCTGGAAACCAAATGACCATGGTATCGTAATTAATAGTAATCTTATTATCCTGGTGCCAATCTAATCCTAGTAATACATCAGCGGTAGTGATAGGGCCTATAGTGGCCGTCAGGTTGACAGTACGTCCTTGTATGACCAGGGGAAGGGACACCGTACCCGGGGAATGACTGGTGCGACCATCAGCATAATGAACAGTGACAGGTTTGGTGTGAGGGGTAGGGACTAGTCCTAAACGCCTAACTAGGGCCTCGCTCACAAAGGAGCTAGCCGCACCGCTATCTACCAACACAGAGACATTCAAAAGTTCATCAGCATGCAAGAAAGGGTCTACAACCGTATGGGGAACGGTTAAACCACCATTCAAGAACATAAGAGGACGCACACGTAGTGGTAGGGAAGATTCAGCTCCTACAGAGGTTATACAAACAGGCAGGCAAAAATTTTTATCTGGGGTACTATCTAAGGACCTGTCCAGGTTACCCCCGGCTGACAGGCCTACTGTTCCCCCTCCCCCCCAAATCCATATGGACTAACCCCGAAGAAGACCCTGGCGGAAAAGCCACTGCTGGAGGGTCACGAGGGAGCGAAGAGGGTGCGGGAGCCTGATTATCATAGGGGAACCCTGGGGGCCCTGCCTGCACAGCATTCAGCCTACTAGGGGTAGCTGAGGGAATGCGTCCTGAAGTAGGACGAATAGGAGCACGCTGAGGGGTACGAGGAGGGCGTGCGTCGGGATGAGGGGGAGCACCCGAAAGGAACTTGGGGCACTCGATCACGATGACCTACTTCCTTACAATGATAGCATGTGATATGAGAGACATCAAGAGCTGATAGATCAGCAACGCAGATATCTAATTCTTCTACATAGGAGTTCTCCTCCTCAGGGGTAAGGATAATATTATTAATACGGGAACGGGTAGGGAGAGAAGGAGTGGTGAAGAAATCTGCTACTCGCAAGAGATGCTGGCGCACATGCTTGAGGGGCAGATCAGTAAAACGGTAGGCAGAGAACTGGCGCTTGACTTCACGTAATAAAGGTCTACTGAGGCCTTGGAGGAAGCGAGCACGTACTTCTGCACCCGACAAATCCCTAATTCGTACCATCTGAGCATCAAACTCTTTCATATACTCCTTAAATGATTTAGAACCCTGCTGCAAGGTACCAAAGGCTAATCTATCCTGCCAATCTGAATCAGGAGGGACTAAATGGTTCTCTAAACGCTTAAACAATTCTGCTACAGAGTTAGGGTAGGCATGAGAGGCCAAAGACTCACACTGAATGAGGTTAGCAAGCTCAGGAGTAATGCAGGTTGTAAGATAGTGAGGAACTAATACAGCATCAGAGAGACGCCATCTATTATGATTCTGCCACGACTCTGTGTTCTGGGTAAGCAACATAATAAAGGTGAAAAACTGTTGAGGGGTAGACTTGACATCCAGCTTGGGAAGATTAGCAAAGAGGGGAAGAGCAGGGGGCTTAGGGGGATTAGAAGAGTCAGTTTTTCCCATAGGGCCACTATCTTCCACTGCTACATAAGCGGGATAGAAGGAAGGAAGAGGAAAAGTCTTGGGTAGGGGTCTAGAAGGGGCCACCGTTTCAGGCTGGTGCCCATAAGAGAAGGGGACAGTATATTGCTCACGAAGAGAGGAGTAGGCAAAATGATCATAATTTCTATCATCTAGGGGCATGGTGCTGAAATCACTATTAACTTCTAATTCAGCCACACGGGTAGGGACCTGGGCTGCCTCATAGGCCGTCTCAGGGTAGGACCAGGAAGCAGGTGGGTAAAAGGGAACTGCACTAGGGCGCCCAGAAGGGCCGACAGGGGCAGAGGCACGACCCGTGTTAAAAGCAGGCATGGAAGGCACAGGGTGGGAAGGAGGCCTAGCAACATTGTTAGTTAGTGAGGACCTGCTGGGGGGTTGAGCCAAGGTTGCAGGAGGGGCAGAGGCCTGGTTCAGGGTAAGGGAAGGGTCATCACTAAATCTGACATGCATACGTTGTTCATAGGTAGGAGGGGTAAGTGAGGGACGACGGCGACCACCAGTGACAGGAGAAGGAGGTGAGGTACGAAGATTACCTTGAGGAGTGAGATGGTGTACCGTTTCAAGTGAGTCCCGTCGGTTACCACGATTGTTGTTATGGTTGTTAGTATTATTATTATTATTACTCATAGTAGGAGTGTTGGTAGGTATAGGCGACATGTTACCACCCACTGGATCCATTTTTAATTAAGTAAATGATTAGGAATCTAACTGAAAGCAACACGGATAAAGGACAAGGCCTAATTTAAGGCAAGGAAAGAAAAGAAAAAGCTTGTCTTAAAAGAAGGAAACAATTTAAATCAATCCTTTTTAACAACAGTAATGGATAGGGAACCGAATTCTAAGGTGAGAGGAGTATCTAAGCTAGATGAGGATGCAGCCCGCTTAGGGGGAGACGAAGGAGGGGTAGCAAAATCTAGAGCTTCTACAGGAGGGCGACCATGAGGAGTAGAACGTGCGTGTAGGCCTAAATCTGATACACTATGGTCTATAAGGAATTGTTGGGCTTCCTCGAAGGTAACAAATTTCTTATACCTAACTACATTATATGTTGTACGATTTTGCACTATCTTCCTAGCATCTGACCAGGAGAGGAAAATGGCTGACCATTGAGGGCAAATAACTACGTAATATTTAGCTAAGCTATTGTCACTGGATGAATGGGAAGGCGCAGTAAAAACACGACGTTGGCTCATGGTAACGCACCTGGTGGGTCTTGTGACGTCACGCTAGAAGAAGAAGGGGTAGGCGACTTATCTGGGCGATCTGGATCACCGAAAGCAGCATGAGGGCGGAATTGTCCAGCGCTCGTCCTAAATCAGCGACCGAATAGTCCAGCGCTCGTCCTAAAACAGCGACCCGTATCTCTGCGGGTGCGGCCGTCTAATAAAACAGCAGCACGAAGGAAAAAGGTGTAGGTACTGCGACGCTAATCGTCTCACGCTGGCCGATCCGAACAGTAATAATCCCCTATCTACGACAGGAAACAACCGTAAGCAGGAAAACAAGGCGAAAGACAGGCTATCTACGAAAGGGTTTATCCGCTGCGAGCAGGTCTAGCATCTAGGTAGAGCGTGTCCCGAACCGGGCAGCACTACTCTCCCAGCTTGAAGGCGACCCGCCCATTACCTGTCAAGAAAGTGTCGTCTTCGTATCCCTGGACGCGGAAGGGTTCTTGCAAAGGCGTATGTGACAAAGGACCGTCGTCTCGTTCTCTACCTACGAAAGTTCCTCCGGAACCATTGTTACGTCTTGGATTTCTACCGCCACCTCTACCTCTAATGGGCCTGATACTACCTAAACTAGTCAGGCCTTCTCTACTCAAACCCCTAGCGAAAGACGAACGTGACGGAGCTGATCTCAATGCATTAACGTATGTGTTACTGTAATACGCCATACAACCATTTACCAAAACCCGTTTACTCCAGGAATAGAGGAAGGAAACACACTACACTGCCGTGACCCAAGCCTATATGTTAAAAATATAATTACTTACAGCAGAGTGAAATCACTCAAACCAAAGCAAACGCCCAGCTATAAACCTATATACAGAGCCATGTCAAAGCTCTATACTACGATAAGACCAATGGAAACGCCTAACGGGAGGAACCTAATAGCCCTGCTGCACCGCAAAATCAGCCCGCGTACGGCGGAGCATGATGTCCGCCATGGCCCGAGTCAGCGCCACCGACAAGCGCTGACGCCAATATGACGTCCAGGTCCGCGCCGACCATGGGGCCCGCTGGCCCTCCAGGTCCAGCCGGTCCTCCCGGAGCCGGCAACACTCCTTGAAGAAGGCGGAGGTCAGGGGCCCCATGGCCCCAAACTCCTCCAGGACAAAGGGCACCACACGATGGTGCCCGACGTCGCCGTAGGCCAGGAGCTTGGCCCGCTCCGCCCGGTCCGCCGTGTAACCTGCCGTGAGGGAGGCCCCAGCCACGTGGCTAAGAGCCAAGGGCCGCGCCACCGAAACGTCAATAAGCAGATGCCGGCCACCCCCCTCAAAGTCCAGCACCACGATGTCAGGCCGGTGGTTGGGGGAATAGAAGGCAGCGCCATCCGCATCCTCGGACCGGATGTTCGCGTGGGGGAAAACCGACCGAATCATGGCGAGCACCACCGTCAGGAGGACAGTGTGC
Source organism: Mesostigma viride (assembly GCA_009746045.1). Classification (NCBI taxonomy): domain Eukaryota; kingdom Viridiplantae; phylum Streptophyta; class Mesostigmatophyceae; order Mesostigmatales; family Mesostigmataceae; genus Mesostigma; species Mesostigma viride. The sequence continues at coordinate 339,271 of RPFO01001034.1, forward strand.
AAATACAAATACCAATTCTGATTCTGTTGGCCCCCCATGCAGGCAAGGTAGTGAGTCCCCGTGGGATCCAGCGGCTGCCCACAGCTACCACAAGGCCGCCCGGCCGGAACAAGAGGCTGCGGGGCAAATAGCTGGTGCCGGAGCGCCACCGAGTAGTGGCTGGGAGCCAAGGCGAATGGGGGGGCCATGGGAAGAGCACGAAGGTACGCCGAGCCCACACTCCGCAAGGAAAGCGAGAACAGCCACGCACGTCCCTGGGCGTTGAGGTCCGCGAAAAGAGCAATCCAATCAGCCGTGTGCAGCATACCCGCGTAGGTTTTCTGGTGTTTATCGATGACGCGAGCAGGGAATGCGGCGGGAGATTGAACGGAGGCGACCGAGGGAGTGCCGCGAGGGAGGTGGCGCTGTACCGCCTGAGCGGCACGGACGGGAGAACAGGCCTGCTGGATCTCAGCATAGGCCTCCTGGATGGCGGTGACGAAGGGCAAAGGGCTGCTGGGGTCCAGGAGGTCAGGCGCTGCCGTTGCCAAAAGGGGCAGGAGCCGGCAGCTTTCCGCCCACGACTGAGCGACGGAGCCCAAAAATGCTGCTGGGGCCAGCCGGGCGGCACGAGTCAGACCGCAGCCACCCATCCGTGCAGGCAGGGAGGCAATGCGAATAGCATGTGGCGGGAGGTCGGGGCCCGGGACCAGCTGCGCCAAGGCCGACTGGATGCGTTCGTCGTGGCCCTCGGCGGCCAGCCGGACCTGAGCCGGAAGAGCGCCCCGGAGCCAGTGAACGACGCGAGGGTGAGCGCAAAACCACAGAAGCAGACCCTTGGTCTGCGAATCATGAAGGCGCGCAATCAAGGGCAGTACCTCAGTGCGTGCCTCGAGGGCGGCCCGCAGAGCATCGATGACAAACGCGGGGTCGCCAACCGGAACGCCGAGGACATCCAACCCATGGAGGCGCTCGTCCCGGCCCAAGAGCTGGGGCGGAAAGCCGGAGCAATCACCTTGGGGCGAGTACACCGCGCACTTGGCCAGGGTCAACTGGAGGTTGATGTCGGCCACCGCGGTCTGCAGTGCCAGCAGAGCCGCGGTGGTGTCCGGCACAGGGCCCAGAAGGTAGATATCATCCAAGTAGGCCTGAATAGCGACCGCCGGGTGGGCAGCATGGACCGCTTGGAGGCAACCCTGGAGGGGGGCGGCAAAGTACAGGGGTCCCAGGGGGTCCCCTTGCTGGGTGCCCGACCGCGACAGCAGGCCGCCGCGAGTGCCGTCCTCCATGATGTGAACCAGTTGGCCGGGCTGGCCGTAGCACACGGCTGTCCAAGCGTACAAGTCCTCGAAGGACTCCATGACGGCCGCAAACATGCTGGCGCGGGACAGACTGTTGAACGCGTTGTGGCAGTCGACCTTGACGACAGCGTGGGTGGGGTGGGCCTCGAGGTAGGCCTGCACCGAATGGATGAGGATATCCGCCCCGCCTGGAGTCGTCACCCCCAGCTGGGCCGCCACCGAGGTCTCACCCGCTGCGAGGGGCGGGCAGAAAAAGGCACGGAGCTCGGGCGCCTTTTGGCGGCAGATCACGTTGCCCACGAGCTTGCGGAGCACCTCACCGCAGGCGATCGGGCGCACCTTGCCCTCGGGGGGGGCAAGACACCCTTGAGCAGAGCGAGGAGGCGAGCGCCCGCTAACCACTCGCGCGCAGCGGGAGGAACGCGACCAGCCGCCAGGTCAATGAGGGTGTCAAAGAGAATGTCCTCGCCCCCATGCCCCACCAGGACCTCCAAGTGCTCGTAGCGCCAGCCCGACGGCCCGGTAGAGGAAGCCCGCGGGACCTCACGCATCACCTCCAGGAAGCAGTCGCGGTCCAGCCGGAGGGGGGCCGGCAGGGGGTCCGGCACGGGCAGCTGGAATCCGGGCTCCGCAGGGTGAAGAGCCTCCAAGGCCGCCAGGGTAGCCGCATTGGCGGGGGCGAGCTTGGCCATTTCCAAGCGGGTCATGGCCCGGCTGAGCTGCCCCTCGCGGACGAGGCGGATGACGTCGGCGGCCACCCGCTCGAAGTTGACCTCCCCCGACAGCCGGGCCGTGCGCGGGGGCGGCACGCCAAACAGCCCCTCCCAGTCCCCCTGCAGAAAGCGTCGGCAACGGGCAATAACCGCACCCTGGAGGCCGCGCACACCACGCCCGAGAGGGGTGAGGAGCAGGCGGGGGGTCACCATGTGCAGTTTAAAGCCCAGCGGGTCGTCCGGAGCGGCGTGCATGCGCCGGAGAGAAACGATTGCACATTGCGCGAAAAGGCTACGCGCGCGGTGGGGGAGGTCGGTCAGGGTAGACGTCGGGTTGATGGCGCATGCATCCCAGGGAACCGTGTCAAGCCAACGCCAACTGGCCGAGTAGTCGGGCGGCGGGGGCTGGGAGCCGGTGGGAGCCGAGGCGGGAGGGGGGGAGGGGGCCGGGACTGCTGGCCGGTTGAGGGGCCGTTGAGCAACACAGGCGCGCGCGTGCTGAGCGCGCCCGTGAATGGAGTACACCCGCTGGCAGTGAGCTTCCGGGCACCGGTAACAGCTCATGGCCTGCAGATCCGCCGCGCCGAGATCGGGGTGCACAGCGCGAAGGTGCTGGCAGAGGAGGTTACGGTTGTGGAACACACCGCACACGGGGACCCCGTGGGAAGCAGCACGGCACACCGGTGAAGGCCGTCGGCGGGCGCTGAGTGGCGGGGAGCGGCGCCAGCAAAGGCAGGACGTGGGGCCTGCGGCGTCTCCCCAGCCGGGCCGGCAGGCGCGCGCACCACGACCCGACCAGCGCCCGGCAGGCCCGCCGGGGCCACGGAGGAGGCAGTGCCCACCGGGGAGACCCCCAGCGGAGGGGGATCGAGAACGCCGGCGCCCCTCCCAGGGGGACTCGCCAGCGCGCCCGCGACCACCCCAGGCCCCGGCAACGAGGCCGGGGGCGGAGGCCGAGGGGTCGGGGAGGCAGCTGGCCCCGGGGCCCGGTGGGGACCCGGCAGGGGACCCAGCGAGACCGGGGGCGGGCCGAGAGGAAGCGCAGTCCCAGGGGGCGGCACAACAGCCCGGCACAACGGGCAGCGCGGCACGGAGTGGAGCAAGCTGCGCGCGATGCACGCTTGATGGAATGTGTGGCCGCACGCGGGCAGGCGACACAAGCCATCCCCCGGCCGGAAGGGCTCAAGGCAGATGGCACAGGAGCCCGACTCGGGGTCGTCCCCCTCCAGAAGGGACCGGACATGAGGGGGGGCGGGTCCCAGCCGGCCTCCCAGCAACCCGGGAGAGCGGCAATCTGGGCGCGCGAGAGGATGCCGACCGGTTGGTCAGCCGCGGGGTGCCATTCGTGCGGGATGCCTGCCAACTCCAGGATGTCGTGGAGGAAGGCAGAAACAGGCGTCCCCGCGGTTAGGGGCTGGGCGCGCCCGGCCGAGTCCACCAAGATGGCCTGGCCGCCCTGAACCGCGATGGGGGCCCCGAACTCCACACGCAGCATGGCGGCCTGCGCCAGGCTGAGGGAGGTGATGAGAAAGCCCCCACTGGCAACCGGGCCGGGAGGCGGGGCCTGGGCGTCCAAGAAGAGGCGAAGCTGCCGCGGGGACATGAGGCCCAGGTCGGCGCCGCCCGCGAGGTAGGCCGCCCGCACCGAGACCTGTGCGTCTCGAGCCACCGCCGTGACGAACTCGACCACCTCCTGACCCACCCGCTCGTCCAGGGAAAGCAGCTCTTCCTGCCGGGCGGCCGGGAGATGCCACGGCAGCCGGCAGCCGGCGTGATATCCTTCCAAGACATACCCCCAAAGAGTCGAGGCCGTCACCGGGGGGCGGCGGAAAGAAATGTCGCCCGCACCTGCGCAACTAGGGCCAGGAAGGCCGGGGGCCTAGGGAGCGAGGGGAAGGCGGCCTGGAGCCCGACCGCGTCCAGCAACAAAGGGCAGTACGCCCAAGAAAAGGTGGCGCGGCCCACCACGCCGACAATGTGCGAGGGCGGCCACGAGGTGAACGCGTGGGCCCGGGGGCCGCCGTCCCACGCGGCAAGGACGGGGGTGGCGGCTGGGTGGCCAACCGCGGCCGGGGGAAGGGAGGCCAGAGCGTCGGGGAGCGAGGGGCCGGGGGCGGGCGCCGGGGTCGCCAGGCCCGCCGGGGGTCGGCCGGGCCAGCCCAGGCGACAGCGCCGCGCCCCCGTCGGCGGGGCCAGGCGACGGGTGGGGCCCCGGGGCCGAGGGCGCCAGGGCCCGAGCAACGGCGGCCCCATCGGGCAGGCCACGGCCCGCCCCGAGGGCCTCGGCAGGGGGGCACACGGGGCAGGGGGCCGGAGCACCCAGCGGGGAGGGCAGCCCGGGGGCCCGCCGGGGGGACAGCGCGGGCACGTCCAGGAGCCCGGCGGGACCCGGTAGAGCCGGGGAGTAAGACACTGCAAGTGCCACCCGGAATTGCAAGCATCACAAACTAACATGTGGTGCCCGCGGTGCCCGCTCCGGCAGACCTCGCAGACCAAGGAGGGGGAGACCGGGGCGCCCGAGCCCCCCGCAGCCGGGTCGCCCACCTCCGCAAGAAGGGCCGCAAGCCGAGAGGACCGCCGAGGCGCCAACCGGGGAGCGGGGGAGCCGTTGGGCGAAGGGGGTCGTGGGTCGTCCATGAACAATCAGGGCAGGCGTGGCAGCCACCGAGGGGGGGGCGGGGGGTGTGGGGGGCGGAGCCCCCCACGCGGGGGGTTTGGGGGGCGGCAGCCCCCCAACGCGCTGCGGTCGCGGTACCGCCTGCCGTCCGGCACTTTGAAGCCCGCCGGTGCTATAATTCCTATCGTCCACGCATGTTTTCCCCTGCCTCAAACCGCACGTTGCATTTAAATCTGGAGCCCAAAATTCACTGAAAACGTGTGCCAGCCGGTAGCAAACTGGGCCAAGCTGCCACGGAATGGTGGTACCGCCTGCCGTCCGGCACTTTGAAGCCCGCCGGTGCTATAATTCCTATCGTCCACGCATGTTTTCCCCTGCCTCAAACCGCACGTTGCATTTAAATCTGGAGCCCAAAATTCACTGAAAACGTGTGCCAGCCGGTAGCAAACTGGGCCAAGCTGCCACGGAATGGTGGTACCGCCTGCCGTCCGGCACTTTGAAGCCCGCCGGTGCTATAATTCCTATCGTCCACGCATGTTTTCCCCTGCCTCAAACCGCACGTTGCATTTAAATCTGGAGCCCAAAATTCACTGAAAACGTGTGCCAGCCGGTAGCAAACTGGGCCAAGCTGCCACGGAATGGTGGTACCGCCTGCCGTCCGGCACTTTGAAGCCCGCCGGTGCTATAATTCCTATCGTCCACGCATGTTTTCCCCTGCCTCAAACCGCACGTTGCATTTAAATCTGGAGCCCAAAATTCACTGAAAACGTGTGCCAGCCGGTAGCAAACTGGGCCAAGCTGCCACGGAATGGTGGTACCGCCTGCCGTCCGGCACTTTGAAGCCCGCCGGTGCTATAATTCCTATCGTCCACGCATGTTTTCCCCTGCCTCAAACCGCACGTTGCATTTAAATCTGGAGCCCAAAATTCACTGAAAACGTGTGCCAGCCGGTAGCAAACTGGGCCAAGCTGCCACGGAATGGTGGTACCGCCTGCCGTCCGGCACTTTGAAGCCCGCCGGTGCTATAATTCCTATCGTCCACGCATGTTTTCCCCTGCCTCAAACCGCACGTTGCATTTAAATCTGGAGCCCAAAATTCACTGAAAACGTGTGCCAGCCGGTAGCAAACTGGGCCAAGCTGCCACGGAATGGTGGTACCGCCTGCCGTCCGGCACTTTGAAGCCCGCCGGTGCTATAATTCCTATCGTCCACGCATGTTTTCCCCTGCCTCAAACCGCACGTTGCATTTAAATCTGGAGCCCAAAATTCACTGAAAACGTGTGCCAGCCGGTAGCAAACTGGGCCAAGCTGCCACGGAATGGTGGTACCGCCTGCCGTCCGGCACTTTGAAGCCCGCCGGTGCTATAATTCCTATCGTCCACGCATGTTTTCCCCTGCCTCAAACCGCACGTTGCATTTAAATCTGGAGCCCAAAATTCACTGAAAACGTGTGCCAGCCGGTAGCAAACTGGGCCAAGCTGCCACGGAATGGTGGTACCGCCTGCCGTCCGGCACTTTGAAGCCCGCCGGTGCTATAATTCCTATCGTCCACGCATGTTTTCCCCTGCCTCAAACCGCACGTTGCATTTAAATCTGGAGCCCAAAATTCACTGAAAACGTGTGCCAGCCGGTAGCAAACTGGGCCAAGCTGCCACGGAATGGTGGTACCGCCTGCCGTCCGGCACTTTGAAGCCCGCCGGTGCTATAATTCCTATCGTCCACGCATGTTTTCCCCTGCCTCAAACCGCACGTTGCATTTAAATCTGGAGCCCAAAATTCACTGAAAACGTGTGCCAGCCGGTAGCAAACTGGGCCAAGCTGCCACGGAATGGTGGTACCGCCTGCCGTCCGGCACTTTGAAGCCCGCCGGTGCTATAATTCCTATCGTCCACGCATGTTTTCCCCTGCCTCAAACCGCACGTTGCATTTAAATCTGGAGCCCAAAATTCACTGAAAACGTGTGCCAGCCGGTAGCAAACTGGGCCAAGCTGCCACGGAATGGTGGTACCGCCTGCCGTCCGGCACTTTGAAGCCCGCCGGTGCTATAATTCCTATCGTCCACGCATGTTTTCCCCTGCCTCAAACCGCACGTTGCATTTAAATCTGGAGCCCAAAATTCACTGAAAACGTGTGCCAGCCGGTAGCAAACTGGGCCAAGCTGCCACGGAATGGTGGTACCGCCTGCCGTCCGGCACTTTGAAGCCCGCCGGTGCTATAATTCCTATCGTCCACGCATGTTTTCCCCTGCCTCAAACCGCACGTTGCATTTAAATCTGGAGCCCAAAATTCACTGAAAACGTGTGCCAGCCGGTAGCAAACTGGGCCAAGCTGCCACGGAATGGTGGTACCGCCTGCCGTCCGGCACTTTGAAGCCCGCCGGTGCTATAATTCCTATCGTCCACGCATGTTTTCCCCTGCCTCAAACCGCACGTTGCATTTAAATCTGGAGCCCAAAATTCACTGAAAACGTGTGCCAGCCGGTAGCAAACTGGGCCAAGCTGCCACGGAATGGTGGTACCGCCTGCCGTCCGGCACTTTGAAGCCCGCCGGTGCTATAATTCCTATCGTCCACGCATGTTTTCCCCTGCCTCAAACCGCACGTTGCATTTAAATCTGGAGCCCAAAATTCACTGAAAACGTGTGCCAGCCGGTAGCAAACTGGGCCAAGCTGCCACGGAATGGTGGTACCGCCTGCCGTCCGGCACTTTGAAGCCCGCCGGTGCTATAATTCCTATCGTCCACGCATGTTTTCCCCTGCCTCAAACCGCACGTTGCATTTAAATCTGGAGCCCAAAATTCACTGAAAACGTGTGCCAGCCGGTAGCAAACTGGGCCAAGCTGCCACGGAATGGTGGTACCGCCTGCCGTCCGGCACTTTGAAGCCCGCCGGTGCTATAATTCCTATCGTCCACGCATGTTTTCCCCTGCCTCAAACCGCACGTTGCATTTAAATCTGGAGCCCAAAATTCACTGAAAACGTGTGCCAGCCGGTAGCAAACTGGGCCAAGCTGCCACGGAATGGTGGTACCGCCTGCCGTCCGGCACTTTGAAGCCCGCCGGTGCTATAATTCCTATCGTCCACGCATGTTTTCCCCTGCCTCAAACCGCACGTTGCATTTAAATCTGGAGCCCAAAATTCACTGAAAACGTGTGCCAGCCGGTAGCAAACTGGGCCAAGCTGCCACGGAATGGTGGTACCGCCTGCCGTCCGGCACTTTGAAGCCCGCCGGTGCTATAATTCCTATCGTCCACGCATGTTTTCCCCTGCCTCAAACCGCACGTTGCATTTAAATCTGGAGCCCAAAATTCACTGAAAACGTGTGCAGCCCGTGAGGTCCGCGAAAAGAGCAATCCAATCAGCCGTGTGCAGCAACCCGCGTAGGTTTTCTGGTGTTATCGATGACGCGAGCAGAGGAATGCGCGGGAGAATTCCTCGCCGGAGGCGACCGAGGAAGCTGCGCGAGGGAGGTGGCGCTTGTACCGCCTTGAGCGGCACGGACGGGGAGAACAGGCCTGCTGGAATCTCAGGCGATAGGCCCCTGGATTGGCGGTGACGAAGGCAAGGGCTGCGGGGTCCAGGAAGTCAGGCGCTGCCGTATTGCAAAAGGGGGCAGGAGCCGGCAGCTTTCGGCCCACGCGAGCGACGGAGCCAAAAATGCTGCTGGGGCCAGCGGGCGGCACGGTTCAGACCCGCAGCCACCCTCCGTGGCAGGCAGGGAGGCAATGCGATAGCATGTGGCGGAGGTCGGGGCCCGGGAAACCAGCTGCGCCAAGGGCCGACTGGATGCTTCGTCGTTGGGCCCCGGCGGCCAGCCGGACCTGAGCCCGGAAAGAAGAGCGCCCCGGAGCCCAAGTGAACGGAACGCTGAGAGGAGGGTGAGCGGCAAACCACAAGAAGCAGACCCTTGGTCTGCCGAATCATGAAAGGCGCGCAATCAAGGGGCAGTACCTCAGTGCCGTGCCTCCGAGGGCGGGCCCGCAGAGCACGATGACAAACGCAGGGAGTCGCCAACCGAACGCCGAGGACATCCAACCCATGGAGGCGCTCGGTTCCCGGTCCAAGAGCTGGGGCGGAATACCGGAGCAATCACCTTGGGGCCGAGTACACGCGCACTTGGCCAGGGTGTCAACTGGAGGTTGATGTCTGGCCACTGCCGGTCTGCAGGCCAGCAGAAGCGCAGTGGTGTCCGGCCACAGGGCCCCAGAAGTATATATCATCCAAAGTAGGCAATCTGAATAGCGACCGCCGGGTGGCAGCATGGACCCGCTTGGAAGGGCAACCCTGGAGGGGGGCGGCAAAGTACAGGCGGCCCAGGGGGTCCCCTTGCTGGGGTGCCCGGGACCGCGGACAGCAGGCCGCCGCGAGTGCCGTCTCCATTGATGTGAAACCAGTTGCCGGGCTGGCCCGTTAGCAAAACGGCTGTCAAGCGTACAACGTCCTCGAAAGGACTCCATGACGGCCGCAAAAACTGCTGGCGCGGGGACAGGACTGTTTGAAACGCGTTGGTGGCAGTCGAACCTTGACGACAGCGTGGGTGGGTGGCCTCGAGGTTAAGGCCTGCACCGAAGGATGAGGATATCCGCCCCGCCTGGAGTCGTCACCCCCAGCTGGAGCGCCACCGAGGTCTTCACCCGCTGCGAGGGGCGGGCAGAAAAAGGCACGGAGCTCGGGCGCCTTTTGCGAAGATCACGTTGCCCAACGAGCTTGCGGAGCACCTCACCGCAGGCAATCGGGGCACCCTTTTGCCCTCGGGGGCAAGACCACCCTCTGAGCAGAAGCGAGAGGCGAGCGCCCGCTTAACCACTCGCGCGCAGCGGGAGGAACGCCGGGACCAGCCGCCAGTCAATGAGGGTGTCAAAGAGAATGTCCTCGCCCCATAGCCCCACAGGGACCCCAAGAGCTGCGTAGCGCCAGCCGCGACGGGCCGGTTAGAGGAAGCCCGCGGGACTCACGGCAATCACCTCCAGGAAGCAAAGTCGCGCGTCCAGCCGAGGGGGGCGGCAGGGGGTCCGGCGACGGGGCAGCTGGAATCCGGGCTCCGCAGGGTGAAGAGCTTCCAAGGCCGCCCAGGGTAGCGCATTGGCGGGGCGAGCTTGGCCATTTCCAAGCGGGTTCATGGGCCGGCTGAAGAGCTGCCCCTCGCGGATCGAGGCGCGATTGAACGGGGGGTTTTTTTCGGGGCGGCCACCCGCTCGAAGTGACCTCCCCCGACAGCCGGGCGTGCGGCGGCGGCACTCCAAAAACAGCCCCTCCCAGTCCCCCTGCAGAAAGCTGTCGCACGGGCAATAACCGCACCCTGGAGCCGCGCACACCACGCCCGAGAGGGGTGAGGAGCAGGCGGGGGGTCACCATGTGCAGTTTTAAAGTCCCAGCGGGTTCGTCCGGCAGCGGCGTGCATGCGGCCGAGAGAAACGATTGCACATTGCGCGAAAAGGGCCTTAAAAAAAAACGGGCGCGCGGTGGGGGAGGTCGGTCAGGGTAGACGTCGGGTTGATGGCGCATGCATCCCAGGGGACTGGTGTTCAAGCAACGCCAACTGGCCCGAAAGTAGTTCGGCGGCGGGCTGGGAGCCGGGGGAGCCGAGGCGGGAGGGGAGGGGGCCGGGACTGCTGGCCGGTTGAGGGGCCGTTGAGGCAAAACACAGGCGCGCGCGGTGCTGAGCGCGCCCGTGAATGGAGTACAACCCGCTGGCAGTGAGCTTCGGGCACCGGGTATAACAGTCATGGCCTGCAGATCCGCCGCTGCCGAGATCGGGGTGCACAGCCGCCGAAGGTGCTGGAGAGGGAGGTACGGTTGTGACACACTCCGCACGCACGGGGGACCCCGTGGGAAGCAGCACGCACACCGGTGAAGGCCGTCGGCGGGCGCTGAGAGTGGCGGGGGCAGCGGCGCCAAGCAAAGGCAGACGTGGGGCCTGCGCTTCCCCAGCCGGGCCGGCACGCGCGCGCACCACGACCCGACCAGCGCCCGGCAGGGCCGCCGGGGCCACGGAGAGGAGGCAGTTGGCCCCCACCGGGGAGACCCCCAGCGGAGGGGGATCAGTGAACGCCGGCCGCCCCCTCCCAGTGGGGACTCGCCAGGCGCCGCCCGCGACCACCCCAGGCCCCGGCAACGAGGGCCCGGGGCGAGAGGCCGAGGGGTCGGGGAGGCAGCTGGCCCGGGGCCCGGTGGTGGGACCCGGCAGGGGACCCAGCGGAGACCGGGGGCGGGCCGAGAGGAAGCGCAGTCCCAGGGGGCGGCACAACAGCCCGGCTCAACGGGCAGCGCGGCACGGAGTGGAGCAAGCCGCGGCGATGCACGGCTTGATGGAATGTGTGGCCGCATACGCGGGCAGGCGACACAAGCCATCCCCCGGCCGGAAGGCTTCAAGGCAGAAGATGGCAACAGCAGCCCGACTCATCGGGTCGTCCCCTCCAAAAGGGACCGGACATGAGGGCGGGGCGGGTTCCCAGCCGGCCCCCTCCCAGCAACGCCGGGAGAGCGGCAATCTGGGCGCGCGAGAGGATGGCCGACCGGTTTGGTCAGCCGCGGGGTTGCCATTCGTGCGGGATGCCTGCCAACTCCAGGAAAATGTCGTGGGAGGAGGCAGAAACAGGCGTCCCCGCGTTAGGGGCTGGGCGCGGCCCGGCCGAGTCCACCAAGATGGCCTGGCCGCCCTTGAAACGCGATGGGGGCCCCGAACTCCACACGCAGCAGGGCGGCCTGCGCCAGGCTGAGGGAGGGGTGATGAGAAAGCCCCACTGGCAAACCGGGCCGGGAGGCGGGCCTGGGCGTCCAAGAAGAGGCGAAGCTGCCGCCGGGACATGAGGCCCAGGTCGGGCGCCGCCCGCGATGGTAGGGCCGCCCGCACGAGAAACCTTGGTGCGTTCTCGAGCCACCGCGTGACGAACTCGACCACCGCCTGACCCACCCGCTGTCCAGGGAAAGCAGCTTCTTCCTGGCCGGGCGGCCGGGAGATGCACGGCAGCCGGCAGCCGTGATATCCTTCCAAGACATACCCCCAAAGAGTCGTAGGCCGTCACCGGATGGGCGGCGGAAAAGAAATGTCCCCCCGCACCTGCGGCAACTAGGGCAGGAAGGGCCGGGGGGCCTAGGGAGCGAGGGGAAGGAGGGCCTGCGAGCCCGACCGCGTTCCAGCAACAAAGGGCAAGTACGCCCAGAGAAAGGTGGCGCGGCCCACCACGCCGACAATGTGCGAGGGCGGGCCCACGAGAGTGAAACGAGTGGGCCCGGGGGCCGCCGTCCCACGCGGCAAAGAACGGGGGTGGCGGGCTGGGTGGCCAACCGCGGCCGGGGGGAAGGGAGGCCAGAGCGTCGCGCGGGAGCAAGGGCCTGGGGGGCGGGCGCCGGGGTCGCCAGGCCCGCCGGGGGTCGGCCGGGCTCAGCCCAGAGGCGACAGCGCCGCCCCGTCGCGGGCAGGCGACGGGTGGGCCCCGGGGCCGAGGCGCCAAGGGCCCGGAGCAACGGCGGCCCCATCGGGCAGTCCACGGCCCGCCCCAAGGGCCTCGCAGTAGGGGGGCAACGGGGCAGGGGCCGGAGCACCCAGCGGGGAGGGCAGGCCCGGGGCCCGCCGGGGGGAAGCGCGGGCACGTCCAGGAGCCCGGCGGGAACCCGGTAGAGCCGGGGTAGTAAGACACTGCAAGTGCCACCCGGAATTTGCAAAGCATCAAACACAAACTAACATGTGGTGCCCGCGGTGCCCGCTCCGGCAGACCTCGCAGGACCAGGAAGGGGAAGACCGGAGCGCCCGAGCCCCCCCGCAGCCGGGTCGCCCACCTCCGCAAGAGAAGGCCGAAGCCGAGGGACCGGCCGAGGCGCCAACGGGGAGCGGGGGAGCCGTTGGGCGAAGGGTGGTCGTGGGTCGTCCTATGAACAATCAGGCAGGCGTGGCAGCCACCGAGGGGGCCGGGGGTGTGGGGGGCGAGCCCCCCACGCGGGGGGTTTGGGGCTGCAGCCCCCCAACGCGCTGCCGGTCGCGGTACCGCCTGCCGTCCTGGCACTTTGAAAGCCCGCCGGTGTTGCTAAATCCTATTCGTTCCACCGCATGTTTTCCCACCTGCTCAAACCGCACGTTGCATTAAAAATCTTGGCAGCCCAAAATTCACTGAAAAACGTTGCCAGCCCGGTTATAGCAAACTGGCGCCAAGCTGCCACGAATGGTGTTACCTGCCTTTTGCCGTCCCGGCACTTTGAAGCCCGCCGGTGCTATAATTCTATCGTCCACGCATGTTTTTCCCCTCCTTCAAACCGCACGTTTGCATTTAAATCTGGAGCCCAAAATTCCACATGAAACGTGTGCCCAGCCGTTAGCAAACTGGGCCAAAGCTGCCACGGAATGGTGGTACCGGCCTGCCGTCCGGCACTTTGAAGCACCGCCGGTTGCTTATAATTCCTATCGTCCACGCATGTTTTCCCCTGCCTCCAAACCGCACGTTTGCATTTAAAATCTGGGAGCCCAAAATTTCACTGAAAACGTGTTGCCAGCCGGGTAGCAAACTGGGCCAAGCTGCCCGGAATGGTGGTACCGCCTTGCCGTTCCGGCACTTTGAAGCCAGCCTAGGTGCTATAATTCCTATCTCCACGAATTTTTCCCCTGCCTCAACCGCAGTTGCATTTTAAAATCTGGAGCCCAAATTCACTGAAACGTGTGCAAGCCGGTAAGCAAAACTGGGCCAAAGCTGCCACGGAATGAGTGGTACCGGCCTTGCCGTGGAGGGCAGAGGCCTGGTTCAGGTAAGGGAGGGTCATCACTAAATCTGACATGCATACGTTGTTCATTAGGTAGGAGGGGTAAGTGAGGGACGACGGCGACCACCAGTGACAGGAGAAGGAGGTGAGGTACGAAGATTACCTTGAGGAGTGAGATGGTGTACCGTTTCAAGTGAGTCCCGTCGGTTACACGATTGTTGTTATGGTTGTTAGTATTATTATTATTATTACTCATAGTAGGAGTGTTGGTAGGTATAGGCGACATGTTACCACCCACTGGATCCATTTTTAATTAAGTAAATGATTAGGAATCTAACTGAAAGCAACACGGATAAAGGACAAGGCCTAATTTTAAGGCAAGGAAAGAAAAGAAAAAGCTTGTCTTAAAAGAAGGAAACAATTTAAATCAATCCTTTTTAACAACGTAATGGATAGGGAACCGAATTCTAAGGTGAGAGGAGTATCTAAGCTAGATGAGGATGCAGCCCGCTTAGGGGGAGACGAAGGAGGGGTAGCAAAAATCTAGAGCTTCTACAGGAGGGCGACATGAGGAGTAGAACGTGCGTGAGGCCTAAATCTGATACACTATGGTCTATAAGGAAATTGTTGGGCTTCCTCGAAGGTAACAAATTCTTATACCTAACTACATTATATGTTGTCGATTTTGCACTATCTTCCTAGCATCTGACCAGGAGAGGAAAATGGTTGACCATTGAGGGCAAATAACTACGTAATATTTAGCTAAGCTATTGTCAACTGGATGAATGGGAAGGCAGTAAAAAACACGACGTTGGCTCATGGTAACGCACCTGGGGGCTTGTGACGTCACGCTAGAAGAAGAAGGGGTAGGCACTTATCTGGGCGATCTGGATCACCGAAAGCAGCATGAGGGCGGAATTGTCCAGCGCTCGTCCTAAATCAGCGACCGAATAGTCCAGCGCTCGTCCTAAACAGCGACCCGTATCTCTGCGGGTGCGGCCGTCTAATAAAACAGCAGCACGAAGGAAAAAGGTGTAGGTACTGCGACGCTAATCGTCTCACGCTGGCCGATCCGAACAGTAATAATCCCCTATCTACGACAGGAAACAACCGTAAGCAGGAAAACAAGGCGAAAGACAGGCTATCTACGAAAGGGTTTATCCGCTGCGAGCAGGTCTAGCATCTAGGTAGAGCGTGTCCCGAACCGGGCAGCACTACTCTCCAGCTTGAAGGCGACCCGCCCATTACCTGTCAAGAAAGTGTCGTCTTCGTATCCCTGGACGCGGAAGGGTTCTTGCAAAGGCGTATGTGACAAAGGACCGTCGTCTCGTTCTCTACCTACGAAAGTTCCTCCGGAACCATTGTTACGTCTTGGATTTCTACCGCCACCTCTACCTCTAATGGGCCTGATACTACCTAAACTAGTCAGGCCTTCTCTACTCAAACCCCTAGCGAAAGACGAACGTGACGGAGCTGATCCAATGCATTAACGTATGTGTTACTGTAATACGCCATACAACCATTTACCAAAACCCGTTTACTCCAGGAATAGAGGAAGGAAACACACTACACTGCCGTGACCCAAGCCTATATTTAAAAATATAATTACTTACAGCAGAGTGAAATCACTCAAACCAAAGCAAACGCCCAGCTATAAACCTATATACAGAGCCATGTCAAAGCTCTATACTACGATAAGACCAATGGAAACGCCTAACGGGAGGAACCTAATAGCCCTGCTGCACCGCAAAATCAGCCCGCGTACGGCGGAGCATGATGTCAGCCATGGCCCGAGTCAGCGCCACCGACAAGCGCTGACGCCAATATGACGTCCAGGTCCGCGCCGACCATGGGGCCCGCTGGCCCTCCAGGTCCAGCCGGTCCTCCCGGAGCCGGCAACACTCCTTGAAGAAGGCGGAGGTCAGGGGCCCCATGGCCCCAAACTCCTCCAGGACAAAGGGCACCACACGATGGTGCCCGACGTCGCCGTAGGCCAGGAGCTTGGCCCGCTCCGCCCGGTCCGCCGTGTAACCTGCCGTGAGGGAGGCCCCAGCCACGTGGCTAAGAGCCAAGGGCCGCGCCACCGAAACGTCAATAAGCAGATGCCGGCCACCCCCCTCAAAGTCCAGCACCACGATGTCAGGCCGGTGGTTGGGGGAATAGAAGGCAGCGCCATCCGCATCCTCGGACCGGATGTTCGCGTGGGGGAAAACCGACCGAATCATGGCGAGCACCACCGTCAGGAGGACAGTGTGCAAATACAAATACCAATTCTGATTCTGTTGGCCCCCCATGCAGGCAAGGTAGTGAGTCCCCGTGGGATCCAGCGGCTGCCCACAGCTACCACAAGGCCGCCCGGCCGGAACAAGAGGCTGCGGGGCAAATAGCTGGTGCCGGAGCGCCACCGAGTAGTGGCTGGGAGCCAAGGCGAATGGGGGGGCCATGGGAAGAGCACGAAGGTACGCCGAGCCCACACTCCGCAAGGAAAGCGAGAACAGCCACGCACGTCCCTGGGCGTTGAGGTCCGCGAAAAGAGCAATCCAATCAGCCGTGTGCAGAATACCCGCGTAGGTTTTCTGGTGTTTATCGATGACGCGAGCAGGGAATGCGGCGGGAGATTGAACGGAGGCGACCGAGGGAGTGCCGCGAGGGAGGTGGCGCTGTACCGCCTGAGCGGCACGGACGGGAGAACAGGCCTGCTGGATCTCAGCATAGGCCTCCTGGATGGCGGTGACGAAGGGCAAAGGGCTGCTGGGGTCCAGGAGGTCAGGCGCTGCCGTTGCCAAAAGGGGCAGGAGCCGGCAGCTTTCCGCCCACGACTGAGCGACGGAGCCCAAAAATGCTGCTGGGGCCAGCCGGGCGGCACGAGTCAGACCGCAGCCACCCATCCGTGCAGGCAGGGAGGCAATGCGAATAGCATGTGGCGGGAGGTCGGGGCCCGGGACCAGCTGCGCCAAGGCCGACTGGATGCGTTCGTCGTGGCCCTCGGCGGCCAGCCGGACCTGAGCGGAAGAGCGCCCCGGAGCCAGTGAACGACGCGAGGGTGAGCGCAAAACCACAGAAGCAGACCCTTGGTCTGCGAATCATGAAGGCGCGCAATCAAGGGCAGTACCTCAGTGCGTGCCTCGAGGGCGGCCCGCAGAGCATCGATGACAAACGCGGGGTCGCCAACCGGAACGCCGAGGACATCCAACCCATGGAGGCGCTCGTCCCGGCCCAAGAGCTGGGGCGGAAAGCCGGAGCAATCACCTTGGGGCGAGTACACCGCGCACTTGGCCAGGGTCAACTGGAGGTTGATGTCGGCCACCGCGGTCTGCAGTGCCAGCAGAGCCGCGGTGGTGTCCGGCACAGGGCCCAGAAGGTAGATATCATCCAAGTAGGCCTGAATAGCGACCGCCGGGTGGGCAGCATGGACCGCTTGGAGGCAACCCTGGAGGGGGGCGGCAAAGTACAGGGGTCCCAGGGGGTCCCCTTGCTGGGTGCCCGACCGCGACAGCAGGCCGCCGCGAGTGCCGTCCTCCATGATGTGAACCAGTTGGCCGGGCTGGCCGTAGCACACGGCTGTCCAAGCGTACAAGTCCTCGAAGGACTCCATGACGGCCGCAAACATGCTGGCGCGGGACAGACTGTTGAACGCGTTGTGGCAGTCGACCTTGACGACAGCGTGGGTGGGGTGGGCCTCGAGGTAGGCCTGCACCGAATGGATGAGGATATCCGCCCCGCCTGGAGTCGTCACCCCCAGCTGGGCCGCCACCGAGGTCTCACCCGCTGCGAGGGGCGGGCAGAAAAAGGCACGGAGCTCGGGCGCCTTTTGGCGGCAGATCACTTTGCCCACGAGCTTGCGGAGCACCTCACCGCAGGCGATCGGGCGCACCTTGCCCTCGGGGGGGGCAAGACACCCTTGAGCAGAGCGAGGAGGCGAGCGCCCGCTAACCACTCGCGCGCAGCGGGAGGAACGCGACCAGCCGCCAGGTCAATGAGGGTGTCAAAGAGAATGTCCTCGCCCCCATGCCCCACCAGGACCTCCAAGTGCTCGTAGCGCCAGCCCGACGGCCCGGTAGAGGAAGCCCGCGGGACCGCACGCATCACCTCCAGGAAGCAGTCGCGGTCCAGCCGGAGGGGGGCCGGCAGGGGGTCCGGCACGGGCAGCTGGAATCCGGGCTCCGCAGGGTGAAGAGCCTCCAAGGCCGCCAGGGTAGCCGCATTGGCGGGGGCGAGCTTGGCCATTTCCAAGCGGGTCATGGCCCGGCTGAGCTGCCCCTCGCGGACGAGGCGGATGACGTCGGCGGCCACCCGCTCGAAGTTGACCTCCCCCGACAGCCGGGCCGTGCGCGGGGGCGGCACGCCAAACAGCCCCTCCCAGTCCCCCTGCAGAAAGCGTCGGCAACGGGCAATAACCGCACCCTGGAGGCCGCGCACACCACGCCCGAGAGGGGTGAGGAGCAGGCGGGGGGTCACCATGTGCAGTTTAAAGCCCAGCGGGTCGTCCGGAGCGGCGTGCATGCGCCGGAGAGAAACGATTGCACATTGCGCGAAAAGGCTACGCGCGCGGTGGGGGAGGTCGGTCAGGGTAGACGTCGGGTTGATGGCGCATGCATCCCAGGGAACCGTGTCAAGCCAACGCCAACTGGCCGAGTAGTCGGGCGGCGGGGGCTGGGAGCCGGTGGGAGCCGAGGCGGGAGGGGGGGAGGGGGCCGGGACTGCTGGCCGGTTGAGGGGCCGTTGAGCAACACAGGCGCGCGCGTGCTGAGCGCGCCCGTGAATGGAGTACACCCGCTGGCAGTGAGCTTCCGGGCACCGGTAACAGCTCATGGCCTGCAGATCCGCCGCGCCGAGATCGGGGTGCACAGCGCGAAGGTGCTGGCAGAGGAGGTTACGGTTGTGGAACACACCCGCACACGGGGACCCCGTGGGAAGCAGCACGGCACACCGGTGAAGGCCGTCGGCGGGCGCTGAGTGGCGGGGAGCGGCGCCAGCAAAGGCAGGACGTGGGGCCTGCGGCGTCTCCCCAGCCGGGCCGGCAGGCGCGCGCACCACGACCCGACCAGCGCCCGGCAGCCCGCCGGGGCCACGGAGGAGGCAGTGCCCACCGGGGAGACCCCCAGCGGAGGGGGATCGAGAACGCCGGCGCCCCTCCCAGGGGGACTCGCCAGCGCGCCCGCGACCACCCCAGGCCCCGGCAACGAGGCCGGGGGCGGAGGCCGAGGGGTCGGGGAGGCAGCTGGCCCCGGGGCCCGGTGGGGACCCGGCAGGGGACCCAGCGAGACCGGGGGCGGGCCGAGAGGAAGCGCAGTCCCAGGGGGCGGCACAACAGCCCGGCACAACGGGCAGCGCGGCACGGAGTGGAGCAAGCTGCGCGCGATGCACGCTTGATGGAATGTGTGGCCGCACGCGGGCAGGCGACACAAGCCATCCCCCGGCCGGAAGGGCTCAAGGCAGATGGCACAGGAGCCCGACTCGGGGTCGTCCCCCTCCAGAAGGGACCGGACATGAGGGGGGGCGGGTCCCAGCCGGCCTCCCAGCAACCCGGGAGAGCGCAATCTGGGCGCGCGAGAGGATGCCGACCGGTTGGTCAGCCGCGGGGTGCCATTCGTGCGGGATGCCTGCCAACTCCAGGATGTCGTGGAGGAAGGCAGAAACAGGCGTCCCCGCGGTTAGGGGCTGGGCGCGCCCGGCCGAGTCCACCAAGATGGCCTGGCCGCCCTGAACCGCGATGGGGGCCCCGAACTCCACACGCAGCATGGCGGCCTGCGCCAGGCTGAGGGAGGTGATGAGAAAGCCCCCACTGGCAACCGGGCCGGGAGGCGGGGCCTGGGCGTCCAAGAAGAGGCGAAGCTGCCGCGGGGACATGAGGCCCAGGTCGGCGCCGCCCGCGAGGTAGGCCGCCCGCACCGAGACCTGTGCGTCTCGAGCCACCGCCGTGACGAACTCGACCACCTCCTGACCCACCCGCTCGTCCAGGGAAAGCAGCTCTTCCTGCCGGGCGGCCGGGAGATGCCACGGCAGCCGGCAGCCGGCGTGATATCCTTCCAAGACATACCCCCAAAGAGTCGAGGCCGTCACCGGGGGGCGGCGGAAAGAAATGTCGCCCGCACCTGCGCAACTAGGGCCAGGAAGGCCGGGGGCCTAGGGAGCGAGGGGAAGGCGGCCTGGAGCCCGACCGCGTCCAGCAACAAAGGGCAGTACGCCCAAGAAAAGGTGGCGCGGCCCACCACGCCGACAATGTGCGAGGGCGGCCACGAGGTGAACGCGTGGGCCCGGGGGCCGCCGTCCCACGCGGCAAGGACGGGGGTGGCGGCTGGGTGGCCAACCGCGGCCGGGGGAAGGGAGGCCAGAGCGTCGGGGAGCGAGGGGCCGGGGGCGGGCGCCGGGGTCGCCAGGCCCGCCGGGGGTCGGCCGGGCCAGCCCAGGCGACAGCGCCGCGCCCCCGTCGGCGGGGCCAGGCGACGGGTGGGGCCCCGGGGCCGAGGGCGCCAGGGCCCGAGCAACGGCGGCCCCATCGGGCAGGCCACGGCCCGCCCCGAGGGCCTCGGCAGGGGGGCACACGGGGCAGGGGGCCGGAGCACCCAGCGGGGAGGGCAGCCCGGGGGCCCGCCGGGGGGGACAGCGCGGGCACGTCCAGGAGCCCGGCGGGACCCGGTAGAGCCGGGGAGTAAGACACTGCAAGTGCCACCCGGAATTGCAAGCATCACAAACTAACATGTGGTGCCCGCGGTGCCCGCTCCGGCAGACCTCGCAGACCAAGGAGGGGGAGACCGGGGCGCCCGAGCCCCCCGCAGCCGGGTCGCCCACCTCCGCAAGAAGGGCCGCAAGCCGAGAGGACCGCCGAGGCGCCAACCGGGGAGCGGGGGAGCCGTTGGGCGAAGGGGGTCGTGGGTCGTCCATGAACAATCAGGGCAGGCGTGGCAGCCACCGAGGGGGGGGGCGGGGGGTGTGGGGGGCGGAGCCCCCCACGCGGGGGGTTTGGGGGGCGGCAGCCCCCCAACGCGCTGCGGTCGCGGTACCGCCTGCCGTCCGGCACTTTGAAGCCCGCCGGTGCTATAATTCCTATCGTCCACGCATGTTTTCCCCTGCCTCAAACCGCACGTTGCATTTAAATCTGGAGCCCAAAATTCACTGAAAACGTGTGCCAGCCGGTAGCAAACTGGGCCAAGCTGCCACGGAATGGTGGTACCGCCTGCCGTCCGGCACTTTGAAGCCCGCCGGTGCTATAATTCCTATCGTCCACGCATGTTTTCCCCTGCCTCAAACCGCACGTTGCATTTAAATCTGGAGCCCAAAATTCACTGAAAACGTGTGCCAGCCGGTAGCAAACTGGGCCAAGCTGCCACGGAATGGTGGTACCGCCTGCCGTCCGGCACTTTGAAGCCCGCCGGTGCTATAATTCCTATCGTCCACGCATGTTTTCCCCTGCCTCAAACCGCACGTTGCATTTAAATCTGGAGCCCAAAATTCACTGAAAACGTGTGCCAGCCGGTAGCAAACTGGGCCAAGCTGCCACGGAATGGTGGTACCGCCTGCCGTCCGGCACTTTGAAGCCCGCCGGTGCTATAATTCCTATCGTCCACGCATGTTTTCCCCTGCCTCAAACCGCACGTTGCATTTAAATCTGGAGCCCAAAATTCACTGAAAACGTGTGCCAGCCGGTAGCAAACTGGGCCAAGCTGCCACGGAATGGTGGTACCGCCTGCCGTCCGGCACTTTGAAGCCCGCCGGTGCTATAATTCCTATCGTCCACGCATGTTTTCCCCTGCCTCAAACCGCACGTTGCATTTAAATCTGGAGCCCAAAATTCACTGAAAACGTGTGCCAGCCGGTAGCAAACTGGGCCAAGCTGCCACGGAATGGTGGTACCGCCTGCCGTCCGGCACTTTGAAGCCCGCCGGTGCTATAATTCCTATCGTCCACGCATGTTTTCCCCTGCCTCAAACCGCACGTTGCATTTAAATCTGGAGCCCAAAATTCACTGAAAACGTGTGCCAGCCGGTAGCAAACTGGGCCAAGCTGCCACGGAATGGTGGTACCGCCTGCCGTCCGGCACTTTGAAGCCCGCCGGTGCTATAATTCCTATCGTCCACGCATGTTTTCCCCTGCCTCAAACCGCACGTTGCATTTAAATCTGGAGCCCAAAATTCACTGAAAACGTGTGCCAGCCGGTAGCAAACTGGGCCAAGCTGCCACGGAATGGTGGTACCGCCTGCCGTCCGGCACTTTGAAGCCCGCCGGTGCTATAATTCCTATCGTCCACGCATGTTTTCCCCTGCCTCAAACCGCACGTTGCATTTAAATCTGGAGCCCAAAATTCACTGAAAACGTGTGCCAGCCGGTAGCAAACTGGGCCAAGCTGCCACGGAATGGTGGTACCGCCTGCCGTCCGGCACTTTGAAGCCCGCCGGTGCTATAATTCCTATCGTCCACGCATGTTTTCCCCTGCCTCAAACCGCACGTTGCATTTAAATCTGGAGCCCAAAATTCACTGAAAACGTGTGCCAGCCGGTAGCAAACTGGGCCAAGCTGCCACGGAATGGTGGTACCGCCTGCCGTCCGGCACTTTGAAGCCCGCCGGTGCTATAATTCCTATCGTCCACGCATGTTTTCCCCTGCCTCAAACCGCACGTTGCATTTAAATCTGGAGCCCAAAATTCACTGAAAACGTGTGCCAGCCGGTAGCAAACTGGGCCAAGCTGCCACGGAATGGTGGTACCGCCTGCCGTCCGGCACTTTGAAGCCCGCCGGTGCTATAATTCCTATCGTCCACGCATGTTTTCCCCTGCCTCAAACCGCACGTTGCATTTAAATCTGGAGCCCAAAATTCACTGAAAACGTGTGCCAGCCGGTAGCAAACTGGGCCAAGCTGCCACGGAATGGTGGTACCGCCTGCCGTCCGGCACTTTGAAGCCCGCCGGTGCTATAATTCCTATCGTCCACGCATGTTTTCCCCTGCCTCAAACCGCACGTTGCATTTAAATCTGGAGCCCAAAATTCACTGAAAACGTGTGCCAGCCGGTAGCAAACTGGGCCAAGCTGCCACGGAATGGTGGTACCGCCTGCCGTCCGGCACTTTGAAGCCCGCCGGTGCTATAATTCCTATCGTCCACGCATGTTTTCCCCTGCCTCAAACCGCACGTTGCATTTAAATCTGGAGCCCAAAATTCACTGAAAACGTGTGCCAGCCGGTAGCAAACTGGGCCAAGCTGCCACGGAATGGTGGTACCGCCTGCCGTCCGGCACTTTGAAGCCCGCCGGTGCTATAATTCCTATCGTCCACGCATGTTTTCCCCTGCCTCAAACCGCACGTTGCATTTAAATCTGGAGCCCAAAATTCACTGAAAACGTGTGCCAGCCGGTAGCAAACTGGGCCAAGCTGCCACGGAATGGTGGTACCGCCTGCCGTCCGGCACTTTGAAGCCCGCCGGTGCTATAATTCCTATCGTCCACGCATGTTTTCCCCTGCCTCAAACCGCACGTTGCATTTAAATCTGGAGCCCAAAATTCACTGAAAACGTGTGCCAGCCGGTAGCAAACTGGGCCAAGCTGCCACGGAATGGTGGTACCGCCTGCCGTCCGGCACTTTGAAGCCCGCCGGTGCTATAATTCCTATCGTCCACGCATGTTTTCCCCTGCCTCAAACCGCACGTTGCATTTAAATCTGGAGCCCAAAATTCACTGAAAACGTGTGCCAGCCGGTAGCAAACTGGGCCAAGCTGCCACGGAATGGTGGTACCGCCTGCCGTCCGGCACTTTGAAGCCCGCCGGTGCTATAATTCCTATCGTCCACGCATGTTTTCCCCTGCCTCAAACCGCACGTTGCATTTAAATCTGGAGCCCAAAATTCACTGAAAACGTGTGCCAGCCGGTAGCAAACTGGGCCAAGCTGCCACGGAATGGTGGTACCGCCTGCCGTCCGGCACTTTGAAGCCCGCCGGTGCTATAATTCCTATCGTCCACGCATGTTTTCCCCTGCCTCAAACCGCACGTTGCATTTAAATCTGGAGCCCAAAATTCACTGAAAACGTGTGCCAGCCGGTAGCAAACTGGGCCAAGCTGCCACGGAATGGTGGTACCGCCTGCCGTCCGGCACTTTGAAGCCCGCCGGTGCTATAATTCCTATCGTCCACGCATGTTTTCCCCTGCCTCAAACCGCACGTTGCATTTAAATCTGGAGCCCAAAATTCACTGAAAACGTGTGCCAGCCGGTAGCAAACTGGGCCAAGCTGCCACGGAATGGTGGTACCGCCTGCCGTCCGGCACTTTGAAGCCCGCCGGTGCTATAATTCCTATCGTCCACGCATGTTTTCCCCTGCCTCAAACCGCACGTTGCATTTAAATCTGGAGCCCAAAATTCACTGAAAACGTGTGCCAGCCGGTAGCAAACTGGGCCAAGCTGCCACGGAATGGTGGTACCGCCTGCCGTCCGGCACTTTGAAGCCCGCCGGTGCTATAATTCCTATCGTCCACGCATGTTTTCCCCTGCCTCAAACCGCACGTTGCATTTAAATCTGGAGCCCAAAATTCACTGAAAACGTGTGCCAGCCGGTAGCAAACTGGGCCAAGCTGCCACGGAATGGTGGTACCGCCTGCCGTCCGGCACTTTGAAGCCCGCCGGTGCTATAATTCCTATCGTCCACGCATGTTTTCCCCTGCCTCAAACCGCACGTTGCATTTAAATCTGGAGCCCAAAATTCACTGAAAACGTGTGCCAGCCGGTAGCAAACTGGGCCAAGCTGCCACGGAATGGTGGTACCGCCTGCCGTCCGGCACTTTGAAGCCCGCCGGTGCTATAATTCCTATCGTCCACGCATGTTTTCCCCTGCCTCAAACCGCACGTTGCATTTAAATCTGGAGCCCAAAATTCACTGAAAACGTGTGCCAGCCGGTAGCAAACTGGGCCAAGCTGCCACGGAATGGTGGTACCGCCTGCCGTCCGGCACTTTGAAGCCCGCCGGTGCTATAATTCCTATCGTCCACGCATGTTTTCCCCTGCCTCAAACCGCACGTTGCATTTAAATCTGGAGCCCAAAATTCACTGAAAACGTGTGCCAGCCGGTAGCAAACTGGGCCAAGCTGCCACGGAATGGTGGTACCGCCTGCCGTCCGGCACTTTGAAGCCCGCCGGTGCTATAATTCCTATCGTCCACGCATGTTTTCCCCTGCCTCAAACCGCACGTTGCATTTAAATCTGGAGCCCAAAATTCACTGAAAACGTGTGCCAGCCGGTAGCAAACTGGGCCAAGCTGCCACGGAATGGTGGTACCGCCTGCCGTCCGGCACTTTGAAGCCCGCCGGTGCTATAATTCCTATCGTCCACGCATGTTTTCCCCTGCCTCAAACCGCACGTTGCATTTAAATCTGGAGCCCAAAATTCACTGAAAACGTGTGCCAGCCGGTAGCAAACTGGGCCAAGCTGCCACGGAATGGTGGTACCGCCTGCCGTCCGGCACTTTGAAGCCCGCCGGTGCTATAATTCCTATCGTCCACGCATGTTTTCCCCTGCCTCAAACCGCACGTTGCATTTAAATCTGGAGCCCAAAATTCACTGAAAACGTGTGCCAGCCGGTAGCAAACTGGGCCAAGCTGCCACGGAATGGTGGTACCGCCTGCCGTCCGGCACTTTGAAGCCCGCCGGTGCTATAATTCCTATCGTCCACGCATGTTTTCCCCTGCCTCAAACCGCACGTTGCATTTAAATCTGGAGCCCAAAATTCACTGAAAACGTGTGCCAGCCGGTAGCAAACTGGGCCAAGCTGCCACGGAATGGTGGTACCGCCTGCCGTCCGGCACTTTGAAGCCCGCCGGTGCTATAATTCCTATCGTCCACGCATGTTTTCCCCTGCCTCAAACCGCACGTTGCATTTAAATCTGGAGCCCAAAATTCACTGAAAACGTGTGCCAGCCGGTAGCAAACTGGGCCAAGCTGCCACGGAATGGTGGTACCGCCTGCCGTCCGGCACTTTGAAGCCCGCCGGTGCTATAATTCCTATCGTCCACGCATGTTTTCCCCTGCCTCAAACCGCACGTTGCATTTAAATCTGGAGCCCAA
Organism: Mesostigma viride; assembly: GCA_009746045.1. NCBI lineage: Eukaryota > Viridiplantae > Streptophyta > Mesostigmatophyceae > Mesostigmatales > Mesostigmataceae > Mesostigma > Mesostigma viride. The sequence goes on from RPFO01001034.1 coordinate 364,610, forward strand.
AATTCACTGAAAACGTGTGCCAGCCGGTAGCAAACTGGGCCAAGCTGCCACGGAATGGTGGTACCGCCTGCCGTCCGGCACTTTGAAGCCCGCCGGTGCTATAATTCCTATCGTCCACGCATGTTTTCCCCTGCCTCAAACCGCACGTTGCATTTAAATCTGGAGCCCAAAATTCACTGAAAACGTGTGCCAGCCGGTAGCAAACTGGGCCAAGCTGCCACGGAATGGTGGTACCGCCTGCCGTCCGGCACTTTGAAGCCCGCCGGTGCTATAATTCCTATCGTCCACGCATGTTTTCCCCTGCCTCAAACCGCACGTTGCATTTAAATCTGGAGCCCAAAATTCACTGAAAACGTGTGCCAGCCGGTAGCAAACTGGGCCAAGCTGCCACGGAATGGTGGTACCGCCTGCCGTCCGGCACTTTGAAGCCCGCCGGTGCTATAATTCCTATCGTCCACGCATGTTTTCCCCTGCCTCAAACCGCACGTTGCATTTAAATCTGGAGCCCAAAATTCACTGAAAACGTGTGCCAGCCGGTAGCAAACTGGGCCAAGCTGCCACGGAATGGTGGTACCGCCTGCCGTCCGGCACTTTGAAGCCCGCCGGTGCTATAATTCCTATCGTCCACGCATGTTTTCCCCTGCCTCAAACCGCACGTTGCATTTAAATCTGGAGCCCAAAATTCACTGAAAACGTGTGCCAGCCGGTAGCAAACTGGGCCAAGCTGCCACGGAATGGTGGTACCGCCTGCCGTCCGGCACTTTGAAGCCCGCCGGTGCTATAATTCCTATCGTCCACGCATGTTTTCCCCTGCCTCAAACCGCACGTTGCATTTAAATCTGGAGCCCAAAATTCACTGAAAACGTGTGCCAGCCGGTAGCAAACTGGGCCAAGCTGCCACGGAATGGTGGTACCGCCTGCCGTCCGGCACTTTGAAGCCCGCCGGTGCTATAATTCCTATCGTCCACGCATGTTTTCCCCTGCCTCAAACCGCACGTTGCATTTAAATCTGGAGCCCAAAATTCACTGAAAACGTGTGCCAGCCGGTAGCAAACTGGGCCAAGCTGCCACGGAATGGTGGTACCGCCTGCCGTCCGGCACTTTGAAGCCCGCCGGTGCTATAATTCCTATCGTCCACGCATGTTTTCCCCTGCCTCAAACCGCACGTTGCATTTAAATCTGGAGCCCAAAATTCACTGAAAACGTGTGCCAGCCGGTAGCAAACTGGGCCAAGCTGCCACGGAATGGTGGTACCGCCTGCCGTCCGGCACTTTGAAGCCCGCCGGTGCTATAATTCCTATCGTCCACGCATGTTTTCCCCTGCCTCAAACCGCACGTTGCATTTAAATCTGGAGCCCAAAATTCACTGAAAACGTGTGCCAGCCGGTAGCAAACTGGGCCAAGCTGCCACGGAATGGTGGTACCGCCTGCCGTCCGGCACTTTGAAGCCCGCCGGTGCTATAATTCCTATCGTCCACGCATGTTTTCCCCTGCCTCAAACCGCACGTTGCATTTAAATCTGGAGCCCAAAATTCACTGAAAACGTGTGCCAGCCGGTAGCAAACTGGGCCAAGCTGCCACGGAATGGTGGTACCGCCTGCCGTCCGGCACTTTGAAGCCCGCCGGTGCTATAATTCCTATCGTCCACGCATGTTTTCCCCTGCCTCAAACCGCACGTTGCATTTAAATCTGGAGCCCAAAATTCACTGAAAACGTGTGCCAGCCGGTAGCAAACTGGGCCAAGCTGCCACGGAATGGTGGTACCGCCTGCCGTCCGGCACTTTGAAGCCCGCCGGTGCTATAATTCCTATCGTCCACGCATGTTTTCCCCTGCCTCAAACCGCACGTTGCATTTAAATCTGGAGCCCAAAATTCACTGAAAACGTGTGCCAGCCGGTAGCAAACTGGGCCAAGCTGCCACGGAATGGTGGTACCGCCTGCCGTCCGGCACTTTGAAGCCCGCCGGTGCTATAATTCCTATCGTCCACGCATGTTTTCCCCTGCCTCAAACCGCACGTTGCATTTAAATCTGGAGCCCAAAATTCACTGAAAACGTGTGCCAGCCGGTAGCAAACTGGGCCAAGCTGCCACGGAATGGTGGTACCGCCTGCCGTCCGGCACTTTGAAGCCCGCCGGTGCTATAATTCCTATCGTCCACGCATGTTTTCCCCTGCCTCAAACCGCACGTTGCATTTAAATCTGGAGCCCAAAATTCACTGAAAACGTGTGCCAGCCGGTAGCAAACTGGGCCAAGCTGCCACGGAATGGTGGTACCGCCTGCCGTCCGGCACTTTGAAGCCCGCCGGTGCTATAATTCCTATCGTCCACGCATGTTTTCCCCTGCCTCAAACCGCACGTTGCATTTAAATCTGGAGCCCAAAATTCACTGAAAACGTGTGCCAGCCGGTAGCAAACTGGGCCAAGCTGCCACGGAATGGTGGTACCGCCTGCCGTCCGGCACTTTGAAGCCCGCCGGTGCTATAATTCCTATCGTCCACGCATGTTTTCCCCTGCCTCAAACCGCACGTTGCATTTAAATCTGGAGCCCAAAATTCACTGAAAACGTGTGCCAGCCGGTAGCAAACTGGGCCAAGCTGCCACGGAATGGTGGTACCGCCTGCCGTCCGGCACTTTGAAGCCCGCCGGTGCTATAATTCCTATCGTCCACGCATGTTTTCCCCTGCCTCAAACCGCACGTTGCATTTAAATCTGGAGCCCAAAATTCACTGAAAACGTGTGCCAGCCGGTAGCAAACTGGGCCAAGCTGCCACGGAATGGTGGTACCGCCTGCCGTCCGGCACTTTGAAGCCCGCCGGTGCTATAATTCCTATCGTCCACGCATGTTTTCCCCTGCCTCAAACCGCACGTTGCATTTAAATCTGGAGCCCAAAATTCACTGAAAACGTGTGCCAGCCGGTAGCAAACTGGGCCAAGCTGCCACGGAATGGTGGTACCGCCTGCCGTCCGGCACTTTGAAGCCCGCCGGTGCTATAATTCCTATCGTCCACGCATGTTTTCCCCTGCCTCAAACCGCACGTTGCATTTAAATCTGGAGCCCAAAATTCACTGAAAACGTGTGCCAGCCGGTAGCAAACTGGGCCAAGCTGCCACGGAATGGTGGTACCGCCTGCCGTCCGGCACTTTGAAGCCCGCCGGTGCTATAATTCCTATCGTCCACGCATGTTTTCCCCTGCCTCAAACCGCACGTTGCATTTAAATCTGGAGCCCAAAATTCACTGAAAACGTGTGCCAGCCGGTAGCAAACTGGGCCAAGCTGCCACGGAATGGTGGTACCGCCTGCCGTCCGGCACTTTGAAGCCCGCCGGTGCTATAATTCCTATCGTCCACGCATGTTTTCCCCTGCCTCAAACCGCACGTTGCATTTAAATCTGGAGCCCAAAATTCACTGAAAACGTGTGCCAGCCGGTAGCAAACTGGGCCAAGCTGCCACGGAATGGTGGTACCGCCTGCCGTCCGGCACTTTGAAGCCCGCCGGTGCTATAATTCCTATCGTCCACGCATGTTTTCCCCTGCCTCAAACCGCACGTTGCATTTAAATCTGGAGCCCAAAATTCACTGAAAACGTGTGCCAGCCGGTAGCAAACTGGGCCAAGCTGCCACGGAATGGTGGTACCGCCTGCCGTCCGGCACTTTGAAGCCCGCCGGTGCTATAATTCCTATCGTCCACGCATGTTTTCCCCTGCCTCAAACCGCACGTTGCATTTAAATCTGGAGCCCAAAATTCACTGAAAACGTGTGCCAGCCGGTAGCAAACTGGGCCAAGCTGCCACGGAATGGTGGTACCGCCTGCCGTCCGGCACTTTGAAGCCCGCCGGTGCTATAATTCCTATCGTCCACGCATGTTTTCCCCTGCCTCAAACCGCACGTTGCATTTAAATCTGGAGCCCAAAATTCACTGAAAACGTGTGCCAGCCGGTAGCAAACTGGGCCAAGCTGCCACGGAATGGTGGTACCGCCTGCCGTCCGGCACTTTGAAGCCCGCCGGTGCTATAATTCCTATCGTCCACGCATGTTTTCCCCTGCCTCAAACCGCACGTTGCCCAAGCCTATATGTGTTAATTCATTTAACACACGCCGAGTGCACACACGAGGGGTAGAACGTGCATAAATGGTCACCAACGGTCCAACACGCTGGGGCCGACATGGCCCTCGCCTACAGATGCACGCTGGTCCACTACATCTACAGATGCACGCTGGTCCACTACATTCTACCAAAGGATCAGGACCACTAGTAAAGTACGCGGCGCGGCGCCCCAAAGGCACCCAATGTACCACGGTACTGTTACGAGGACAATAGTGTCCCAGTAGGAGCTACACGTAAACCTAGGGACAACCGAGGCAAAAGACCTAATTTACGTCCGTAACTACAACGAATTGTTACGCGACGTAACACGTGCATTAGCGGTGTACATGACCGTGGGTATGGTGGCACCGGGCACGGCGAGGCAAACATTCTATAGGCATGGCTGCCATGACGGCAGTGACTACCAATGATTCAAGCTAGGGCTATTCTAGCCCGCAGGGGGCGTCCACATCTTGTGGTTGATCATCAGGTTCCCGCCCCGCCAGTACAGTGACCTTGGGCTTCGGGGGATCCTGCTTGTGGCGGAGGTATTCCGGCCAGGGCGCAGGTCGCGTCGCTGCTGCTGCTGAGCGGGGGTCAGGTCGTCGTCCAGCCTCCAGGTGAGGTCGTGCAACCTGAGTCTTGCGACGAGAAAGGAACCGCTGCTTGTCCTCAGGGGAGGGGAAGGTTGAGCAGCTGGACTGGTAAAGGAGCCGCCTTATCCCGTGAGTGCATGGGGAAGGGGCCATGGCCGGCACCCGCGCAGTTCTACCTCACCTACTACATACCAGGCCCATGAGGGTAAGAAGCTGGTCCTTGAGCTCGTTGGCAAGGGTGGTTGACGCGTCTCACCTGGCTTCTGGGTCGAAAACGACGCAGCACCACGCGGCACTCGCGCCGAGCGCGGTACGTGCATGGCCTCGGCCGTTGTTTTGTCTGGCGAAGGTCTTCAAGCTCCTGGAGCTTTGTAGCGATGGCGTCAGTAGTACGTCGACTGGCGGTCGCTGAGGCGCAGCAGGTCCGCGTAGGACTGCGGCGAGAGCTAGGCTATCATCTGCCGGCCGGGTGGGCTAGCTGCCAGGTCTGCGATGGATGGTGGCCGTCTGCGCCGCGCTTGCGCCGCACTTGAGGCGCTGGGACCTGCACGGCCAGAACGTCGGTGTGGGCCGTGATGGCTTCATTGAAGCTTCTTCATGCGCACGCCCGCACTTGCCCTCCACCTGGTTTAGGCAAGAGACAAGTGCAGCGTGCGTCTCAGATGCCTGCGCCGCTTCCTTCAGCCCCATGAAGGCGTGAACTGAGGTTGGAGCTTGACAGCTTGTGGGCAACCCGGGTTTCCACGTAGGAGACCCAGGCCTCCACCGTGTTGAGCGTGGACGTGTTTAGCGATGTCAGCTGCTAGCTCGGCCAGCGGCCAGGTCACATGCTTCTGAGCCAACACTGCGCGGAGGTCATCCTTGTGCACAGAGGGACTCAGGGAATGATGAATAGAGAGAATGATGAATAGAGCTACAATGGCCCGGATTCTCCCGATTTCTAGCCTGCGCTGGCTGTCTCCTTAACAGATATGGGGAGAGTGGCTCGGTCACATGCGGCCCTAGCTGCCACCAGGCACACTGACCCTCTGTGCACTGAGCTGGGGGAACGCCGGAGTGACATCGATCATCAGCGGAAGGAACTAGCTGGGCTTGGGCCACCCTTCGTAGAACTCAGTGGCCGATGATCTCAACAACTTACTCGATGGGACTCGGGACAGGTGGAGCCGGACCCGCCCATAGGGCGTCCCATATAACCCGATATCGAATGTCTTGCATGGTGTAATCGACGAAAGTCAATAGCCATGGCAAGAGGCCATGGGCCAGGCGGTCCACTAATTCCTCGATCAGGCGTTGCGCGGTCATGGTGACCATAATAACACAATTGCGACCTACACGGAAGCCCACCTGGGACTCACCTATAGGTGGGAATCGAGGCTGGCACGCATGCGGTTCAGCAGGAGACGCATATGAAGACTTTCAGCACGCAGCTTTGGAGGCAGTCTGACGCCGCGGTAGTTGCCAGTATCCGCAGCGGACCCCTTGCCCTTGTCTGTCTAAACCTAGTTTGGCATACTGAACTGTTGGTGCGCTTAACCCTGTCCAGAGTAATAAATAATTGCGGGAGTGACAATGTGACATGCATGGCAGAGGCGTTGGCTGGCACAAGAAAAACTGAAGGCTGAATGTGTGCGGGGTAGGCAGGCAAGTGCGTATGTAGGCTGAACAACTGATATATAGCCGGGCGCTGAGCCAGACAAGACGGTAGCAATGAACAGGTAGCCAGCTAGCTAAGCCATGCATGTGGCAAGGCCATACGTGCCCCCACAGTGCAGTGTGTATCCGTCGTAAGTGTATCACACAGCATGGATCCCATCACGTACGGGGCCGGGAGAGGAACCCATACGTTTTTGTTGATGTACGGAGGTCCCCGCCAAATAATCGACCCTATATCTGTCCCTAGTCCCTACTCAAATGAATGCGTCCCCGGCGATTTGGGCCCCCGACCTTTCCCATGCACATCGTTTCAGAATTCAGACTGTGCCCACAACCGACTACTATACCTATGGCTAAACCTACCTGCTGCTGCATGCAATATCCCGGCCCAATCCAAGTTGCTTGCATGCCAATTCTTGTGGTTAATTTCAGTCCTATTGGCCTTTTTTTTGACTTGCAGACTTATTTTTTGCAAAGTTACCTACAGCTCATGAATTAAAGTCTTCAAGTCCCAAGCGTACGCCCTGACAAGGCAAAAAGCCCCACTTCCCGGTGTCCAGTGAGTGCAAGTGCCTAAAGGATAATTGTTTGGGACTATGAACCCACCACTGGCACTGCACCACTTCTAATTCGTGAGATCGGATCGAAAATCTCTATATTGCGCGCGCGAGGACGATTCCGATTTCATCTCCTACATGCCTCCCATCTTTTACTGGGATTTTCACGGCGATCCTACAATCCTACGGCTGAGATTGCAGGCCGGATTGGGCACAGTTGAATGGGGGAAACCGGCAGCGGAGCACCGCCGGCCGGGCCTAGTTAATCGCCACACGAGATAGATATCAAACCCCTCCGCTCGTAACATCGAATTAGTCATTCGATATGGAATTAGAGCCCTATAGATAGGGAGCCGCCCGAAAAAATTTCGCCCCGCGCGCAAAAGTTTCAAGTTGATTAGCTGTTAGCTATTACTTTTGTGCGTCCACACAAAGTTGACGGACCGAGATGTCCTGCGCAGGATGTGCGTCAACTTAGCGATCAGTACGTGTCGACGCACAAAAAGTAACAGCTAAAAGCTATAATTCAACTGGCGCAGCGTGACCAATTCCAGTCATGGCGGCTAACAGCCTGGTGTCATTTCTAAAGGTTATGTTACCCCGGCCGTCAAGGTTAGCTTACCGGTCCGACGATTTGTTATACGTACCCGGCTATTCGAGTTCTCCACTTGTCTTCTCCGTCCCGCAACATACGGTTTTCCGTGTTGTACACTAATGTCTTCTCCCAGTTAGTTAGGGCTAAGTTTTGCAAAAACAAAAGTCCTAAGTCAAAAGTACTTTTTCCTCCTCTTGACATCTAAAGTTTACACCCTTCCTGAAACTCAATTTAATAGTTTGCCCCCCATGCACCCTAAAAATGCCACTAGAGCAAGTGAGGCAGCAACGTACAAGTGTCAACTGTCAAGATATTCCGATTTTATGGCAGAAACTAGTAGTAAGTGTAGTATTTTAAATTGCACTGTGAACCAATTATTGTACACTGGCAAACCAGCCATTATCCTATAGCTGCTGCCCATCACCGCCGGTATGTAATTTCATGATGGGATTAGCATAGTACTCCATGACATACCTCTGAAGAACGTATTGAAGTACTAATCACTGCAGCGCTGACAGTCACTGACAGACAGACACCTAGCTCAGTCCTTGGATAAACTTTCCAGCAGAAAGTTGGACCCACGTACTGGCCACCTGTGTCCATCTCACCTGACTAGTTAATTCCACCATCTGGCCAGATAACAAGACCCACTGGCCGATGTACCATGGTGGACAGTAGAGGACAGCTCAGATGCAGGGCTTCTGCGCCGGATTATCTGTACTCGACCGCCTCCGCTGCTGCTCATATTTGAGAACATAGCGGACAAGATTACGTTCCTCAGAGGCTCAGACGCCGCAAGCGGCTCGAGAGGACTCACTACAGTCTGGACGACGACTTGACCCCAGGGTGCAGCAACAACGGCGACAGGAGCTATGGCCGACCTACCTCCAGCTCCGGCAGACAGCGGCAGGGAAGCCGGTACATACTGGAAGGGGGCCCCATTCCATGCAGTGCCGGCGCCGGCGGTCATCATACGTCGGCCACAAGCCGGCCTGGCAAGCGACCCCCGCTGCCCCAGTGCTCACCCCCAGCAACCCCAGCCTAGCAGTAGTAGTGTAGAATAGTAAGGCTTAGCCAACGTGGCCATGTACGCCCTTCAATGGGCCCCACTCCAGCCAGATTCAACGCATTAGCATTATTTAGCCATGTACATGTCTGCATGTCTGTGATCATCCCCCCAGTGCGGGACTCAGTCATGGGGGCATGGGGGCCCCATGGATGATACATTAAGCTTTAATATTAATTAGCCCAGCTTTGCCGATGCGGAGAGCTAGCTACTGGGTTTGTGGGTTAACCCTGGGAATGCCCCTAAAACCCCTCAGGCTCCGGGAGAGGCCTTTATATTCTCCCAAACTGGCGCCTCTAAATGTGTGTGTTCCAAGGGCTATATGTGGGCTCTGGACCATGGGGCAGCCTTAATGCATCCGCTATGAGTCAGCCATGCTTTGCCCAAGTGCAGAGAGCCACTCTCGGCTGCCGAGACGCCATCATGCCCCAGCCATCATGGCCTAGCCATGATCATCTTCCACCCCATGTCCGCAGCTTAATTTGCACAGCTGCTGGAATACATGGTGGTGCAGGTGCACCTCAATTGTGCACCCCGAGTAGGTGGCAGTTTACACCAACCACCTGCAGGTTGTCGCCTAGAATGTATTGAAAACCATATGCCCCTTCTCAAAAATATGTGTTACATATCCTCCCCACGGAGGTATGTTCTTAATTAATTCATTAATCTTCCACCCTATGTCCGCACCTTAGCTGCTGGAATACTGAAATGTGCCAAGCCTATCAGCCAGGCACGTTGGGAAACTATCGTCTCCTCCTAAATACGGGACTATCGTCCTGGGGTTGATACCTGCATGCCTGACCGAGGGAAGATATTCACTGTGCTGAGGGCTACTTGCTGTGATCACAGCGTAGGCCCTGGGGCATTATAATTTACCTTTTTGAGTTCTTCGCATGTGTTCATACGCAAAGGGTTCATGACAGACATGGATTCATTAATTCATTTAGAATAAGTTGAGGTTACGACTTTCGCCGAGTGATTGACAACGTCCGAACCTGTCATCGATCCGACCTCCATCCTCGCTGCCTTTACGCCAAGCAGTGCCACTAGGTCGGCACCAGCTGGCTGATCCACTCTTGTGGCTCAGAATATTCCACGCTAAACTTACGGCCTGAATTATATTGTAGTGGGCCGAAGGCTACGGGTCGACCATAGGGCGGATCGACCTCTAACCATGTCTTTGTAACTATCGTTACGTTATGTCATCGGATACACGTCTATCGATATACTATATCCCAATGTCACCAATATTACTCTAGTAGATGTCAGCTCTCGGCACCCTCGTATACATGCAGAGGTGCGCCGGAAGGTATGGGCTTCAAACCACCTTAGGTATCTATCTCTTTTGCACGTATCTTTTTATACCATATGTATTTCTTTTGCCAAACTTTCTCGTGCTCGCTAGGCTCGACCCTAGTACGTCGGCACGCTACAAATACATAGTGGTGCAGGTGCACTTTGTGCACCCAGAGCACGTGCAGTTTACACCCTACCCTTGCAGGAAGTAGCCCAGACTGTATTGAAAGCCATATGCCCCTTCTCAGGGATATGTGCTATATGTACTCCCAACGGAGATGTGTTCCAATATAAATTTTAATATAATTTAGTGACTATATGGTTAGGGCATGATGCTGGACCCACACCTGGGTGAGTCTCAGATGGGTTTCCGTCGTGCATGGTCATAACACTGTCATGGCTGTGTTTGTCGCGCGCCGGTTGATGGAGGAGGTGCGTCCCCTTTGCCCTGACAGACTGTTTGCCGCTGGTCTTCAGCTCTGTTGACTATATCAAGGCCTTTGACAAGGTCCTTTGGGAGGCTCTTTGGGCCATCCTAGCTCTGGATCGGGTACCACCAGCATTTATTGCTGCCATTCGTCGACTGTATGAGGGCGGCTCACAGGTAGTAATGCGGACTCAGTGCGGAAGGCCACCACTGACCCCACCATGCCCCCTTCACCACGGGGTGTGGCAAGGTTGTATCCTGTCCCCATTAATTAATTAATTAATTAATAGACACGTGACTGCGTCACGTGAGCATAAGTCCTCAGTGGGAGGGGAACATGGGATGGAATGGATGGTATAAGCTATCTAGGTCCTAGTTACAGGGGTGTGGGGTCCCCATATCTGTTCATTATTGTCGTGGATCACGTCATGCGCCAGGCACGTGCGCGCTTTACTGCTCTTAGGGGGTTCGAGCCTGGCTTGGACATCCTTAACGAGCGCGAGCACGGCGGCGGTGGCACTGGCTACCACCTGTCCGACCTGATTTATGCGGATGACACCACCCTCATCGCGCGCCCCGAGCACATTCAGACCTGGCTGGACTGTCTGGGCTTGGAGGCGAGGGCGGTGGGGTTGGACTGAATAGTGTCAAAACGGAGGCGATGGTGATTGGGGCTTCCAGCCGCCCGCCGCTGCCGCGGCTGCTGGGCGGGACGGAGGTCCCGTTCCGTGAGCGCTTCAAACTGCTGGGGAGCATGCTCCCTAACACCGCCGACGATGTGGACATCCGCATCGGCCTGGCCTGGGCTCGGCATCGTTCGCTCAAAACCTACTGGCACTCGAAGGCCCTCGGCGAGCACGGCAAGCGCATGCTCCTCAAGGTCCTGGTCCTCACGGTGCTCACCTATGGCGCCGAGGCATGGGCGCTCACGGACACGCTGGCCGCCAAGCTAGACGGCACGGTAACCAGGATGCTTCGTCAGGCCCTGAATGTCGGGTTTTCCACGCATACGGGTCTTTAGAATCTTTGTACCAGGGCATGCCTCGCATTTCGGACGAGATTAGACAGCGTAGGATAGCATTCGTAGGACATCTTGCTCGCACCAGCCAGGTAGACACCGACCTCGGTCTGGCAGGCCCCCAGCGGCTTGGCCAGCCAGGGCGGCGTATCCTGACCTGGCCTGGCCCCAAGGACATACACACAGCAAAATATGGTGTTGTTCTTTCTCAGTTACATCGTTTTTCCCGTCTTTGTTCTTATCGTGTTGATTTCATCACGACTCTTGTTGAACTCTTGCAGCGTTTATTGGTCAAAGACTATGACCGAGCCATTATGCTCCGTCAAGTCCGATGTTTTTTGCAACGTCACCCACATCTGTTCGGTGCTGCCCCTTGGCACAAGCTCTACAAACAGGTCGTGGACCGGCTGGATCGCATAGTATCTCCGCACATCTGAACCCTGTGATGCCAGATCTCCTTTGCGGCCGTTCCGAGCTTGGCACTGGATTCGTTGTCCACATCGTCGCGTCGCTGCCGCAACACGATGTTTTCTGGCATCCGCGGGCTTTTGGTTCCCGCCGCACATTTGAAAGTGCTGTCCTCCGGCTTTTTGCCTTTGCACCGTGTGCAGTTCTTGGACGTTTGGAATCATGGCATGGCTAACGTGATGACTGACTAGCTAGACCTTTTCAGTGGTTTTCCATTTGCGGGTATTTCCTCGTAAATGGTGGGAGAGCGATCGCAGCAATGGTGCTCACCACTAGACACTCCCGGCCAGTTAGGCTAGAAACACACGCCCTGATCAAGCATGCTGTTTCCGGCCCCACCGTCTAGGTCATCTAGTCGCTCCACACGTAAGCCAGCCATAATTTCAATGCACAAGGATACACATTTCCATCACCATTCATCTTCATCATCCTGAACGACTCGAAAACGCGGAAAAGATAACGGCAGGCTCGAGCTACCATGGTCCGGATTCTCCCGATTTCTGGCCTGCGCTGGTTGTCTCTTTGATACCTAAGAAGGTAGGCAAACATTTCATGACCTACCCACGGCAGTTGCTGGCCGGCCTAGTGGTCCCCAGCAGTTGCTGGCCGGCCTAGTGGTCCCAGCCCCGTTTGAACATCGCATTCACTCCCTCTCTCTTGCTTGGACTGCTATGCAGAACAAGAAGAAGTGGAAGACGATTGTCCAGGCTCATACGCCAGCCCCTGTGGGCAAGCCCCCTCCCCCCAAGAGGAAGGGACGCTTTGCTGAGTAGAATAGTTAGGGTTTTCTAGATTAGATTAGCTTAAGAGTTGGATTAGTTCGGTTTCGCGGCTTTGCCCCCCCTCCATCCATCCAGCAAGATACGTGCTACATGATCTCCCAACGGAGTCATGTTATAATATAATTTAATATAATATAATAGTAGTATAATATAATATAATTTAAATGATGCAGACGATATTTGTAACTTTCGTGTACATAATTAATATTCCAATGAGATTAGCATAGTACTCCGTGGCATGCCCATGTGCATGACACGCAACTACTAACTAATGTACCATGGGTAGCCACATGGACAAGCCCCCTGTTCCAACTACTTTTAAATACTTCTAGTCTAATTAGCCATGCGATAAGCAGGCCCTGCAGCGGGGTCTGTCACCAGAGTACTGAGACCACTCTTTGCTGGCCACCCTCACGAAGCGTTGGTGGGGGTGTATCAATGGGTGGGGGATGAAGTCTAGGTGTTATCCATTAATTGCTTGATCCGTGGAAGGTACCAGTCGGATACCGAATGGGTGTAACGTCCTTTCTTCCCGGGGGCCATTTACATGTAACCTTCACAGCGGACGATAGCTGGCGAGCGCCTGCGACAGAGGCGACCGCTCGTTGGCAAACGTTTCCTTGTACCACTCCACAAACATGCGCAGTCCCACATCCAAGTTGGTGGTGGGATGGTACCTGCGCGCGTCACACGAGGTTTCGTGTAGCATGACAGCGCCAGGGTTTTGTATAAGACACGGCAGGGATGCGACCCACGATCGAGAACAGGGTTACAAATAAACATCGTAAAGCAAGGAACGTACACTACAGTACTAACTTTGACATGGACGAGCGAGAAAAGAAAAAAGAGAAAGTAATGGCACAAGGGAGAGATGAGAAGATGATGCCTGAGAGGTTCAAGAAACGAGTTGCCATTGGCAACGCATCACCAGCACTGCTCGGAATTTACTGAAGCACATCGCGGCAGCATGTTGCGACGTAACTGAAGGGTACCTAGCCTGCGAGACATCAATATTTGTTACATACGTTACTTATCCAAACATCGCAATGACGGGCAGATCAAGGCACAGATAAGCAGATGTAATTCGCCCGCCCCGTTGGGGTGATCGCTATCATCCTAAGTGAATGACGATTTTTGGTTGCTGCCCACTACTATCTTACGTAGGACTTTGGCTTAGGACCTTACCTGCTGTGAGGACTCTCATCCAAAGGCATACGGCTGATGTGCTGATTAGCGTGGCATAATGCCGATCTAAACACGGACAATAATTACTCCCGTACCCCACAACGTTACAAGTTCCAAGCATCACTGTCGAGGAGTTACAAGTCCTGCTGCCTGCAAATGTAAAACACTACACGTACCTGAAACATGACATATGACTACACATCGATAGGAAACCAAACACCCTACTGCCGTCACACGCACCCGAGCTCCCTCTGCGCCCTCGTGATGTTGGCGTGCGTGTGGAGGACATCCCCCGTCGGGGGCAGCGGGATGTGGCTGGCCGATGCGGCAGTAGCAGCGCCCCACAGACATGGGTGGCAGGAAGACGAGGGACAGACACAGACACAGACCAAGTAGGCAACAGAGAGGGCAACCACGTAGGCAACAAGGCAACCAAGAAGGTAAGGAAGGCAAGGGAGATGCAACACGAAGGGCAGAGCCAGACAAGGGATGCAGACGATACAGGCATGACAAGGAAACAAGGCAGAGTAGGTGACATTTCAGCAAAGGAAAAACCCATACATAGTACTTGATGTGTGATTTATAGGAACCTTGTACATTCCACAGCACCCACCAAAGGGGGCACACCAACTGTCGCACATGGGCGGGGTGGAGCGAGTCTTAAAGAGGAAAACGAACAAAAAAAGTCTCGTAGACGACGGAAAGATAGCACCGATGCGAACACATTGCGCTGATTGTCTCGTTGATAATCGTATACACAAACCCACCCTGCTGCCACTTCTACATCCCCCCAGCTATACCACCCCTCTCCTGGCCAAATCATCCACCCACCCGGCACCATCACCCACCCCATCGGCACCATCACCCACCCCACTAACCACTGCGAAACCCACTCGTTCTACCATGAGCACTACGGCTTTCTAGCTCTCAATACACTCATTTAACAGTCGCAAAGCCACCAAATAATTGGAATCCGGCCACCTTAAGAACTGGTAATCACGCAAAGCTACACCACCCACTCACTTGACAATAGAAAGTAAGATTCCTTTCCATTATCTCAATCGCCGCAAGCTCCCTTGGCCACTGATAAAGCCAGGCATTTAATCATTGAGTCATTATCGTAATGTTAGTGCACATCTCCCGACATAAGCAGCAACGAAGAAAACAATGCCCACTCACTTGACCAGTGCAGGCCGCCCCAGGTGCTTCTCCAACAACGACACCAGCTGGGTAACCGAGACCGGCTGCGTGTTGCCCAGGTTATAGATCCGGTACTGGGGAGGCCCCGCCGCCTTGCCCCCTTTGTAGTCCCGCGCAACCTGGCCCAGCCCATCCTTGCCCCCAGCTGCCATTCTCCGGTCCGATGGCGACATAATGCCCCCACTAAAAGTATTATTATCATTTTTAATCAAGCCCCTGTGGGATGACCCCGAGGTGGACGAGGAGGGCGCCCCTGGCACGGCCGAAGGGGTTGCGGTGTCGAGCGCGGCCAAGGTCCCCGCGACAATGTCGGTGATGTACGTGAAGTCGCGGGAGAGCTCCTCGCCGCCGGGGCCACGGAATACGTTGATGGTCTGGCGGGTTGGTGGAACCAAAGAGAGGCATAAAGCGTGCGAGTACTAGCAGTCAGGATGTGCAGGATGGTCTGTGGAAGATGTTGATGGTCTGGCGGGTTGGGGAGGCAGCAGGTTAGATTACGAGACGAAAGATCACCGTCATCAATGGTAATAATTGTTCATTATTCTTGCCTCGTCCCGGTGGCTTATTGGTCCCCGAGGCTTTTCAGTACTCTGTGTTATTGCATTAGCTTCATAAACAACAACAGAAGTTTCAGTAAAAGGTGCACACTTGGGTTGGAAGTAGGGAAAATCCAGCGTAGGAGCTGCAACTCGCAAACTGGATATGGACCATGCGCCGTGGGGCAGTTGATAGGTACCAGAAGGTGGTGCGGTACGGTGGTAACATATATACTTTCCCAGTTATATATTTTCTAGTCATATATTTTTTCCTAGTTTACTATTAGCTGTTTGCCACGACTAGATGCTGAATATATGGTGGCGGTATGGCAGGGTCCGGAACTCAAGAAGCTATCTGATACCAACGGGCGTACCTCCCCCGCCATGATGTTGCGCGTGAACGAGAAATAGGCCATGTCGGGGCGGCCCCAGGGCCCGTAGACCGTGAAAAACCTGCAGGGTGGTGGCGGCGTGGGCATGTAGCCAGCCAGGGTACATGTTATCCCACTTCAGGAACATGTGGGCCCATGTTATCCCACTTCAGTTAAAAAAGCCAGCCATTGCGACCAAGCATCACCCAGAACTACCACCTACTGGAAGAAGAACCAAGGAGGACGGTAGAAGGAAGATTACCTCGCTGAAATAAACTAAACGTGTCCGCTCAAATTGGGTGTAGGGCTTAGGGTAAACATAACAAACATGACAAATCGGTCCACCCACGCACAGCCGCACAAACTGGATGGCATCGCAACTCACCTCTGCACGCAGGTGATAAGCCATCTCACCTCAGCGCGCAGGGCGTGACAGCCTCGCCGTACCGGGGCAAGCAGCAGGCGGGGCGGACCTCACTGCGTGCAAGTGGTGGTTTATGGATCACTGCCGCGTCCGCTTACGACGCCAAGAATGCACCTTTCATGGCTGCTCACGTGTGTGCACTGATGATCGGACCTGTGTGCATACTGCTCACGCCCACCGATGATGTTTTTACCCGCTCGTGTGGGCTACTTCATGTATGCTCGCGTAGTATGCTGCCAATGATGTTTTTGCCCCCTCGTGTGGGCTACTTCACGTGTGCTCGCGTAGTATGCTGTCGATGATGAATCTATCAGACCTGAGCCGCGCGCGCATGCTGATGATGCGGACTTTGCTGAACGTGAAATGTTAATAGATACTGCGGGGTGGCCAATGACGCGTCACTCTCACCTGAGCCCCGTGATGGACAGCCCGTTGATGTGGTGGTACGTGTGGGCCAGCGCCTCGTCAGCTTTCTGCGCGCCAGCAAACACACACACACACACTTGTGCATGGGTGGGTAGATAAGTTTGGTATGTTTAATTATATAGGCTTTCTGCGCGCCAGCAAACACACACACACACACTTGTGGATGGGTGGGTAGATAAGTTTGGTATGCTTAATTATATAGGCTTGGTTAATTGTTGGCCTGCTCGCCGGCACGCACACGTGGGTGGGTGCATGGGTGAGTGGGTGGGTAGATACAGAAGCCTGATCGGATAAGCATAGTCATGGTTGGTCTTCTGCTCGCTGGCACGCAAGGGTGGGTGGGTAGGAAAAGAAGAGAGATCACACACACACACAGATTAATTAAAAACACATGCCATCGTGCACCGAAGGCCTTGTGCTCACCAACACACACCGGAAAGGTTGGAGAAAGAAGCGTACCTGTACAACCCCCCGTCATGGTCGTCACAAACAAGCGCACTGTTGCCCCACCCACCTTGGTCGCCGCATAAAGGCTCGCCGGCGTGTCCGTGCGGCCATCCTCAGAGAAGGGCGTCTGCGATGAAGGGCCAAGGGCATGGCGCAGAAGGGCCAAGGGAACCGGTATGACACAGGCCCACCCATGACCAGCACTCCCGTAAGCTTTTTTTTTGGGGGGGGGGGGGGGGGGGTTTGGGGTGAGTTTTCTGTGAGGTCAGTTTCCTGTGAAAGAGCGGTGGTTTATGCTCGGAGAGGGAACGGTGGTTTGGGAGAGCGGGCGTCGGCAGGAAACACCGCGGGTGATGCGGCTCATGCGCAGCGACGCGGGCGTCATGCAAATGTAAACCGTAAACGAAACTACGGGTGGATAAACGAAGGGTGGATGGGCTCACAATTCCAAATGTCTGTACAAAGTAGGAAGGGGTCTAGAAGAGAGGGCTAGTGAGTCGCCCTGCACTGCAGCAACTAATTAATGGAACCAAACCAATTTCCCCCCCCCTCACTGCAGCAACTGGCAAGCGAGCGAGTAATGCCCGCACCACAAAACAGTGTTGCTTTGTGATGAGTAATTGGAATGGGTAATAAACGTGTAGTTCCCGCACCACAAACCAGGGCCGGCGCGTGGCGCAGGATAGGCCCCACTGTTCTCATATTCCATGTCCTATCCTTTGCACCCGTTGCTAAAGACCAAGACTTGCAAGCAAGTGCGCAAGCAATTTGCATAGTATGCCGTACACGTTGTCGCATCTTGTCACATCATGTACCTACCAGTTTCCTGAACGTGAGCTATGTATAGATCAGTGCTTTTGATCGGGGACAAGGGGCGGGTGACCCGCGCGGCAGGTTTCTGGTGATGTTTTGTCACAAGAAGGTGCAAAGACTGCGTCCATCGCGCAACTGCCCACATGTTTCTGATTGTATTTGGCATGTGCATTGGCGACTGAGGACATAAATTACTACGGATAATCGATATTGTTTCACAGATGGCGCACAGGCCTTGTACCTCGCGCGACAGGCCGTACACGCTACTAGAGGACGCGTAGACCACGGCTGGCGGAGGCTTTTGCACCTGCAGCATGGAGAGGTGATAGAGCAAAAAAAAAAGAAAGAGCAAAGAAAAGATCATGCGCAAAGAACAGAGAAGGACAAAAAAGGGGGGTGAGGGGGGGGGGGGGGGGATGTAACTTAAGGGATGATGAAATGCGGCCCAACACATGAGCAGGTGAGGCTCCGGAAAAAGCAGCAACAACAAAAGACGAGCGACAGACAAGCATCGATGTGTGGACAGAGTGGCAGGATCGTTTCAAGGGAAATACCTACCCAAAACATCCAGCATGAACACCTACCCAAACCCTCCAATATGCCCACCCTGAGCGGCTCGAGCTGTGCTAGTGGAGGCCAACGATACTAACTTAATTGCTTAATGTATTAGTACTAAATAGTAGTATTACTACTTTACTACTAAGTGGAGGCCACTGATACTTTCTTCGCTCCCTACCCCACCCATCCTACAGCAGATTTTTCTAACCTTAACTGTACCGACGGGAAGTCTTAGACGAGGTAAACAAGTGAATTGTCTCTCCTCATCTTGACCACCTCCTCTCCCTCCTCCACCTTCCTCTCCATGACCAGTAGCACACCCATGGGCAGTCTTAGACTTTGTACGCGCCCTGTGCCTGTTCACCTTGACCACCTCGAGCACTGTGACAAGGAACAGGGCAAGGATGTCGTACCCCCCATACTCCATCCACCCAGCAAGTTCCAACCGCACCTTAACCACCTCAAGCAGCGTGACGAACGCCTGCACGTTACTGCTGACGTAAGCCATCGGGTTCTTCACCGCATAGCGCACACCGGCCTGAGGACAAGAAGAAGACGACGAGGGATGAGCATGGCACGCATGGGGTGTGGTTAAGGAAAACACGGGGGGGGACTTTGACTGCAGAGTGCACGCCAGCCTGAGGACCCGAAGAACATCAAGGACCAGATGATCCTAGATGAGCACGTCACGCGCATGCGGTGTGGTTTCAGTAACATAAATCCCCCCCCCCAAAAAAAAAGTTCAGCTAATTAAGTTTGTGAGAGGTTCTTGACTGCATAGTGCACGCCGGCCGGGTGGCACGAAGGGACATGGCACGTCGCAGTGCAAATGCAAGCGTGCTCACGGGGGGACATGGCACGTCGCAGCGCAGACACACAGCTCATTGGGGCACTTGACACCTTTGCACACGCAGGCCTGCACACGTTTGAGATCAATGCTGCGATTATTACAGTATTATATTTGTAGTAACATACATTTATTTATTACACAAGCATGTGTGTGAGGATATGAACGGTTCACGCATACTGCCCTCCTGCCTGGGAGCATGGGAGAGTGCATCGCTGCAACACTACAACATCGTATGCGTGGGTGTGACCGATGGACCGGGTAAGCGCCCGCCCCCTACTAAGAAATAGCGCCTGCCGCCCTACTAATGAATAGCGCCCGCCCCCCTACTAAAACCCTACTAGAACCCAAATTAATAAAAGCGGAATGCACCATGGAGGCACCAGCACATTGTACATGCCCGGGAGGGATGCAGGAAACTGGGCATCGGGAACGTGACAACAAATGTACGGCCGCTGCGGGAGTACCTTGAGGACATACTAGGGACATAACAGTACTACTATATTTTACTAGGGACATAACAGTACTACTATATGTTACTAGGGACATAACAGTACTATATGTTACTAGGGACATAACAGTACTACTATATGTTACTAGGGACATAACAGTACTATATGTTACTAGGGACATAACAGTACTACTATATGTTACTAGGGACATAACAGTACTAGTATATGTTACTAGGGACATAGCAGAACTACTATATGTTACTAGGGACATAACAGTACTACTATATGTTACTAGGGACATAACAGTACTACTATATGTAACTAGGGACATAGCAGTACTACTATATGTTCAGGATGTAATGCGACATATAGCAGTGTTCCAAGTACATGTCTGTGATTGCGTCGAGCGTTACCACTACATTTACTATAGAGGTAACTAATCAATGATTTAATTGGCTTTATCACGTACCCTCCTGCATATGATTATAATGGTCAGGATTCTCCCGATTTCTGGCCTGCACTGGTTGTCTCCTTGATAATCAATCACTGATTTAGTTAGTTTTAACCCGCACCCTCCCACATGCGCTGGGTGTGCATTAGCAGGCGACAACCTTTAGAGTGTGTGTTTCATGAAAGCGTGCGTGCGTGCACGGTGCCCGCATCATGCCCTCGCCTGCGTCGCGAACTGCGGCACACCCTAAGTGCACAACTGGGGGTATTACGTGACAGACAAAACACACGGAGCCACTGGGGGGTGTGACAGCACGGACAAAGCTACAACGCTACATTGAACACAGTACGGTGACCGTGAACACGGTACAGTGACCGCGTCGCGCGCTCACCTGCGCGGCCAGGTGCAGCACGTGCGTGAACGGGCACAGCCGAAATAGGGTCGTCAATGCGTCCTCGTTGCACAGGTCGGCGTCCACCACATGGCTGCAGACAGAATTATGAAGAGGCCAGAAGCAGGTGTACAGCGCATTGAGTATAGAGCGAGACAATTATCAGGAATATATTGCCGCGCTGTGTCCTCGCTGCACAGGTCGGCGTCCACCACACGGCAGCGGGGCAGAAAGAGGAGCGGGCCAGAAGAAGGGCTGACGTGATCAGAAGTGGAATCAGTTCAGCCGACCGAAACATAGAATAGTCTGCGTGTTACTGTCAGTTGCCTCCCCCTGGTTGGCCGCATGGGTGCGGTAGGAAAGTATAGCGGTGCGGCAAGAGCAATAAAATGAAAAATATGATGGAATGATACAATCTATAAGTGGCCTGGATCTTGTTTGACAGCCAAAGCCACATGTCGAATGACATGGGTAGCCCGTAACAGTGGCTGGGAAACGTGTGCTACCCTTCACACTTTGCTCATGACAGATAAATTTATATTTTCTAGTGGGAATGAAGGCGCTAAGGAATTGGAATCCCTTAGTTAAGGCACGGACGAATGTGAATCCCTTATTTAAGGCACTAATGAATGTGAATCCCTTTGTTAAGGCACTAACGAATGTGAGTCCCTTAGTTAAGGCACTAACGAATGTGAATCCCTTAGTTAAGGCACTTACGAATGTGAGTCCCTTATTTAAGGCACTAATGAATGTGAATCCCTTTGTTAAGGCACTAACGAATGTGAATCCCTTAGTTAAGGCACTTACGAATGTGAGTCCCTTTGTTAAGGCACTAACGAATGTGAGTCCCTTAGTTAAGGCACTAACGAATGTGAATCCCTTAGTTAAGGCACTTACGAATGTGAGTCCCTTAGTTAAGGCACTAATGAATGTGAATCCCTTAGTTAAGGCACTTACGAATGTGAGTCCCTTAGTTAAGGCAACGGCACTAACGAATGTGAATCCCTTAGTTAAGGCACTAATGAATGTGAATACAACCATCACGGCCATGGGAGGGTTCCCACGCGAAGCAGTCGACGCTCAGCTATGCTTGCTCCCGTACTTGTTGTTGCGGGTGCCAGCAGCACATTTCTACTTGCTTCCGTACTCGTTGGCATGGGGTGGCTCTACGCGAGCGAATGCCAGCAACAAAGTGAGCAAACGTGCATTGCTTCAATGGTCAAATGCCAGCACCAAACGTGCATCTTAATGGACGGCCGAATGCAAGCATGAAGGTGCAGGGGCGGAGAAGGGAACGCAAGCACACAGGTGATTCTACATCGACGAATGCCAGCATGACGGGAGCAAGGAACGCCGGCACATTCACAGGCAACTGTGATGGTAGTAAGAAGACAGTGGAGAATGGGGGCAGTGCCAACATGAAGCATTCCATGTGCGATGCTGCATGGACGCCGCTGCCGATGCAGATCAGGCTAGCATGCCGCGGCTATTATAACAGACTCACATGCCGGACTTTGATAGCTCGGTGGTACGCGCATACTTGAGGGCAGCGGGATAGTAGGGCGTGTAGTTGTCAAGGCCGATGACAGAGTCACCGCGGGATGCCAGCAGGGCCGCCGAGTGGAAGCCGACAAACCCTGCGGCCCCTGTGACAAGCACCAGCTTCCTCTGCTGATCTGTCAAGGTCCACGCCCGGCACGTGGCTTCCACGTGGCGCTCCCATCGATACGGTCCACGTGATTGCGAGAGCCGCAGTGCATCGTCGGTGTTCCGCGCCAAGGACTGCCGTTCGCGTAGAACCCGGGGCCGGGTCGCGTAGAACCCGCTCGCCGTCGCTTGCTCGTGAGCAGAAAACATACGGAGGGTGCCATAGAGGGCGAAGAATCTGTGGGACAAACGCAAGGTGTTCAGTACAGCAGCACAAGCGTAGCTCGCGGCATGCCCATTTCAAAACTAGATTGATAGACGGAGCGAGCGAAGTCAGTGATGTAATCATGGAGCGAAAAACAATAGGAAAATAAAATAAAGCAAGCCTTGGTCCAAACATACAGCAGGCAGCTCGTAAGCGCGTATCCAGTCCAGCGCTGACCGACTGGTTCTCGTCGGGTCCGCACGGTCGACCTCATCTCCTCTGCTGTCGGACGACTGGTTGTGAGTGAATCATCCGTGCGGGCACCCGATAAGTGCAGCCGAAGAAAATGCAACGCTGAAAACGATTTTGTGCCTCCTTCCTCACCATCACGAAATTTCCCCGACCCATCAATCATGTTCCATTATGAGGTGGTATCGAGCACGGGGCCCTCTGCCCTGGCTGCACATACTGTTTCTTAACTGCACCGTTCACTGTAGATGAAATGCGCTCACAGTTTACAGCGCAGGATACAGGCGTTTTGCTCCAACTTTTAATCCCGGCTACCGCCAAAACAGCGCAGTCCTGCGATAACAAGGAAAACCAGTTTCCACTAGAGCACTAGTCCAGTGTCCAGGTTGCTACGTTCCCGTGGCATAGTGATTGCACGCCATGTCCTCGACATAATTGAGTGCCCAGCGGCCAGCATTGATTGCGCACTTAACCAACCTCAACACGCCCGAGCTACAGTAGCTGCTGCCAGTTGCCTCGTCATTGCAGGCCATTCATTGGTTTCAACTTTCAACACGGTACGCTAGCATATACCCCCCCCCCCCGACCCCCCCCCACGTTCCAGATTCCCAGGTTTCAGATCTTGAGACCCTGGATTTAGGAATTTCAGGTTTCACATCGCAGGGCTGGTTTTGGGAAAAAGATCTTAAAGTAAGTACCATTAGCTGGTCAGTGGTATGCGATACCGATTATGTACTCAGGTATGCCACTATAGACTCTCATAGGGCCCATACGCGGCGTGGGAAACAACTGAACGGAACTGAACTGAACTGAACCTAGGTATACCGCATCAGGTTTAAGATCGCCTACAGTACAGTCATTCACGCCTTCAGTTGGGTTCGTGGTTTTTGAGGGGTCAACCCAACTTAAGGCGTGAACCCAACTTAAGGCGTGAATGACTCTACTCAATTCTACTAATTTGAACTAAAGATACTCAAACATAGTATTCTGAACTACTTTGAACTCAGAACGCCGGAACTCAATTCGACCCAACTTAAGGCGTGAACCCAACTTAAGCCAACCCAACTTAAGGCGTGAATGACTGTACAGCTCTCAACTTTGAGATCGTCAGCACTGGATTTGCTTTTAGGTTGAGATCGCAGCCCTGGGTCGGCCGGACCCCAATCTTAGACGTGTGTGGGGGGGGGGACGTGCTTACAGGGTTGGGCGTAAAGGGGGTCAGGGGGGTGACGTAACTTAAACACGTAAAATGGCCAAAAGGGTGACGTAGAACGTAACTGGCTGTCCGCGACACTCCCGGAGCTAGTGTATACAGGGGGGGGGGGGGTAGCCCCCCCCCACCCCCCCACCCCCAAAACTGGGGGGCGGGGGGTAAGGGGTTGGACCCCCCCCCCCCCCCCCCCAAGAAAATGGGGGGGGGGGGTTAGGGGTTTTTGGATGCAGACCCCCCCCCCCCCTCCCTGAAATATAAATATTTTCCGGGTAAATGGGTATTTTTTATTAACCAATAGCGGAATATCGGTAGGTTAAGAGGTACCACGTATCGACCAGCTGGTTACCCACTGAGGGTAGTGTGATAGGTGAAAGGTTTAGAACGGGAGCATTATGTGACCAGGGGAGCCAAGTGACGCGCGTAAGGTCACCGTGAGGAATGCAAGTAAACACCCTGTTGCGTCCCAGGTATAAATATTACTCCTTTTCCAGGTAAATAGGTGTACGTTTATTCCAAATATAGCCAGTAGTTAATCCCTGCTAAGCCCCCAAATATAGAGGTATAAATATTACTCCTTTCCCCTCCCCTAAACCCTTCTTCCCTTCATCATGATTTGCAGCAACTCAATACGATTCAGTCCAGTCTCTCTTTGTGCCCCTACGTGGCATTTTCGCTTAGTATTCCTTACTTCTCAGAGGCCGCTCCCCCCCCCCCGCGCCACTTCCCCTGCGTTTTGCCACCGGAACTACCCGCGCCCCACCGGAACTACACGCGCCCAAGCAGAGAGTTGTTTTTTAATACACTTAAGGATATATAAATTTTTGGGGGGCCGACCCCCCCCCCCCCCCCCCCCAAAACTGGGGGGGGGGGTCGGGGGTCAAGACCCCCCCCACCCCCCCACCCCAGAAAATGCCCCCCCGGGGGGTGGTATACACTAGCTCCGGGAGTGTCGCGGACAGCCAGGTAACGTAGACCTTGCGTAGACGTAGAAGTTTACGTGAAAAGAAACTAATTGTGCTGCTGCCGGCTGGCACACATGCGCGGCGCCACGCCCATGCGCCACTGCCACAGGGCAAGCACCGAGAGAATCCGGCTTCCGGCGCGCCCGCGAGTGCCACATGGCTCATGCGCAAGTCCTGGCTCGATGAGCTTTTCCATAGTGACCTGATGTTACCAGATCAAGACTGATATCGGGTGTGGGCCCGTCCGCCTTGTTGGCGAATCCAGCGCCTTCCAAGTCTCCCTGATCGCGTTCCCTGATCTCGACGTGGCACTGAAAAGCGAATACACTGCGCTATCAGTGTGCCAACAAATAAATATCACGCGCCCGAAGAATGGATTCCGCCCAAACGCCATTCTAAACCCACCGTTCAGACGTAAGACGTTTCCACCGAACCTACGCATACAGTCGTGTCGCACGCCCAGTTTTTCAGTACTGTAAGGAACGTAGCCCGTGAATTATCTGTGCTGTTTCGCGTGTTCACGAGGGAATTACAGAGAGAATGCCGACCTTGACGTTTTCCATTCCGGACGCCACCATGCTCACCGCGACTACCCACTCCGCTAGGTTCGGCATTTGCACCACCAGGAGACCCACAACGGCGAGAACGACGGCGCCTCCTTCCGTCTCGCAGGATGCACCTGTAGCGGTGCCTAGTGGCTCGACCGGTGTCATTGTTCCAGCACCCGCGTCTTTGACACGGGGTCGGCCGGCTAAGCAAGCCTCGAAGTCCGATGTCAGCCGTCGCATCAGTGAGAGCCGTAGACAAGAACCACGGTTTTCTGGAGAGCAACAACTCGACCAACATGAGCTTCTCGAAAATCTGCGACAGTTCCACACGTATAAGGTGCGGTAATACACACCACGGGTTTCTTCTAATTCCGTGTTACTTTGAGGAATTGTTCGACGTTTTAGCGGTGTCATTCGTCTTCTGCTCGGAAATCGTTAAGCCATGGTAAGCCATGCTAGCGGTCGCGAGAGATGGGTTTCCGTAGGCCAAGTAGAGCAGGGAATTTATGGCAGATCGTAACGTCTCGCGGCTTTGTTCTGCTTCCACGTGCAACTCTTTCCTCACCTCGGCATCACGCCACAAGGGCCCGCATTTCTCCGACTTCAACGTTACAGCATGGACACAGTAACGGCCCGACAGCCCACGTTCTGCTGTACTAGATTTTTTACCAGAATAATTAATGCACGAGCACGCCACTGTGTAGGCTCAACAGTGCACTCAATATTTTTCAGTAGTTGCCGTCAAGATATCCGAAGTTGTTTTGAGCTAGTACCGTAACCAAGCCATTTCCTAGTCAGGCTGCAAGGGGTGTGCATGGCGCGAAAGCAAGTGCAGTTGTCCCATCCACCCTGTCTTCATTCTCATCCTTCTCTCTCCCCCCACCCCCACCTTTCTCCCTTTGGTGTTACTCAATTCTTTCTTTCCATCTTTTCTTATGTCGTGCGCGCAGCGCCTGGAAGCATGCCTCCCAGGGGCCGAGGCGTCCAGGGACACCTGGGACCTGCAGGACGATGCCCCCCCCCCTTTGACCCGCCCCAGCGCCACCAGCAGTAGCGGAACCACCACCAGCGCGAGCGCAGTCGCCAGCAACAGCAATGGCACTGCCGCCAGCACTAGCAGGAGCGGCGGCGGTAGCAGCAAGGGCAGTGGCCGGTCCACCAGTCCCCGGCTACAGCTAGAAGAGAGGGAGGGCAAGGATCCCGGTTGGCAGCTGGACGAGGAGGAGAGGGAGGGCAAGGAGGCAAAGGAGGAGAGGGAGGCCACCAGTACGCCCGGTCCCATGGATGACTGGCCTCTGCAAGGTGGGCTCGATGCACCCAGTGGAGCAAGGCAGCTGTGGGGCGGTGCGGGTCGAGAGGAGATGGACGTCGACGGCGGGGTGTTGGTGGACGTCGAAGGGGGAGCATCGGTGATGTCCGGCGTGGAGCTGAGGGAGAGGGGCAGCGAGGGGTGGTGGCGCGAGTGGGCGCGGCGCGCTGGCGTGGCGTCGGTGGCAGAACTCAAACACGCAGTGGCGGAGGGGCGCAAGGCCGCGAACAAGCTGGTCATGGTATGTGCGTATGTGTTAATTTTGAACTATTTTAGAAGTCATAAACTTGTTAGCAGATATCCGGGAGTGGTGCATGCGGGTGTGGGTGTAAAGAGTGGGGTGCAGTGCCGCCAACGAGCTGGTCATGGTGCACTCTTGTGTGGGAATGGGGATACTCCAGATTTCTGGCCTGCGCTGGTTGTCCCCTTGATATTCTACCATCAATGACGGCATACATGACCGCACGCTTGGCATGTTCTATCTAGCCAGGACACTAGTTGCTGAGCAGGATATGCATGGTGCCCTCCCTGGTATGTCAATCAGACAAGCTCCTTGGTATATGTATGGCTGAGTTTATTCCCCTGTTCAGGCTCCAGGTATATGGTGCCTGGGATTGTGTGGTGGTGAGGGTGGATGTGCACGGCGCTGTTGTAAGGGCTCACAACAACACCAGGTCAACAACACCAGGCCAACAACGCCAGGTCAACAACGCCAGGCCAACAACGCCAGGTCAACAACGCCAGGCCAACAACGCCAGACTAACATGTGGCTATACCACTTGGCAAGGTCTCAGGTCACACAAGGTCCCTGGTAACCCTAGCTCTGGTAACTCGCAGATTTGGTGACCACGACCATGTTAAGATAGCCCACGTGATCGGAAAGCTACCCCTGATCGTAACCTTTCTGAATCGCCGCTCTCCCCCCACCCCCCACCCCCATCCCCCAACCCCCAACAGAGCAACATGTGGCTGGCCCGCTCGCTCGCTCGCAAGTACGCCGGCGACGGCCACGACCTGAGCCTCGAGGACCTGACCCAAGAGGGCGTGTTCGGCCTGATCCGCGGCCTGCGCAGCTACGACGCGTCCAAGGGGACCAAGCTTTCCACCTACCTCTACTTCTGGGTACGCCACGCGATCCTCCGCGCGATTGCGGACCAGGGGCGGCTCATCCGCGTGCCCGTGTACATGAACTCCCTGCTGCAGCGCACGCGCAAGGGGAGAATTGCGCTGCGGGAGGCGATGGGGGAGGAGCCGGGGGTGGACGAGCTGGCGGCCCACTTGGGGATTAAACGGGACAAGGTGGACGAGCTGGAGGCCATTGAGCGCATGCGCATGTTGTCGTTGAACTATTGCGGGGCGGAGGCTGACATCGACCAGCCGCAGGAGCTTATGGACCGGTGAGTTATGCCCTCTAAGAATAGAATGGTTATAGCAGTACGAAATAAGAAGACATCGGAAACCTTGGCTTGGTCCCTCATACTAATTTACCCGAATGTGTGAGGCCTCTGGGGTGTAAAAGAGGGTCTGGTTCTGGTACTTATTGGATAAGGAATCTGGGGTGTAAAAGAGAGGCTGGTTCTGGTACTTGTTGGATAAGGAATATGGGGTGTAAAAGGGGGGCTGGTTCTGGTACTTGTTGGATAAGGAATATGGGGTGTAAAAGGGGGGCTGGTTCTGGTACTTGTTGGATAAGGAATCTATTTTAAGGAATCAATTGTATAGACAGCTTGTGGACACAGGAGTGAACTTGCCAGATGGGTTTTGCACATTACAACATCACGAAAAACTGTCTGAACAAGTGTAGGGAAAGCTGCACGAAGCTAATCGGAAGAGCTTTAATCCAAGCCCACGAACGGCATTGCTGGACTGGTATGCTCCCGGCCATCTCAGCTTACCAGGCACACAGCACGACCCAGCCTGCCTTGGTAGCTCCATCCCAAAATCCTTAGGCTACCAGGGCTCACCCCAGTGCGCACACCCCACGTCGCCTCCCTTTCCGCCCTCCCTACCTCTCGTCCCTGCCAGGGTGCTGGTCCAGGACACGCGCGCGTCCCCCGAGGAGTGCGTGGACAACGAGTTCCTCAAGTCAGATTTGGAGATACTGGTGAGCGCTTCATGCTTGTACTTGCTGCATCATGGTTCTTGATGTGGACGCAAGCGTCTCTGCGCACTATTCCATGTGTGTGATAGGCTAACCTGGGCATGCTGGCGCACGCGGCGCTCTCTCCTTGCTCTCCCTCCTTGGTCTTGTGACACTTGGTTCTGGTCGTTCCGTTTGGTCTGTTACAGACCAGCCTGGGCATGCTGGCTCTCATGCACCAGCGGGGTGTCTCATCTTGATACCGGTGGATGCTGCGTTAATAAGTCGTCTCACACTGGACACCACCTGCTGCCCGTCGTGGCGTTTATGGGTTGGCTCAGAAGGCAGATACAGGCCTTGACAGTTCTTTTCTTTGCCTGAACATGCCGATAAGCCTGCTATGTCCTAACCACTGCTAGTGTCCCAAGTTGAAATCAGCATTACTTTCCACCTTGACATTGCTGTATTTGTCTGACTATGTACTACGTGTCTATTGCATCTGCGTGACTATCTATTGCAAATGTCTGACTATCTCTTTCATTGTCTGCCTACCCATTGCGACTAACTGCCTACCCCTAACAGCTCGACTCGCTGAAGCCTGCGGAGCTGGGCCACGTATTACGGCTGCGGTTTGGCCTGGATGATGGCCGGGGCAAATCGGTGGACGAGGTTGGCGCCAAGCTGAACCTTGCGCGCGAGACGGTGCGCCGGTACGAGCGCAAGGGGCTGGAGAAGCTGCGGCACCCTCGTCGGGCCAGCTACCTGGAGACGTACATGCAGGGTGCTTGGTAGCTGGTTACCATGGAGTGTCAGAATGTGCTCGGTAGCTACGTGATTGCTAACATGAAGTTGGCAGATGGTCACGAAACAAGCTAGCAGTGTGCTGCTTAGTTAATTGGGTAGGTGTAGGGTGCTTTAATGGGAGACTGCAGAGCATTGACTGGGAGGCTGCAGAGCATTGACTTGACAATATATGTGTGGTAGCTAGAGCCAGCTGATTTGAATAATCCTAGCTCCCATGAATGCATGGGCCTGCTTTTTGTGAATATAGGTTCGATCGAGGCGCTGCAAGCAGTGCCCAATTTTAACGTGGCACCTGCTTCCGTTGTTCTTTCCTATGGGATACCCCATCTTGTATATAGGCATCATGGTTCGAGTTCCTTTGGGCAATATGGTAAGGATATTGTCAGGTTTATCTGTTTTGCTGCATTAAGGGGAGGGGACACCCCTAAAGGGCACTTTTCTGGAAACCATACCTATGCATGTGCTAAAAATCCAATTATGATTGGGGACCATAAATATGATTTAAAAAAAATTTCCAACCACTTGGGGGGGGGTACTAGCCCCCACCAGATGCCGGTTACGCGCTAAAAATAGAAAAAGACGCTACTTTTGGCATATTTTCCCTAGGACAATGGGCAAACATATTTGGACCAAATCATATATTTCCGTATAGTTCCCCCACTTTTGAGAAAGTCTGCCTAATTTTGAGCACAAAACAATGATGTTTAGACACATTGATGGATTTTCCCGCAAAAAGGGTACTTTTTTTCACCAAAAAAAATAAAACAAATCATAAACACATGGAATCATGCCATATCTTATATTTTCAAATACTAGAGAGGGGGGACATGCAGCCCCAAATTTTCAGGTCATTCTGACAAGCGCAGCCCTATTTGATGGATATTCCTAGATTGCCACCTGTGACGAAGCTAAGGGAGGTTTTAGCTAGTATTTAACCACACTAACACCCCTTTATACATCTAAGCCTCATGAAAACTGGCCAAACCACATACTACCATTCTCTGCACATATGGTACCTCCTATGTTCAAGGTTTGACGCCATTCTGACAAGAACTGCCCAAGTTACAACCATTCCAAGACGGCCACCCATGTAGACGCTACAAGGAAATTAGAGTAACCATTTAGCCACACTAGCACCTCCTTCTTCATCAAAGACATCTGCAAACTGACCAAAGCACACATAATCAACTCTTGCACGCTGACGGCAACGCATGCTCAATGTGGGGGGTCATTGCGACAAGAAATGCTCAAGTTGATGGGTTTCCTATATGACCACATGACAAGGCGCTAAGGACCACTCAGTAAGTTAGTAACCCCACAGTGCCACTTAATATGCCATCCAACATGCACCAAAACCATGCAGAGTATGTTTATAAAGTACAAAGGGGTGGCCACGCACCTCATATGTCTTCATCATCCCTCCAGCATGGCCAGCCTTGTAAATATGTGCATAGCCTTGACGATGGTAGCCCTAACATGCCTAAGCAGCATTTCCTATGTTTCTCCCAGGTTAGAGTGTAAGGTTGATGCCAACCAAGCTAATCAACACAACAACACCTCCTAAACTGTCCTCCCCGGCATGGATGACAAACTGGGACTATGGAGGGCAAGGAACCAAGTAAGAACATGGTATATATAGCTTGCATGCAGTCATGCATGTCAACCATGGTTGGCTCAGCACATTGTAGTCTTGTCACATCATCATAACAAAGGAAAGCTCAAACAACCATTGGTGCCAGCTATCTACATGCAGTCACACAAATGCAATATCTCCAACATCATCATCACTATAACACTTCCATCCCTGCACGATAAAATGCAAAGAAACCATTGGCGGCCCTTCACCGCATGAGCGCTGTGATGCCGCTGCGGCCTGTGAGGAGAGGGTGCGTCACTCTCAAACAACAAGAAGCGTCCATACGCACAACATCCTTGCCAGAACACGTTTTATGAAATGCCTTATACCTTCCCGAAGAGCTATAGGCTGCGACTGAAGCGGCCCTGATCACGACATCAACGAAAACAATCTAAAGCTGCCAGGTATTCGACAACACAACGGCAAGCGACGGCGAGCTAGCTGGCGGAAACTGCCCAAAAAGAACGCAAAAAACCTCGAACGATGAGCTCATAGAAGAAAGCACCGATAGCAGATAACGTTCGCGACAAATCTGTACCTTGCCCTCGTAAATCCCTCGCCCAGGCGCGCAACAACAGCCGTTCTTCCATGGACAGGTCAGACACGCACTGCGCAGGTCTGAACAATTACTTACCGATAATGGCCGAAAATCTGGAAAAAAGCACCAGCTCGGTTTAGAACTCGATGCAACCGATATTAATGCCTGCTTCAAGGTCAGAACAGCCCCCAAAACCGCTACTTTACAGCCGCTATCATGAATTCTATTTCATTCCGCGCGACCAAAAAATTCAGATTACCCCCCATGCCGATGGCATAAAAAAACAACAGCGATATTGTAAACCAGCTGATTTCCGCCACAAACTAACATCATAAACTCATCTCCTTTTAGATTCGAGTAAAATTTTTGCATTTCGCCTGCCCTAGTGTGGTAGTTTCGCCTGAACGCAGTCGCCATGGCCACTTCCGCAAGGGGTGCGCGCACCGTGCACGTGAAATTTGTGACCTTCGGCTCCGGCGCGAATTTTTTGGCGCCAAAAAATTCGGGGGTGTCCCGTCCCCTTAAGATCCATTCTTTGAAGCATTTTGCTGATGTGGCCCCAGTTTCTATTTTGTCTGAATTTCTTGAAGCATTTGGCAAACTGGCAGGTTTCCACATGCAAAATGCATTGATCACGCTTGTTCTGCTAGCAGCAGGTT
Organism: Mesostigma viride; assembly: GCA_009746045.1. Lineage (NCBI taxonomy): Eukaryota > Viridiplantae > Streptophyta > Mesostigmatophyceae > Mesostigmatales > Mesostigmataceae > Mesostigma > Mesostigma viride. Next base: position 397,106 of record RPFO01001034.1, read on the forward strand.
AGCTAGGTGGGAGGAACTGTGGTCGGCTGTGCACAGAGTTGTCTCTTGAGGTGAGACAATGGCTGTGTGGCTTGATGCAGCTTGTGACAAGTCATAGACAACTTGTATTAATTAACTAATTAGAAACATAACTCCGTTGCGACTATATCATTACATAGCACATAGCCCTGAGACACCGCCGCTGCCGCGCCTGCTCGACGGGACGACGGTCCCGTTCCGCGACCGCTTCAAACTGTTAGGGAGCTGGCTCCCTGACACCGCCGACGATGTGGACACCCGCATTGGCCTGGCCTGGGCTAGGCTCCGTTCGCTCAACACCTACTGGCGCTCCAAGGGCCTGGGCGAACACCGCAAGCGCATGCTCTTCAAGGTCCTCGTCCTCACGGTGCTCACGTATGGGCCGAGGCGTGGACACTCACCCCCACACTGGCATCTAGGCTAGACGGCACAGTTTACAGGATGCTCCGACAGGTCCTGAACGTAGGGTTTTCCAAGCGCCCGTCATCAGAGTCTTTGTATCAGGGCATGCCTCGTATTTCGGACGAGATTAGACAGCGTAGGATAGCATTTGTAGGACACCTTGCTCGCACCAGCCAGGTCGACACCGCCCTTGGTCTGGCCCGCCCCCAGCGGCTTGGCCAGCCAGGGCGGCACATTCTGACCTGGCCTGGCCGCCCCAAGGGCATTGCCAAAAAGGTAGGGAAACATGTCACGAACTATCAAGGAGACAACCAGCGCAGGCCAGAAATCGGGAGAATCCGGACCATGGTAGCTCGAGCCTGCCGTTATCTTGTCCGCGTGTTCGAGTCGTTCAGGATGATGAAGATGAATGGTGATGGAAATGTGTATCCTTGTGCATTGAAATTATGGCTGGCTTACGTGTAGAGCGACTAGATGACCTAGACGGTGGGGCCGGAAACAGCATGCTTGATCAGGGCGTGTGTTTCGAGCCTGACTGGCCGGGAGTGTCTAGTGGTGAGCACCATTGCTGCGATCGCTCTCCCACCATTTACGAGGAAATACCCGCAAATGGAAAACCACTGAACAGGTCTAGCTAGTCAGTCATCACGTTAGCCATGCCATGATTCCAAACGTCCAAGAACTGCACACAGTGCAAAGGCAAAAAGCCGGAGGACAGCACTTACAAATGTGCGGCGGGAACCAAAAGCCCGCGTATGCCAGAAAACATCGTGTTGCTGCAGCGACGCGACGATGTGGACAACGAATCCAGTGCCAAGCTCGGAACGGCCGCAAAGGAGATCTGGCATCACAGGGTTCAGATGTGCGGAGATACTATGCGAACTATCAAAGAGACAACTATACATTACAGATGTTGCTGGATGACCTACTGGTCCCAGCCCAGTTTGAATACCGCATCCACTCTCTCTCCCTTCTTTGGACTGCCATGCAGAACAAGACGCGGTGGAAGAGGATTGTCAAGGCTCACACGCCCGACCCTGTGGGCAAACCACCTCCCCCCAAGCGGAGGAGGCGTTTTGATGAGTAGGGTAGTTAGGATTTTTCTAGACCAGCTAGATTAGCGTTAGGTTAGTTCGATTACGCGGCTCCTCCCACCCCACCCATCCATCAAGGAATATGTGCTACATGATCTCCCAACGGAGGCATGTTATAATTTAATTTAATTTTTAATAGCCCTGAGAAGGGGCATATGGATTTTAATACACTCTTAGCTACTTCCTGCAGGTGGGGGAATGTAAATTGCCACCTACTTTGGGTGCACAAAGTGCACCTGCCCACCGCTGTATTCAGGCACCTAGCCTAGTAGGGGCACCGACAGAGGGGAAGATCAGCATGGCTAAACAGAAGCTAGGGCATGTCGTCTGAGCAGAGAGTAGCTCTCTGCGTGGGCACAGCATGACTAACTAAATAAAGCTAGGCATCAGATCTGGTGTGTGGCGCGTCATGGGCACACATGTACATGACTAAGTAATGTACACGAGTCAGCAGGTATAGTGCTTGTAGTAGGCGTGCATGTACAAGCTAGGCCACGGTCTAACTAAATTCTACTGGCACATACCACAAGGATAGCTAGAGTGATACCCTAGCTGGCAGATTATTGGGAACAGTCAGCAGTTGCTTGTCCGATGACCAAAGTGCTGCATGCAGACAAATATAGTTGTCTCACTAGTAAGTACTAATGACTCATCTGGTCATCTGGGCAAACATACATAGAATCACCACATAATCGTTAAAAAAGATGCTCGGCTTATCGCAGCAAATAATTAATTAAATCGACATCCAAGTCCGCGCTTCGTCACATGATCAAACGAGAATAACCATGTTATGGCCTTCATGCAGTCCTGCCAGATACAAGCTCGCCGGTGGGGCACCATAATCACTACTCAGCAATTCAACTAGCGCCCCCGAACAGGTTCGACACCAGCACGTCAAACATGGCTGGATACTCCTTGGGCTCTGGCGCCATGAAGTTGCACAGCGGCTCCCACACCGTGTAGCGCGCCTTGCGCCCCTTGCTCGCGCGCCGGTCCACATTCTTGCGCTGCTTGCTGCGCACCTTGCGCAGGCTCAGCCCCTCGGCGCCCAGGGACCCTGACTGGATGAGCTCCTTGAGCAGCCCCTGGTAGAACTGGCTGTCGTCAAAGGTCTCCTCGTCCACCTCGTCCTCCGCCCACCGATCCCCCCCCGTGCCATCCCCGTTGCCGTTATCTCCCCCCCCCCTTCCAGCATTCCTTCCATCACTTCTACCATCACGGGCTGCCGCAGAACTCAACCCCCCCCCGTGGACATCTCTGCCATCCGCGTCAGCATGACCAGATTCAGCACCCACCCGGCCCTCCAGTGGGCTGACTCCGGCAGTCCCTGCTGATGACAAGGAAACCGCGTGCCTCTTCCCGAAGACATTCTCTGCCTCTGACACCCGCAACCGCGCCCGCTTGACCAGCTGCGGCGCGTCCCTCATCATCGCCGCCACCTGGCTCGACAAACTCTGGTTGACCGCCCTCAGCCCACCCTTGCCCAGCGTGGCACCTGATGCGAGCGATGTCTTGCGCTGCCACCTGTCCAGCGCGCTGTCCCGGAACGCCTGCGTGCGGCCAAACTCCTCTTCCATTGCCGCCCAGTACTCGTCCGTGGTGGCACTACTACCCTCCGCCCCCGCGGGCCTCGCGCCACCGAGGGAACTGTCTGATCTATTATTAGCTAAGCTTTGAGTGCTAGCGTCGGCCCCGCCATTCCCGGTCACCGCTCCGTTTGCAGCGGAGCGGCTACTGTTCTCCTGTGCGGGCTTGGCACCCGCTCCCCCTGCCCCTGCCTTGGCCCGTGCGGCCCCTGCGGCTTCTGAGATCGCGCTATTTTGGTCCACGAGCGCCCGGTGGAGAGACAAGAGGGAGTCCAGCGTGGTGGCGGCTGAGTAACGGAGGGCAGTGAACGCGGCAGCACACTCGGGGGACGAGCGGCAGTAGCTGCCGTATGCGTCCGGCTGGGGGAGGCGGTTGGCAGGGCCCAGGATGCGCTGGAGGAAGATGCGGAACTCGAGAAAGCGGTCCCACAGGATCTTCTGGTGGCGCACGGCACGCCCCTTTTGCATGTCCAGCGTCTCGCGGGCCTTGAGCGCGGCCGCGCTGTCCTCGCTGCCACGTTGCAGCTGGCGGTAGCTACGCTCCAGGTCATCCACCGCATCGTCCTCGTCGTTCCTCTTGGCGGCGCCATCGTCGTCCGACGACTCGTCGTCGTCGTCTTCGTCGGATTCACTCTCATCGGACGGGGAGTCCGACACCCGCTTCTTCCCGCCAGACCCGCCGCCAGATTTGCCCCGCGTTGGCCACTTCTTGGACTTTTGCTTGTCATCGTCGCTGTCTTCTTCGGCGTCATCGCTACTAGTGCCGCCTTCATCCTCGTCCTCTTCAGAAGGACTCTCGGCGCCGCCGCCGTCCAAATCCCCGCCTGACTTCAAGGGTGGCACGGACGCCTCGTCCTCCTCCTGCATTTCCTGTCGACTTCTTACGCGACCGGCGTATGCGCCGCTGTCCAGAGCAATGTCGCCACGCCGCAGCAAGCCCGACTTCTTTCGTGCACTTCGCTTCGCTTGCATCCCAGCATCCTCATCGTCCACGTCCAGTAAGCTCCCCGGTCTATCATTCAGAAAATCAAATGCGTCGGGGTCCACATCCTGTACGGGCTTGGGATTGGCAAGCTCCGCAAGCTCGTCTGCAAGAGACCTCCTCTTCTTCATGGACGACATGGCTGCGTTGGACCAAATTACTGCTCGATTACCTATATGGCAGTGCAATGGCAGATCCGGCCCAGAATATGATATTACGATGAGAAAGCGTAGAGCATCGTACGTTTCTTTTCGGAGCACTACCTCGCAAGTTCAAATGCCGCTAACTATCTCGTCGGGCTACTGCAGTGCCGCTGCCAAAATAAAATCAATTATTGCGTTGTGACTTGAGAGTTGTGACGGCGTCTTGTGCAGTTCGCAGGCTCGTACGTTTTAGGTACCTAGTTAGCAGTTCGCACTTCGCAGGCGTGCCCTGGCCTCCTCATCGAACCACACGGCGGGAAACTTCTGCCAGCTGTTACTGGCATACATACTGAAGGCTGAAGCACACAATACAATAAGTACTAACAGTATGCTACCAAACCAGTAACCGCCGGTCCTGGGATTGGGTCAATCATGGCCCTGCTCCCGGGCGCGTCCACGCCGCCTCATATTATTGGTCTCCTCGCGGGCCGCCACGTAGGCGCCCCTAGCACCAAAGTGGATCATGAAAATGCGGTCCAGCCTGGTGAAGCTGCATGATGGTGGTGTGGAGCTCGTGGTAACAATCAAGCGGGAGCCACCCGGATTAGTAAAAGAAGTACATAGCAACAATGGCGTGCTCTTTTGCTCAGATCAACGCTGTTGCGATCAACTCTTCCATTGCCTCAAAGTTCGCGGTTACCAAGCCCCGATCGGTTAGGAGCGCGCTGCCAAAGCCCGCAGTTAGCCTAGATGCAGGGCTGCGGTCATCCCTCCCCGCCAAGAAGAAGAAGCTGTCGGCTCCTAAACTCGAGCGCGCCGGTTCGTGTACAGTTAGGGCGATGGCCGAGGGTGCGGCTACCGCTACCGCTACGGATGGTTCTTGGATCCCAGTGCTGGCGCTAGAGGGGTTGCCTCGTGGTGAGCGACGCATTGTCTCTGCCGGGGGCTTCACCATGATCCTTTTCTGGTACAAGAATGAGATCGTTGCCGTAGAAAACCGCTCTCCAGCGGAGGGTGCTTATTCCGAGGGATTTAAGAATGCCAGGTTGACTCAGGAAGGCGGTATTCGCTGCCCTGTGTCCGACAGCGTGTTTGACCTGAAGACTGGAGAGGTCGTGGAATGGTGAGGGCCAGCTGCATTGCGGACGGATTCGACATGCATCAATGTTTACCGCGCGCTCTCGAGAGTCTTGTATTTTCGTGGAGAACTATTCGCATTAGGTCTATAATTGTAGATTCAGGAATAGCTGTTTAAGCATACTTTGTCTCCGCAGATAATTTCTCTGATATTTCTTCCTTGCCGAATGATTCCCGTTTTGCGTCAGAGCCTGATTATTCAAGATTTTCTGGCTAATTATATTTTCAAATGTGTAACAACATTTTCGGCCCCACAAAAATTTTGATGCCATATTTTTGACGCCAGGTTCCCGAACAACGCGGTGATGCGGGCGATCACGCCGAAGGACGGCGTGAAGCTCAATGTTTTCCCCGTCAAGGTGGACCCCGAGAAGATCTCTGTCCTCGTGAGCCAGACGGTGACCAGCATGGGCGGCGGTACGTTCAGTCCTGGCCTCGGCCTAGGGTCCACGCAGGTGACCTCTGAGGGGGTGGGATCGTGATTTCTAGGTTACTCGATTGAGTTGGAACAAGTGCATGGTATAGCCTTCGTGCACTTGCTGTGGAGCTCTGCTGTCTCTCATTTACTTAGCTCATATTCCAAGTACCTAAGTAGCAAGTCGATGTAATAAAACTTGTGCGACGACGTATCTAAACTCTCCTATTAGAGCAGTCCTGCCCGTCTGGCATTCCCTCTGTTGCCACCGTCAAAACCTTACCAAGCAACTCCCAAACATGTGGTGCTGTGGATTGGCAAATATACCTTGGTATTATCCATTTGCTCGTCTAAATCCTTCAAAGTCTCACTGCGATTTCTTGTTCACTGCCTTCGCTGTTCTTCACTTCCTGCCACCAAGCTGACTCCCGACACCCGATGCTGCTTTGCTGATCTTCATGAACTGTTTTTTTTCTCTTGAACGCGTACCTTTGTGACTTGTTCCCGCGTTTCCAGATGGCCGCGCGCTGACCCGCATTACATGCCTCCCCCTTGTTCCCATGAACCTGTGCCCTTGTCTGTCCAGATGGCGGCGCGCTGACCAGCATCGACAAGAACAACGTGTTTTCTGTGGAGTCGTCCGTCTACGTCGATGACGAGTCGGGGCTGGGCGGGTCGGCCGACCTTGCAGGCAGCGCGGGATATGTGAGTCAGCGAACGGATGAAATAATTTATCAAAACAAAATTATGAAAGGCAATTTCAATGGGGAAACACTTCAGCGGGGCCTTGTGCGGGATGTATGAGTACAAAGTGAGGACGCTAACAAATCTCCATGATAGAAATAGGGGCCTGACCCTATCTGGTCTTTTTGTCCCCATGAAGTGGTACACTTTCCTCGCAAATACCCCAATTGTTAACCATCTGGCTCGTGAAACCCATGAAGTAGTTGTTTGTGTAAGGTTGGATCAGGTAATGGCCTTTCGCTGCTGTCGCTTGCTGTGTAGCCATGCTTTACAACCAGGTGTGCAAAGCTCCTGCAAGCAACTGCCACAACAGGGCTGTCATGCATATCCCCACACCTTGCCTGGTCGGACATTCTTTCTCTTGCCTTTTGCTCCTGGCTCTTGACGATCTAGTTCCATTATGGCTCTTGCCTCTTGCGCCACCCACCCACCCACCTCGGTGCCTTGAAAAAAATTAATTAATAAAATAATTCCAGGTGGCGCTCGGCCTGTTTGCGATCTTCATGATCGTGTGGCTGGGAGCGGGCGCGCCCACGTCGCTGCCCCAGTAAACCAGTCGACCATCATGGCTTCTCAAGGCACCCCCCTGTCATACGCATGTTGGTCCAAACATGGATGTTCTACGTTGACTGGACTAGTGGCCAACGCCCAGAAACCAGTAAAAGTTGACGGGACAATTGCCAACGCCCAAGAGTATACACGTTGATGAACCAAGTCGTTTGATCTGGGCGGTCAAATTACGATTGGCAGCCATTACAAGCCAAGAGCCCTAGAGGGTCTATGCAGCGAACCAGCAAAACTCCTGGCTGGTGGGCCCTTCAGCTCATCTTCCCTGACAGTCAGTGAAGTCGAGCAGCTGGGAAGGGGTCGTTGTCATACTTCCCTTGTTATGCCAAGTTCGATGCGTGCCGCTGGTGCCACTGGGTGAGTGTGTGGACTGCAGAGCCTCTGAGGCACCCTTGGCAAGCGGCAGGAGCCTGCAGGCATGCACCAATGAGAGGCACTGCGCTCCAAATGCTGCGGTGGCGAATGCTGGGGTGGCACGAGGCAAAGAATCAAGGCACAGTCATGCTACGTCATGCGTGTATGCCTGGTATCAATGAGACAACCAGCCAGTGTGCCAGTATGCGTGCTCTGGTCATGTCCACCTGAGAAGGTGGTGGGGTGGACACAGGCAGTCACAAACGTCACTTGCTCCAAACGAGGAAGAAGAACAAGAAAGAGGAGGAAGAAGAAGAAAATTGCAAGCCAGGTCAAAGCCTGGTTGCCTGCCCATCAAGGGAAGGGGGGGCTGCTTTTTTTTTTTGGAGTGGAGCAGTGTATGCAATGCCAAGTGAATGCCAGATGGGCAGCAGGAATCCTGGCTCACATGGCCATGTCTGTCATGCAGAGCTTATATCCGCCTTCTGGCCTATCAATGAGGCAAGTAGTGCAGGCCTGAAATTGCGTAGTCTGAGCAGAGATGGCTGATGTTGGGAACCATAGTTAAAAGGGGTGCAAATGCCCCAGAAACTCCCTTTGTAGAGAAGCTTGCAGGGATCCTAAAATGATGACAATTATAGGTGTAGCGTCCAGGTTTGGGCATGCCTTTTCATTCTTTATCTAATCACTAGTGTGAGCCACTTATAAATAAATATCGACTTTTTTGTCTGTACATGTGCCATTTCCTGTCCACAGTGGGCCAACCATTGCAGTGTGTAGGTGCACTTCGCATGTGCACCCAGAGCAGGTGTAGTTTACACCCTACCCTTGCAAGAAGTAGCAAAGAGTGCATTAATGAACCATATGCCCCTGCTGTTAGATAGATGTAGTATGTAGCCGATGTAGATAGATTAGACCGGTAGGACTGTTTGCACCCATCCATCCATCCATCCATCGGGGTTAATGCTCCGTGACTCCCCAACGGGAGCACGAGTCTAATTAATTAATTAATTAATTAATTAATATGCCCCTTCTCAGGCATATGAGCTACATGTACTCCCAACGGAGTTATCAAGGAGACAACCAGCGCAGGCCAGAAATCGGGAGAATCCGGACCACGGTAGCTCGAGCCTGCCGTTATATTGTCCGCGTGTTCGAGTCGTTCAGGATGATGAAGATGAATGGTAATGGAAATGTGTAGCCTTGTGCATTGAAATTATGGCTGGCTTACGTGTAGATGCTAGGCAGCCTGCTCCCCAGCTGCGAGGCCGATGTGGACCATCGCATCTCCCTCGCCTGGCACGCTTTACGCCAGTACCGGGCCCTGTGGCGCAAGCCCCTGGGCAAGATCGAGAAACAGGACCTGTTCAAGGTCCTCGTCCTTCCTGTTCTCACGTATGGGGCCGAGACGTGGACCCTCACCGCCGACCTGGCCCGCAAGCTGCACGGCGCGGTCACCAGCATGCTGCGTTCCATTTTCAGAGTAGGATATGCTGCTCACGTCCGCAATGAGGACCTGTACCAGGGCATGCCCTATATCACCAGCACCATTAAGCAACGACGCCTGCAGCTCGATTGTAGGGCACCTAGCTCGCACCAACCAGGTAGACACCTCACGTGGCCCCCCCGCAGGACTGCGACCAGCCCAGCCTGGCCGGCACCTCCTGACGTGGGCTGGGCCCAGTGATGTTAGACGCCGCAAGGCCCGCACCTTCAAAGAACAGCTAGTAGAGGACATGGGGGGCCTAGGCCTCTCCGTGATTTGGAAGAAGATGATGGACAAGGCCAAGTGGGCCCAGGTCATAGAGGACAACGAGCCCCCCCCTGTGGGGAAGCGCCCGCGTGTGCAATCCCGTGGGAGGCACGCCAGATAGCTCCCCTAGGGCAGCGTGCGGCTGCCTAGATAGATGTTGTAGTTAGCATGCTCTTAGATAGAGGTAGTATTTAGCCGATGTAGATAGATTAGACCGGTAGGACTGTTTGCACCCATCCATCCATCCATCCATCCATCGGGGTTAATGCTCCGCGACTCCCCAACGGGAGCACGAGTCTAATTAATTAATTAATGGGGGGCCTAGGCCTCTCCGTGATTTGGAAGAAGATGATGGACAAGGCCAAGTGGGCCCAGGTCATACGTGTAGAGCTGGCCCCGAGGGCATTCCCAAAAGGGTAGGGAAACCTGTCACGAACTACATCCAGATGTTGCTGGACGACCTAGTGGTCCCAACCCAGTTTGAGCACCGCATCCACTCTCTCTCCCGTCTTTGGACTGCCATGCAGGACAAGACGCGGTGGAAGAAGATTGTTAAGGCGCACACGCCCGACCCTGTGGGCAAGCCCCCTCCCCCCAAGCGGAGGAGGCGTTTTGATGAGTAGTGTAGTTAGGATTTTCTAGATAGCTTAGAGTTAGGATCGTTCGATCACGCGGCTTCCTCCACCCCATCCATCATGGAATATGTGCTACATGATCTCCCCACGGAGGCATGTTATAATTTAATTTTTCAATTTTTACGTGTAGAGCGACTAGATGACCTAGACGGTGGGGCCGGAAATAGCATGCTTGATCAGGGCGTGTGTTTCGAGCCTAACTGGCCGGGAGTGTCTAGCACTTGGTGAGCACCATTGCTGCGATCGCTCTCCCACCATTATTACCTGATCTGTGTGTGCGAGGTGCCTGGCTAGGCCCAGGCGCCTGTGCCTAATATTATGGGAAGCATATGGTAAATCAGCATACAAATCCTCATGGCTAATGTGCAGGCTAAATGGTATACGGCTTCCGTTCAGGTCGCAACACAGTACAGGCGCTCTTCGCTACTCGCCGACTGGTGGAGGAACTGCAACGCCTTCAGCCTGGTGAGTCCCCTTTGCACCTTGTGCTGGTGGACTTCATCAAAGCCTTCGATTCGGTTTTCTGGCCAGCGCTTTGGGACATCCTCGAGCTGTTCCGGATCCCCCGCCCCCTTGTTGCTGTCATCCGCAACCTGTACGAAGGGTCCACCACTTCGGTGCGCACTTCTTACGGGACCACGCCACCATGCCCTTTACAGAAGGGTGTGTGGCAGGGCTGCGTGCTGTCGCCCTACCTGTTCATTATTGTGGTGGAATACGTAATGATTCAGGCGCACAAGCGATTTGCCCGCATCGTGGGTAGGGAACCAGGGGTGCAGGTTGCTAACAAATTCTGGCATGGCGGTGCGGACATGGAGATTCGGCTGGCAGACATCATCTACGCAGACGACACCACCCTCTTCGAGGACACGGAGCACGTGCAGACATGGCTTGACTGCCTGGCTCTCGAGGCCCGTGCAGTGGGGCTTGAGGTCAGCAAGAAGACAGAGGCCCTGGCGGTTGGGCTCACCCACTCACCGCCACCCCTCTATCTCCTCGACGGCTCTCGAGTCCTGTATCGGGACCGTGTTAAGCTGCTGGGCAGCCTGCTCCCCAGCTGCGAGGTTGACCACCGCATCTCCCTCGCCTGGCACGCTTTACGCCAGTACCGGGCCCTGTGGCGCAAGCCCCTGGGCAAGATCGAGAAACAGGACCTGTTCAAGGTCCTCGTCCTTCCTGTTCTCACGTATGGGGCCGAGACGTGGACCCTCACCGCCGACCTGGCCCGCAAGCTGGACGGCGCGGTCACCAACATGCTGCGTTCCATTTTCAGAGTAGGATATGCTGCTCATGTCCGCAATGAGGACCTGTACCAGGGCATGCCCTATATCACCAGCACCATTAAGCAGCGGCGCCTGCAGCTCGTAGGGCAAGTAGCTCGCACCAACCAGGTAGACACCTCACGTGGCCCCCCCGCAGGACTGCGACCAGCTCACTCCTGGCCGGCACCTCCTGACGTGGGCCGGGCCCCCTAATTAATGTTAGACGCCGCAAGGCCCGCACCTTCAAAGAACAGCTAGTAGAGGACATGGGGGGCCAGGCGCGCAAGCGATTTGCCCGCATCGTGGGCAGGGAACCAGGAGTGCAGGTTGCTAACAAATTCTGGCATGGCGGTGCGGACACGGAGATTCGGCTGGCAGACATCATCTACGCAGACGACACCACCCTCTTCGAGGACACTGAGCACGTGCAGACATGGCTTGACTGCCTGGCTCTCGAGGCCCGTGCAGTGGGGCTTGAGGTCAGCAAGAAGACAGAGGCCCTGGCGGTTGGGCTCACTGAACTCACCGCCGCCCCTCTATCTCCTAGACGGCTCTCGAGTCCTGTATCGGGACCGCGTTAAGCTGCTGGGCAGCCTGCTCCCCAGCTGCGAGGTCGATGTGGACCATCGCATCTCCCTCGCCTGGCACGCTTTACGCCAGTACCGGGCCCTGTGGCGCAAGCCCCTGGGCAAGATCGAGAAACAGGACCTGTTCAAGGTCCTCGTCCTTCCTGTTCTCACGTATGGGGCCGAGACGTGGACCCTCACCGCCGACCTGGCCCGCAAGCTGGACGGCGCGGTCGCCAGCATGCTGCGTTCCATTTTCAGAGTAGGATATGCTGCTCATGTCCGCAATGAGGACCTGTACCAGGGCATGCCCTATATCACCAGCGCACCATTAAGCAGCGACGCCTGCAGCTCGATTGTAGGGCACCTAGCTCGCACCAACCAGGTAGATACCTCACGTGGCCCCCCCGCAGGACTGCGACCAGCCCAGCCTGGCCGGCACCTCCTGACGTGGGCCGGGCCCAGTGATGTTAGACGCCGCAAGGCCCGCACCTTCAAAGAACAGCTAGTAGAGGACATGGGGGGCCTAGGCCTCTCTGTGATTTGGAAGAAGATGATGGACAAGGCCAAGTGGGCCCAGGTCATAGAGGACAACGAGCCCCCCCCAGTGGGGAAGCGCCTGCTTGTGCAATCCCGTGGGAGGCACGCCAGATAGCTCCCCTAGGGCAGCGTGCGGCTGTCTAGATAGATGTTGTAGTTAGAATGCTGTTAGATAGATGTAGTATGTAGCCGATGTAGATAGATTAGACCGGTAGGACTGTTTGCACCCATCCATCCATCCATCCATCGGGGTTAATGCTCCGTGACTCCCCAACGGGAGCACGAGTCTAATTAATTAATTAATGGGGGGCCTAGGCCTCTCCGTGATTTGGAAGAAGATGATGGACAAGGCCAAGTGGGCCCAGGTCATAGAGGACAACGAGCCCCCCCCTGTGGGGAAGCGCCCGCGTGTGCAAGCCCGTGGGAGGCACGCCAGTGCTGTATAGATAGATGTTGTAGTTAGTAATGCTGTTAGATAGATGTCGTAGGTAGCTGATGTAGATAGCTTAGACCGGTAGGACTGTTTGCACCCACCCATCCATCCATCGGGGTAAATGCTCCGTGACTCCCCAACGGGAGCACGAGTCTAATTAATTAATTAATTAAATGGTATATTGAGCACACTACGCAGCATCTTGGTGACCGCACCGTCGAGTTGCTGCTCCAGCTGCTGTGTCAGCGTCCACATCTCGGCTCCATAGGTCAGGGTCGTCAGGATGACGACCTTGAAGAGGTCGCGTTTGACAGTCCGGGGCAGGGCGGGGTTGCTCCACCAGCGACGGTGCTCGTGGAGCTGTCAGTGCCCAGGCCATACCAATCCGGGTCGTCATGTCGTCCTCGCAGTCGGGGAGCCAGCTGCCGAGCAGCTTGAAGCGACGGGAAGCAGGGAAGGGCACTGGGGTGTCGTCTTACAGGCGGAGCTCAGGGGGGGGGGGCGGCCAGGCCGAGGGCCATGGCTTCCGTTTTGGGGCTGATTTAGAGACCTGAACAGCCCGGGCCTCGATGGCCAGGCAGTCTAACCAAAGTTGGGCAGAATCCGGCTGCTCAATGAGCGTGATGTCGTCGGCATAAATGAGCTCAGCGAGCAAATTCCGCTTGTTGGTCAGCCCCACTTCCCCGGGCTCGTTCTGAATCTCGAGGCCAGGGGCACGGCCAGCAATGCTAGCAAAGCGGGCACGTGCTTGGCGCATGCACAACAGAATCCACTACAATAATGAACAGTTACGGTGACAGGACGCAGCCCTGCCAGACTCCTGTCTGCAGTGGACATGGCGGGGTAGTGCCACATGTGTTGAGTGCGCACCGAGGTGGTCGACCCCTCATACAGCGAGTGGATGACAGCCATCAGGGGGGTGGGGACGCGAGCGCGGGCGAGAACGGCCCAAAGAGCGTCCCAGAGAACAGAGTCGAATGCCTTGATATTAAGTCGACGAAGATTAAGATGGCGGGAAACTCACCAGGCTGCAGGAGGGCGATCTTCTCAATGAGCAGCGGGTTTGGCAATGGCTGATTTTGGGTAGGCAAATGGCTGACGGCGGTATGGCTGACGGCGGAGCTCAGATCTTTTGCGTCTGAGCCCCAAATTCGGTCAGACCATTTGCATTCGATGCGCTTTTTTCAGACGCACACGCCAGTATAATCGGTTACGGCTGAAACGCAGTATTGCCAAAGTTACGCACGTGACCAGCTATGACGACTACCAAAGCAAAACGAGGGCTGGAAAAGGAGCTGGCACAGCTTCCCAGCGCCCAGCCCAACCCTCTCGCCCTCGCCATTGTTCAGCCGACAGGCTTACCCGCCAAACCCTCGCCAAGCGCCTCGCCTGAACCCAAGAAACCATGCCACGATCGCCACAAATGGAGCCAATACTTGCCCGGCGACGGAATGTTCTCCCTCGTCGAGTGGCAGAGACTGTCGCCGCAGGAATGCGTCGAGGTTCTCGAGTTCCTCGTACAGGAACGGAAGCTCTTCGTGACCCTGAAGGGGGGGCGGCTATCGACTACCGCGACACGTCCTGGCTCTACACCTTTGACGAACCAAGCCAACGCCTGTTTATCTTGACCAGCCACTACCAGCGCTGCGTCGGCGACATCACCAGAGCGATCAACGCCAGCCTCGCACAGCCGGCTGCCCCATAGGCTCCCTCCCTCTGCAAGGATGACATCCGCGCAGTGCTGGAGGAGCACGTGACCTGGCCGCTGGCCGAGAAGCTGACATCGCTGAACACCACGCTCAACACGGTGGAAGCCCGGGTCTCCAACGTGGAAACCAAGGTCGTCCACAAGCTACAACCCCAGTTCACGGCGCTACACACCGCGGCGCAGGCTTCGGAAACGCATGCTGCACTTGTCTCTCGCCTTAACCAGGTGGAGGGCAAGTGTGGCGTGCTCCTGAAGAAGCTTGAGGCCATCACCGCCCACACCGAGGCCCTGGCCACACAGGTCCCCAAGATAGCGGAGCAGACGGCCACCATTGCATCCCAGCCACCCCGGCAGGATGCTGGCGACCTCCCGCCGCTCTCCTACGCGGACCTGCTGCGGTCAGCGACCGCCTCCACCACCGACGCCATCGCCACAAAGCTCCAGGAGCTGGAGGACCACCGCCAGGCCCAGCAACGGGAGGTCACCGACCGCGCTCGCCGCGAGTGCCGAGTGGTGCTACGTCGCTTCCCCCAGAAGCCAGGTGAGACGTCAACCTCTCTTGCTGACGAGCTCAAGAACCAGCTTCTTACCCTCATGGGCCTGGTAGGTGAGGTAGAACTGCGTGGGTGCCACCGCCTTCCCCACTCACGGGACAAGGCGGCTCCCCCACCAGTCCTACTCACCTTCCCCTCCCCTGAGGATAAGCAGCGGTTCCTCTCTCGTCGCAAGCGGTTGCACGACCTCACCTGGACGCTGGATGACGACCTCACCCCCGCTCAGCAACAGCAGCGACGCGACCTGTGGCCGGAATACCTCCGCCATAAGCAGGACCCCCAGAAGCCCAAGGTGTACTGGAGGGGCGGGGACCTGATGATCAACCACAAGATGTGGACGCCCCCAGCGGGCTAGAATAGCCCTAGCTTGTAACCATTGGCGTCACTGCCGCTAAGGCAGCCATGCCTAGAATGTTGCCTAGCTGTGCCAACACACCTAGTCACGTGCCGCCAACGCACGGTACACAACCAGCCATAGCCTTAGCCTAGTCCTAGTACAGCCATGCTACGCCCTGGCTATGTTCAGATTACTTGCCCACGCTCCTTGCTATGATATGCTCACATGGGTCTTATTGCACCCACAGTTTGCCGGATCCTTAGCCTGTCCTTTTAGCTAGCCGTGCCCGATTGCAGCTGTGGCATGCCTTTGGCATGAAGGAGACTGGGGGTCTCTGCCCTTTCTCCTGTAGTGCACACACAGGGATTAAAAGCACTTCGGTGCTCCGTGACTCCCCAACGGGAGCACGAGTTTAATTAATTAATTAATTAATTAATTCTCAATGAGGCGGCGCGCGGCAAAGATGGCCATGACGGTGTTGCAACCAGGCCGGAACCCCGGCCAGTTGGCTTTCTCCCAAGTGACGGTCGAGAGCAGAACGAAGGCGGTTGAGGATCATGCGCATGAACAACTTGAGCGCGGCGCTCTGGATGCAGACTCCTCGGTAGTTGGCGGGGTCGTCAGTTTTGACAACCTTTGTTTTTGTAGAGCATCACCCGGAAGCTGTGTTGCCATTCAGGGATAGGCGGGGCATCAGCCAGCAGAAGCCGGTTGCAGACGCCGAGCAGAAACTGTGTGAGCGCCGCCAGTTTAACCACTGGTGCGGGGAGCTGGTCGGGGCGATCGAACGGCAGCGCGTAGAAGCGGAGCTGGCGGGCGGCGGTGAATAACTCGGTCCCCGTGAACGGCGGCAGCTCGTCAGGGTCGGCCAGGGGCTCCGAAAGAAGGGGGTACATGTAGTCTGACTCGGCGGCGGGTGGCGTGGGCGGGGCCGTGACACCCGACGGCGGTGCCTGACGGGCGGCCGCCAACGGACCAAGCGGCGGGGGGGACTGGTGGGCACCAAGCAGCTGAGACTGGGAGGAGTACTTACCAGAGGTTCAGCTGCTGTTGTGGCAAACCCGGCACCGTACACAGGCATCATGTGGCATTACATTAATTAATTAATCATGTGGCAGCATCATGAGGATTGAGGCATACAATACCAGCGAGCTGTCTGCCACTGCTGCGCAATCCCTTTCCATGACAGGCCTTCACCCAATACCGTTAAAAAGAGGCCTGCATGGCTTCCTAGCAGCCCATGAAAACATCCTGGGTAGAGAGCACCGAGGTCTCCTCGTTTCTGTACACCCATGCAACTTCCCTTGCTGCCCCACCCTAGGGGGGATGTCAAGGAGACAACCATGTGCTTGGGAAAGGAAAAAAAATAGCCCACATGAAAAGAACTACGCGCCCCCCTGTCTTTGCGCCAAAAAATCGTTACCGTACACCGAACCCTAAGCAACAAATGTCAGCATCAACACTGGGCCCTCGCATTTGCACTCTATGCGCTGGGGTACTGCTGCCTCTGGGAGTTAACCCGGAAGGCCAACAACACTTAATATTTTTAATACCACCGCTGCCCCATGCCACTTGGCTTGTGGCCCAAATGCTGCCCTGGTTATGGTTCAGACGTGGCTGGAACCTGCCTGCTCTAGGGAGGGCCCGTTCTGACAAACCACGGCTCCTAGGGGACACCACAGGCCACACAGAAAACCTGGCTGTTCACAAATCCGGTGCTCCGCTCACTGTTGCGAAGACGCTTGGCCATGAACAGAGCTGCCGTCACGCAAGAGATCTGGAGGTGCTGCAATAGGAGACCTGCTGCGAGGACAGCTGGCAGCTTTAGGATACCCCTGCGGCTATCTACCAGGGCTGCTGACCATCTACGGCTCCTGCAGCCATGTACAATTGTGACCTGAAGGCCATGCACGAGATGACCACTGCTGCTGCTTTATGACACCGCTGATGCAGGGCAAGCTGATCATCGGAAACCACTGCCCGCTTACAACCCGGCAGGCCACTTCAAAGTCATGTTCCCCGCATCGAAGTCATCTTATTTCCCAGGTAATAGATCGCAGACCCGCTGGCCGCTTACGGCACCTGCTGCCGCTCTCACAGGACTTGGCCACCTGGGAGATCTGCAGCCACCCACGAGGCCAGGTGGCGCGTTACGAGACCTGCTGCGAGGAGAGCACGGCGGAGAAGTCCGGGTTGGCCTCGGGCGAGTTGGCCTCGCTGGGCGGAACCAGCTGCCAGAAGCGGCCCAGCTCGGTAGACCAGTTGTCCAGGATGAAGCGGCCCTTGGCGCTGCCGGTCTTCTCCACGTGTGCCAGGATCAGCTGCTTGAGCTGCTGCTCGCCGGCCGCCGTCTCCACGCGCTTCATCGCCACAATCTCCTTGTTGACCTTCTCCGGGAACGTGCCGGCCTCGTCATAGAAGTAGGCCAGCCCGCCCGTCATGCCGGCCGCGACGTTTCGGCCCACCCTGCAGGGTGGAGAAATTTGCGGCGCCGAAGGGGTGCGGCAGGGGCGGGTCAATTGGTGCAAAAGGCGTGCAGCGTACGGGCAGAACAAGAACAACCGACTCAAGACTTGGCGACGTTGACCCATGGAGAAGACCACATACAAGCACATAGCGACTCGCGCACACGTGGGAGGGAACTGGTGACATGACAATTAATTGATATATTTTCACCTTTGCGGCGTGCCAAATCAGGATATATTAGCCACCCAGCCCCGTTGGGGAGCCACGGCGCATACATGACAATGACAGTCGCATGATCTACAAATACCGGCCATCATCGCCACTGTTCCAGGCTCCTTGAGAAGAGAAGAGAATGGTCCACGCAAAAGTAAAAAGGAATGGTGCACGAAAAGGAGAAAAACGTAGTCCACGTAAAAGAGAAAAGAATGGTCCACGTACTTGCCCAGCACCACCACGCATCCCCCCGTCATGTACTCGCAGCAGTGGTCGCCCGTGCCCTCCACGACCGCGTCCGCCACTGAGTTGCGCACGGCAAACCGCTCGCCCGCCTGCCCGCACACGAGCATGCGGCCCCCCGTCGCGCCGTAGAGGCACGTGTTGCCGATGATGGTCGCGGTCGATGCCTCAAACGTGGCCTTGGGGCTGGGCACAATCACAATCTCACCACCCGCCATGCCCTGGACGGCGGAAGCACGCAGGAAAGCAAACAGGCAACACAAAAGGCAACCAAAAGAAGGCAACCAAGAAGAAGCAAGGGAAGTAACGAGTCAGAAGGACTCTGCAAGAGAGGGGAGCGCGCCATTCCCTGCTCAGGCCGGGAAAGGAGTGACCAGCCAACACACCCAAGCATACAACCAAGGAAAGACGGGGGGCGAGGAAAGAGTCTAACTTCCGTGAAAGTACCACCACACTCTCCCCCCCCAACCCCCACGCCCTGGGGAGCACAAGCAACCACGGAAAGCAAGCAGAGGGTGGCCAGAAGAATGAGAAGCCCACGGTGACTTGCCGAGGATGCGTGGGGTCTGATCGCCTCCATCCTGCAGGCGAGCGGACAGCGCAAAGAGCCTGCTAAGTGGGTCACGAACCGGATACACAATCGATTCGCTTGCGCACGTTGCCGACATTGTCATCGGCCTTACCCACCACTAGTGTGTCCAGTACTAATGCGACAACCCGCGCAGGCCAGAAATCCAGTAAATTTGCTACTAGCAAAAATACACATTTACTATCTACACCGGCATTGAGTGCCTCACCTTGCCGACGTAGTCGTTGGCCTCGCCCACCAGCCGCAGGTTCATGCCCTTGGTGTTGAAGGATCCAAACGACTGGCCTGCGCTGCCGTTGAAGCTGTGGGCAAGCAGATGGTTGGGCAGGCAACGAGAACCACCGCCAGCACATCACGGCGCGGCATGAACATGCAATGCGGTCAGATATGATAATTGTTTCTCTTGAGTGGCCTTTTGCGGACAATTGTGGCAGTGTAGCACCTATTTTGTTGATTTGTGGCCGTGCCACACACTTTGGCACGAAACCCTGGAAAAGGGTTTAAATCGTGATGCGGAGGTTGATGCCATCCCAGTAGCATGAGGCCCCTTTGCTAGCCGCCCAATCATAGCTGGCGGCACACCACGACAGCGATGTTCCAGTAATCATGGGCGCATTCACTTGAGATCGAAACCACCATCGCAGGCACCACCTTTGCAGGCACCACCTTCCCGAACACCACCTTCCCAGACACCAAGGCTAAGGCCACCAACCCACATGATACTTACGTGGAGTATAACCCTCACCTCAAATGGGATATACTACACGGCCCACCAACTCACGTGAGGTCCAGCTGCCCCGCGAAGTTCTCGCCGTACTTCTTGGCGATGTGGTAGGCGATGCGCGCGCCCACACACCGGTCCACATTGACGATTGTCTGCGTGCTGCTGTAGCTGCCCTCCGACGCGATCGCCTCGCGCAGCTGCACAGCAAGGGATACAAAAATACATACATGTCGTGCCCGAGGGGATGTTACTCTTAAGGTTTCATTAAGAACGTGATCGCCTCGCGCACTGGGCGGAATTAGTCAAGAGAGCACAAACGCAACGTGGCGCGCTAATTAAGAAAAGTTCGCTCCACCAGTATTGCACGCCGACCCCTTGCGAAGCAAGATAGGGTACGAACAAAAAGTAGGGTACAAACAGAGGTTCAATTGTCTTGTGATCGCCTCGTGCATCTGCTCAGGACAATGATGTTGTGGTCCCGCATCAATTTCTCTTTGTGTGCACCATGCCGCTGGTATGTCACAAACGATAGCCATTCCTCCAAGCAAAAAGACAATCCCTATAATCAAGGAACAAGACTAGAGGTCATTAACCCCATATACTACTAACCCCACATACTCCCCCACCCTCATCCACCCACCTTGGCGTCCTGCAGCATCTGCTCGTCCAGCGTGAACCCGTTCGTGTGCACCGGCTGCTTCCGCCGCTGCGTGCTCGTCATTGTCGTCGTGTCCTTGACCGGCTCAGTCATGAACCGCAGGTCCAGGCCGGCAGTCTTGGCCAGGGTGACGTCCTTGCGCGGCCGCAGCAGGTCGTTCCGGCCGATGATCTCATCCAGGGACTTGCACCCCAGGGACGCCAGGGTGATCCGGACCTCCTCGGCGACGTACTGGAAGAAATTGACCAGGTCCGAGGGGACACCGGGGAAGCGGGCGCGCAGCTCCTCGCGCTGGGAGGCCACCCCCACCGGGCAGTTGTTGGTGTGGCACACGCGCGCCATGATGCAACCGGTGGCGATCATCGCGACCGACCCAAACCCATACTCGTCGGCGCCCAGCGCGGCGGCGGTGATGATGTCGACGCCGGACTTGAAGCCTCCGTCCACGCGCAGGACGACGCGGTCACGCAGCTCATTCTGGACCAGGGCCTGAGGGAGTGAAGGGAAGGATGCGCATCCAAGCGGGACAGGGGACAAGAATAAGAAACTTGGGGTGCGCGGCTCGTTCTGGCCCAAGGCCTGTAAAGAGGCAAAAGATATTGTTTGGGACTAAACAAGGAAAGGCAATGACAGGAAAGCTGTTACTATTATCCCCCCCCCCCTCCTCACCTTGTGTGACTCGATCAAGCCCAGCTCCCACGGTCCACCCGCGTGCTTGATGGAGCTGATGGGGCTCGCGCCCGTGCCGCCATCATGCCCCGAGACCTGGATGATGTCTGCGTTGGCCTTGGCCACGCCGCTCGCGACGGTGCCGATGCCCACCTCCGCGACCAGCTTGACCGAGACCTTGGCCTCCGCGTTCACCTGGTGCAAGTCCCAGATGAGCTGCGCGAGGTCCTCGATCGAGTAGATGTCGTGGTGGGGCGGCGGCGAGATGAGCGTGACTCCCGGCTTGGAGTTGCGCAGCCCGCCGATGTACGGGGAGACCTTGGTCCCTGGCAGCTGGCCACCCTCCCCGGGCTTGGCGCCCTGGGCGATCTTGATCTCGAGCTGCTCCGCGTTGGCAAGGAAGCTCGGGGTCACGCCGAAGCGGCCGGACGCGACCTGCTTGATCTTGGAGTTGGCCGTGTCGCCGTTCTTGAGGCCCTTCACGTAGGGCAGCGTCTTGGACAGGCCGTTCTCATCCACGTCCGTCAGCTGCGCACGAGGAAACGCACAAGGCAGCATGGTGATATAAATAAAGCACCATGTTACTACCCACAGCATGTTACTAACCAAAGCAAGCAAAATAAGCTATGGAAAGTAAGGGAAGGAAGACATCCTTGCCAGCATGTCAACAAGATGGGGCATGCCCAGACACAAGAAAAGCGGCAATACTCTTATTAAATTTCTTAACAGGCAACCACATAATTTACAGTACACATAAACTACAACGTGACGCGCCAAGGAAACAGCATCTTAACTGTTGACAAACTGCCCAGGGCAGTGTAGGAACCTTTCCTTCCTCTTTCCCCCCTCCCTTTTCCCCTTTCTTCTTTTCCATTACGTACTTGCGCAATCGCATTTTGAGAACCCTGCGTGAACAGAACCTGTTACAAAATAACGCGCTTCATTCGTTAACTACAGCACTGATAATGAGCCCCCCCCCCTCCCTCCCCCCCCCCTGTTTTCTTTCTTACACGGACAATGGACACCCGCCCCTCACCTTGATGAAGCGCGAGGGGTCCTCTCCGCCCTCGCCCGAGTTGGACTTGCCGCCGATCCGGTTCATCGCGATCGCGATGCTCTCGTGGCACTCCCTGGAGATGGCCCCCAGGGACATGCCACCCGTCGCAAACCGCTCCATGATGGCCGACACCGGCTCCACCTGGTCCAGCGGGATGGGCGCCCCCTTGGGGGCCACCTCGAGCAGGTCGCGCAGGACCGAAGTCGGGCGCGTCTTGAGGTACTCCGAGTAGTAGGCAAACGCCTCGGGCTCATTCCCGCGCACCGCCTTGTGGAGCAGCTTGGTCATCTCAGGGTTGTTCCCGTGGTGCTCGCCGCCGGGGCGAGACTGGATGAAGCCAAAGTTCTCCAGCTTCTTGCGCTCCTCCTGGGTGGTGTGTGTGTGTGTGTGTGTGTGGGTGGGGGCGTGTGAGGTAAATTACGTCAAGTGACATTAGATGAGTAAATAACCACATTTGTTGCGCTCCTCCTGAGGGATAGTAGGGGGGGGTGATGTACATCACATCAAATGACACATGAGGTACGTTTCATAAAGTGACATACTCCAGTAAAGAACAACAATTGTTGCGCCATTCCTGGGAAAAGAGGGGTTCATGAGATAAATTTATTGCCGGATTTGCGGGTACACAAGGGGGGGGGGGGGGGGGGGGGGCGGACAGGAGGCGGAAGGGGTGGATGTAGGAAGTAACCGGGGATGCGAGGACAATGGGAGCTCGAGTTTGTAGAAAACACAGTGAGTGCACAAACTAAAATGGCCTCAAGAACTCCTTCAATTATTTGACCACCTCAAAACCCCTTTGATCAACCTTGATTTGATTTTTAAAAAACACTGACAACCGAGTCCAGCAGCTTGGTTTAAGCCAACAAAGCACAGGGAAAAACCCCTACCTGGCCTACAGAAATAACCCCTACCCTACCTGAACGACCCAATCGCCACCGTACACCACCCACCGATACCCAGACCACCCAGAGATCATCACCACACCAACCACCTGAACTGGCCCAACCATAAACCTTCCTGCTTCTCCCTACCTGGCCCAACAACCTCTTTCCAATCACCCCCCTCTCCCTACCTGGCCGGCATCCAGCGGCGCGTATCCCGTGCGCCAGAAGTTCAACGCCTCTGCCTCCAACTCATCCAGCGTCAACCCCCCGATCCTCGACGGGGTGCCGCGGAAGCCCAGGTCGATCACGTCCGGCCCGAGGCCATACGCCTCAAAGATCTGGGCGCCCGAATATGAGGACAGCAGGCAGATGCCCATCTTGGACAGGATCTTGAGGACACCCTTCTCGAGCGCCTTCTTCAGGTTGCGCTGCGCGCCGCGGCGCGACGTCACCGGCGCCTTGCCGCGCTGCATCATCTGCTTCACCTTGGGGTTGGCGGCCCACTGGCGGCACGTCTCCAGCGCCAGGTAGGGGCACACCGCGCTGAATGGGTGGGTGGTGGGTGAGTAATGCGGGTGGGGCGGTGGGGAGTTATTATTATTATTATTATTATTATTATTATTATTATTATTATATTTTTTTTTTGGGGGGGGGAGGCAAGGGGGAGCCACGGAGAGAAGGGGAGCCCGAGGTACATGGGTGTTAGTCCATTTAATGACTATAGATAATTTAGACTTGGTACACACTCGGGCCGACCGTACATGAACCCCCGTTCTACAGCACGACAGCCATCCATGGATATCTGCTGCATGAATTCATTCAAAGATGACCGCGGCATGGTTCCCAGTTCCCACCGAATAGCATCAGCTATGTTCATCCCTAAACCCTAAACCCTAAACCCCCGCTTCCCCCCCCCCCCCCCCTTCCCTGACCTGGCTGCCTTTCCCTTCTCCTCCCAGCCTCGCCTAGCTGCTTTCCCCCTCTCCTTCCGCCCTCACCTGGCGCCGTATCCGATGAGGCACGCCACGTGGTGCGTGCTGAAGGCGGTGGCCGTGTCGACCACGATGGACGCCTGCAGCCGCTTGCCATTGGCGATCAGGTGGTGGTGGACCGCGCCCACCGCCAGCAGCGCGGGGATGCACGGCGTGTTCAGGTCCTGCCGCGCGACATGGGGAGAGGGGGGAACAGAATTACAGGGATAAGCAGGAAAATAAGGCATGTCCAGGGGTTTAGGGTTTAGGGTTTGGCAGTATGCACGCTAAAACCTAAACGGAGATAAGCAGGAAAATAAGGGGATAAGGCATGTCCAGGGGTGGAAGCAAGTACAAGGGCAACCGCTGACAAATGCGACCAAAATGCCAACGACAACCCCAACCAGAAGCAACTTACCACACGCCTCCTTTCACGCGCCCTCCCCACACTCAGGTCCATTAACTCACTCACCCGTCCATGCCCCCCATCCCGCTGTTGTCAACCTTTGTTGTCACTCCACTCACCCTGGGCTTTCCACCCCTCCACATCACGCACCTGTTCATACTCCCAATCCACTTTCCACTTGTCTTTGCATTTCTCACAATCCCCCTGGGCTCTGGGACACCTAGCATGGCCCCGCTCACCCTACACTCCACCCACCCACCCACCCACCCACCCACCCACCCACCCACCCACCCACCCCCACCCACCCACCCACCCACCCACCCACCCACCCACCCACCCACCCACCCACCCACCCACCCACCCACCCACCCACCCATCCACTCACCCTGGGCTCGCGGTCAGACAGCACGATGCAGTGCGTGCCCTCGGCCACCGCCGCGTCCACCTTGGCCAGCAGCGCCTGCACCGCTTTGGCCAGGTCGCCCTTGCTTCCGCCCGCCCCCGTCCTATGATACGAGAGACCCAGGCGGCTGCTCTTGAGGATGGGGTTGGCCATGATCCAGTCGACGTCCGTCTCATAGAGGACAGGGGACTTGAGGTGGACCTGGCGCGCGTCCTCGGGTTTGAGGTCGAGCAGGTTGCCACGCGGGCCGAGCGCGATGTCGAGTGACATGACGAGGCCCTCGCGCAGCGGGTCAATGGCGGGGTTGGTGACCTGGCCCATGGAGGGGGATAGAACAGATGGGAGATTCGGTGGGGGGAGAGAATGGGAATTGTGTGGGGTGGGTGGGGGAGGGCGAGGACAAGGTCGTCAAAGGGCGGGGGAGAGGGGGGTTGCTGACCTGGCGATTAGACGGGGAGAGGGAATGGAGAAAGGAAAGGCAGTCCATAGGCCAACTTAGGAGGCGGGTACTACAATATAAGGCAGCGATACTAAATAAAGGTATGGATGTAAAATATGATAGACGGCAACGATACTAAATAAAGGTATGGATGTAAAACATGATAGAAAATGTGTCACGTGTGGATTACCGGCGCAAACCACATTTCAAGTAAATGACACGAGTGATGAGACCCACTCGACTGTCTCGAGACATTCTACACCCCTCGTGCCCATGCGGTTCCCGCATGAGCATACTCGAGGCATTCTACACCCCTCGTGCCCATGCGGTTCCCGCATGAGCATACTGAT
Organism: Mesostigma viride; assembly: GCA_009746045.1. NCBI lineage: Eukaryota > Viridiplantae > Streptophyta > Mesostigmatophyceae > Mesostigmatales > Mesostigmataceae > Mesostigma > Mesostigma viride. Next base: position 422,408 of record RPFO01001034.1, read on the forward strand.
TCATTTACAAACGATCCAAACGCCAACCACAACCACCCGCCTGATCAGGGATTCTTCAGGGTCCACAAACACCCGCCCGTTTAGAGATTCTTCTGGGTCAAGTCCTCGCACCACCACCACCCACCTGCGCGAACCGCTGCTTGAAGTAGTCGTACAGCGAGTGCGGGCGCTCGGATAGCACGGCAATCGGCGTGTCGTCGCCCATGCAGAACGTGGGCTCCACTCCCGTCGCACCCATGCTCTCGATGATCATCTGGACGTCCTCCGACGAGTAGCCAAACGCGCTGGAGAAATCGGCCGCAGATAGATAGATACAGAACACGACAAGATAAGATAAAAAAAGATAAACTAAATAAGATAGATGGATACAGAACACAACAAGACATATATGTTTGTTGAGAATGTCACCACAACAATGTATACAAGACACACAACAAGATATATAAGTGTAGCCGTGTTAACATGTAGGAGTCTTAGCATGTATCACACATGGTCGCTGCACATGGCGATGCAACAACAAATCCTCTTTATACAACGACAAAAGCGCAGCCTGCATAACACTAGGAAGCTAAGATGTGTGCATACACACCTGTCCTTCCTAGGCGTGAAACAACAGGAGAGCAGCAGGAATACAACAATGTTTATCCCCTACTGACCCCCCCCCCCCCCTTTGGCCCAGCTCTATTTCCTCCACACCGTTTCCTTCTACATCCACCGTTAATCACACCCACTCTATCCCAACCACAACCCTGCAAGCCGCCGCATCCCTTGGACTCCCCCAATATCGCTTGCCACCGCTCGTCCTCTCCCCCTTGCCCCTCCACAGACACCCACCTCTGCGCGGCCAGCAGCTCGCTGGGGCTGAGCATCAGCTCGCGCGAGAGCAGGATGTCCGGCATGTCGCTGCGGTACTTGGCGTTCCAGCCCTTGTAGTTGGCGCGCGAGGCAACCTCCTTCTTGATGTCCACGTTGCGCAGGATCTGGCGGCGGGGAAAGACAAAATGATCAAGGACGAGAGAGATGCGGCAGGGTGAGACAGGGATGAAAGACCCCACACATGCCACCATTTCCACGCTGCGGAATACATAATATATACTATCAAAGAGACAACCAGCGCAGGCCAGAAATCTGGAAGAATCTGGACCATATACCATATACCATATACCATATACCATATACCATATACCATATACTATATCGTATATATGATGTATCATATATCTCTGCTCTGGGGGCTGTGGAAGGGAGAAACGGCAAAGGAAGGAATGGATACACCTAGAAGGATGACGAAGGAGGTGACCGATGTGCCCTGGGTAAAGGGGCGAGTAGGGCCTGTGGACAGGCACGACGGAAGGAGAGTGGGTAGAGGCATTTGAACACGATAATAACCCCTTCACCCTAAAACATCCGACCCACCTTGCCTAAGTACACGTGCACAAAATATACTATTAAATGAAAACCATAACAAGCTATTTGTACTCACTACGACTTCAGACCCACCTTGCCCGAGTCCAGGTGGACGGAGATCATCATGCCGGGCCCGAGCCGGCTCTTGCTCACGATGCTGGCCTCGTCCATCGGGATGACCCCGACCTCAGACGCGATGAACAGGGTGCCGTCGCTCGTCTCCCACACGCGCGCAGGGCGCAGGCCGTTGCGGTCGAGAGCACAGCCGATCGTCTCGCCGTCGCTAAACACGAGCAGGGCGGGGCCATCCCACGCCTCCATGTGGCCACCCATGTACTCGTAGAAGTCAATCACCTGGGGGTGGGGAAGAGGGAGGAACCGAGGAGAAGAGGGGGGGGGGGGGGGGGGGGGGCGGGAAGGAACCGAGATAGAAACAAAAAATTAAAAAGAAGGAAAAAAAAAAAAAAAAGGAACCGAGATAGGAGCAGGGAAGGATTAAGTCAACCGTTAGGGGGGAGGGGATGTCGGTGAAAACATCCTAGAAGCAAAAATGGAGGGAGGGAGGGAGGGAGGGAGGGAGGGAGGGAGGGAGGGAGGGAGGGAGGGAGGGAGGGAGGGAGGGAGGGAGGGAGGGAGGGAGGGAGGGAGGGAGGGAGGGAGGGAGGGAGGGAGGGAGGGAGGGAGGGAGGGAGGGAGGCAGGGAGGCAGGGAGGGAGGGAGGGAGGGAGGGAGGGAGGGAGGGAGGGAGGGAGGGAGGGAGGGAGGGAGGGAGGGAGGGGCAAATGGGGGAAGTGAGGAAGGAAGGAGCAGGGGGAGGATGGGGGGGGGGGGGCGGGGGAAGGAGGACGGGAAAAGGGGGAAGTAGGGGAGGCAGTGAAGCAAACGGAAGGGAAGAGCAAGGGAGGGGAAAAGCTAATCAGCTAGGGGGTCAGTGGCTCCAGCATGTACCATGCAGTTTGAACATGTGCCTTAAGCTCCCCCACAGGGGAATGTGGGCAGATTGAAGATGTCGAATAGTTAACAAATCATGGCGCTAGAAACCATGAAACATGCCGCTAGCTAGAAAAACTGCTTTTTTGTCCAAAGAGCCGTCCCATCACCCGACCCACCTCCGGATACGTGGCGTCCAGCGTCGGGTGGTTGCGGTAGGCCTCGGGGACCAGGATCATGAGCGCCTCCTCGAGTGGCCGCCCGCTCTTCACCAGGATCTCGGCCACGTTGTCCAAGTTGGCGCTGTCCGACTTGGCAAAGTCGGCGTAAGGCTTGAGAGACTGCTCGCGCCCGTGCCATACCTCGGACCGCATCGACTCCCCGCGGCAGGACATCCAGTTGAGGTTGCCCTGCAGCGTGTTGATCTCGCCGTTGTGGCCCAGCATGCGCATGGGCTGTGCGAGCGGCCACTTGGGGTTGGTGTTCGTGCTGAACCGGCGGTGGTAGATCGCCCAGTTGGTCGTGAAGTCCTCGTCCTGGAACAGAAGGGACATGATAAGAGGTAGCCATGCAATCCTTGGTAAGTGTGTGAAACTGTTGACTGCGTGAGGAGGGTTTTGTCCTGGCGATACCCGCCGGTTCGAAGGATACGAGCGATAACAAAGGCAAGGCCAGGGCATACTTCGCATTAAGAGCGCATCCACCCACACATAACCCCACTTTGCTTGAGCACCATTCACTCCCTCTTCCCCCACCTTGAGGTCCAGGTAAAAGTTGCCGAGCGCCGATGCCTGCAGCATGCCCTTGTAGACGACGCTGCGGTTGGAGAAGGAGCAGAAGTAGAGGTCATCCCCCCACGGCTGCGCGCGCGCCTTCTCCTCGATGAGCTTGCGCGTGAGGAACAGGTGCCTCTCCCGCGCCTTAATGCCAGTCGTACTCTCCTCATCGGCCACGTCCATGATCACCTGCTCGATCTTGGGCTGCGTGGCGGCGGCCATCTTGCCCACGACGGCATTGTTCACGGGCACCGTGCGCCAGCCGAGCACCTTAATGCCCTCGCCCGCGATCACCTCGTTGATGACTGCAGTAGGGACGGGAGAGGGGCGAGGTAGATAAAGGTGGATTTTGTGAGGAAGGGAAGGCGGCTGGGGAGGAAGGAGAAAGCGAGAGGGAGAAGGGGCGGGAGGGGGGGGGGAGAGAACTACAAACCAGTACAACGTAATCCATCACACAGATAAACAACATTCGGACACATAATTTTCTTTGCGTGATCAACACGAATAATAGTAATAATAATAATAATAATATTATTAATATAAATCTTCATCAAGTGAAGCTGCTGTCATCAAGAGCCTGTCGCCCTTAGTAACCAACATAAATAGCTATATCAATGGGCCCATCGCACTGCTTGAAACTGCTACGGATACAATCTTTGTATTTGTACTCCTAATCTGCCACTCCACGTACGCTTGCGTGCGGCGTCGGCCTTGGCATCGTCCCTCGGCAGGAAGACCATGCCCACACCCACGTTGTTCTCGTTGAGCGGTGGCAGCCCCTTGTCGCGCGCCCAGGCCTGCAGCAGCCGCCACGGCACCGCGGTCATGACGCCCGCGCCGTCGCCCGACGCGTTGTCGGCGCACGAACCCCCGCGGTGCTCCATGCAGCCGAGCGCGGTGAGCGCCTGCTGCAGGATCTTGTGCGTGCGCTGGCTGTCGGTGCGGGCGAGCACGCCGACACCGCACGCGCCGTGCTCCGACAGGATCGTCTCCAGGTCCGCCACCTGGCAGCACAAGGCGCATAATGAGGGGGGGGGGGGGGGAGTAGGGATTGTAAGTTCAGGTATCCAAGGGAGCCAGCTGGGAGGGGAGGGGGGGAGATAAGGGAGGGAGATAAGTAGGGATTATAAGTAGGGATAGTAGGGAGTCAGTAGGAATAGAAATGGGATTCAAAGGTGTACTAAAAAGGAATAGCATAGCGAATTGCTTCCGTACTTCACCACAGGGATTTCCTACCAAGGATTGGGTGGGGCGATGACTAAAAACGTATGTAGGGAGTCGATTCGGGAAGCAAGCAGGGAATAGAGTAGGGAATCTGCCCGATCCAGGGAGGGAAAGATAACATGACCAGCAAGTACGTCCAATATGCCCCAAAACTTCAAGAACAACAAAAATGCTTCAAAAGCATTGATTCCTGATAACATCCCATCAGTTGTACTATCGCACAAGGGAATTTATCATTACTTGAAAACCCACTCTGGTGCCACACGCTTGAGAGGGCCGCATGCAAGAATGGGCAAAACAATTACAACAAAAAGAAGACTACATACTTGAAAGGTAGGTCATGCATCAATGTCTAATAAGAGGCCAACACAGCAATTACTGTCTACACTTGCGAGAACGACACATACAGACTTTTCATTTCAGGACAACGGCTCCATGGAGATCCACACCTCATCGTACCACATGATCAATCACACCTAGGAATTGTACTGATCTATACTTTTTATTTTGATTTATACCTTGGCTTGTCAACAAACGTCTATCACTGGCTGTGGAGCATATCAATGGCTATCTCGTATCCACGGAACTTGAAAATCGATAGAGCAACAGACACGCCGAAGTTTTCTAGCCACGCTTGCTTTCACTAGCAGTCTTGTCAAGTGACAAAGACACGCTTATGCGGCAGCGTGAGCTAACCGCTTCGTTGTAAATCATGCGTCCCGGGTAGATATGGGCATACAAGCGCGGAAATAACGACCACGCATAGCGTTCAAGGTACATTTGAGGCCGGAAGGGGGGAGGCAATCTGAGGCCGGGATGTAAAATAACAAAAAGCGACGTATACTAATAAAAACCATCAAAAGACGGCGATTCCCCGTAAATTGCAGGAATCGACCTTATCCGCGAATAAATTTGTGTGATGAATACGTGTATCCAGGAATTAAGATAATCGAGTCGCCTAAACGCTTTTCAGGAACGGGCTTGGTGTGAAGGACAGCAATTTACGCCAAAAAATGTATAAAGCGCAGCGAAGGCGTCGTCGCGTACCTCGCACACCCTCGGAGACTCGGGCGGAGACAGGGTCGCACATGCTTCAGAGTAGGGCCTACATGACAGCTTTAGGAAAGGCGAGTAAGACTTCGAGACCGCCTCTACACGGGCCCCAAGAAATGACGACGCCAACGAGGTTTTCCTGGCCGAGCATCCCACCCCGCGCAGCGCTTTGACCGGCTGCGCGACACGCTTAGCCTGCGGTTGATAATGGGCGGACACGCGGAGCAGGCCGGCAGGCAACACACAATGCTGCAACGCAGCCGCCATCCTCGGCACCGCTAGTCGGCACTGCCTGTTCGACACAAAAAAGGCTCTCGCCTTCTATCTTTATTATCGACTGCGTGAAAAGCGGAACTGGCCCTAGCTGGCCGACTGGTCCAGTGGTCGCACGCGCGCAGAGGCCAATGTCCGCCTCAGCTTCATCTTCAGGCTTCCCCACGTCAGGTTTGCGGTTGGTGATCAACCGCTAAACTTCAGTTACAAGCGCCTTTTGGACTTCGAATTAAACTGCCGGCTGCCACGTTAGCGCTGCCCCTAGCGCCCCTATGTAGCCGACTGGCGGGTGTCGCCTGCCGATGCGCCGCAAAATTGGACGAATCCGGAATGGACCAGCTTGGCGGTTACAAACGTCCTAGGACGGGAAGTATTCTGAATGTGAGGTCGCAAAGCGAAGGCCGTGCTTCTACGCACGTTGAGTTGCATTTCGTAATCTGCTACTTGTTGCCCATGTGCGGATGTGTGTTCATAACTAACTAAATCGGTGCCACGAAACTACCGTCCATGATCTCTGGACGGCAAAGAGCAAAGTCAGCTGCCGGTATTTTTTGTGTTAATTCTGGAATCTGATGCAACCGTTTTATTCTTCTACTTGCGAATGCCCCATGGAGTTTTGCTGCCATCCCCCGCTATGGACGTTCCCTTTTTGCCCTCTTTCTTGAAATCTTTCATGTCAATTCTCACGCTTGAACACAATACCGGCGAGCACGCAGAAAACTGGTTTTGCAGGCATTTGATAGTCCCTTCGATGGCGTTTAGATGCAGTGGAGTGGACAGGAATAGCCTTTTTTTTATTGCTGAGATGTTCATATTAAACTTGCTGTGCTGAGCAACAAGCTATTTAGGGGTAGGTTATTGATTGCATGAACTTTTTTGCGTTTATACGGCAGCACTTTGTGTTACTTTGGCCATTACATAGTCATCTTTCTTACAGCCGCCTGTGGAAGTGCCCCTTGCCTGCCGGCAATTTATGCACCGGCCATGCAATTTGCTCGTGCAGGGCCGAAGTATTGGCTAACTCTGTACAGTTTATACAGCGGTAATCGCGTCGTGCTGCGATGTCTGACGACGACGAAGAGCTGGTATGCTTATAATCATAATTGTTTTTGTGAATAATGACGTCAAATTAGGGTGACGCTGGTATAGCTGCTGTCTGCACCTTCTGAAGTTTGGATTAATTTTCTTGTAGAAAGCAAGTCGTTTTATTTTCCCTGTTCAGGAGCTCTTTCCCGTTAAGGAGCTCTGTTAGTCCACTTCCGACGTTCTGATTGTCTAAAGTCCGCTACCTTTGGTTTGAAACTTTGGTGCCCGATGTATACATATCCAGCGCGAGCTACGAAAAGCGAGGTCCGCGCAGAGAGGCGGCGAGAATGCAGGTGGGCTGTACTTTTTGCCTGGCCCCGATACGGTTGCATCCGTGCACTGCCAATTCCCGTACGTTTCTTCATAGCAAGCTAGTTTGTCTCTCTGTTCTACGATAGCTGGTTGATGCGGTGCAGGGACGGCCTGCTGCATCTCGAGTTGGTATATGTTGGCTTATTAATTAATTAATTAGTCTCGTGTCCCCGTATACGTTGGCTAGAATACTACAGTATATACTTGGAATCCAACCACTTAACACTCACTTGTGCTTGCCTCGTGGCTGCCTTGTAAAGCGGTGGTGTGATTGTCCTGAAAGTTGCCCTGGTCCCACTTAGCTGGTGAGTCCACCACTACATCTCATCATCTGGTGCCAGACGGATGCATAAACACTCACTCACTTGTGCTTGCCTTATGCTTGCCTCCCACACAGCTGGCGTGTCCGCCACTACATCTCATCAGCTCGTGCCAGAGGGAGGCATACCTGAATCAGCCACCTTAGCGTTAACCAGCGACCTTAGAGTCAAGAAGCCACCTTAGAGTTAATCAGCCACCTTTGAGTGAGTAAGCCACGTTCGAGTCAATTAGCCACCTTTGAGTTGATCAGCCATCATACGGTTTCTCAGCGATGTCTGCTTCATCTCAGCACTGTCCCCCCTCACGCACAGTAGTCGGGTTCACCCAGCATGCTACAGTTTGGTTGTGGCGAACCCTAGCGTTTCAGGTGCCCGATTAGCTGCACTGTTCAACGATGCCGAACGGTTGTCACTTGTCAAAGTATGTGGGTTGCGGCTGGCATGAACACCGTAGTGCTTGACAGGGCGTCCTGAATACAGTGCCATTATTGGCATGGGTTAAAATGGTTTGTGGACCATTCATCCATTGACGAACTTGTTTGACCTGCATGTGTAACTGGTTGTGCCCCCTCCAGAGCCTGCGTCCACACATCCTACTCTCGCTCATTGTTGGTTCAAACGCCCCTTGGAACCCACCATCACCTCGATTGCTTCGTTACAACCATGCTTAAACCAGACTCTCCAAATGAGAAGGCTACCGGACTCTTCAAGTAAGAAGGGAACCAGACTATCTTAATGAGAAGGGTACCAGACTCTCTAAATAAGGAGGCTACCAGACTCTCTAAGTAAGAAGGCTAGCAGACTCTCAAAATAAGGAGGCTATCAGACTCTCTAAATAAGAAGGCCACCAGACTCTCTAAGTAAGAAGGCTACCAGACTCTCTTAATAAGAAGGCTACCACACTCTCTAAATGAGAAGGCTACCAGACTCTCTTAATAAGAAGGCTACCAGACTCTCTAAATAAGGAGGCTATCCGACTCTCTAACAAGAAGGCTACCAGACTCTCTAAATTAGAAGGCTACCAGACTCTCTAAATAAGAAGGCTTCCAGACTCTCTAAATAAGAAGGCTACCTGATGGTGATATTTTTTTATGTGCTCGTTGTTACGTGGCTATTGATTTCGTTTCTTGGTCGGTCTGTCATCTCCCGACCCGCGCCCCCCCGCCCCCCCCTCCCCCCCGTCTCTCCTTTTATCGGCTGCGACATTTGTTCGGCAACATCACCTCTTGTCGGTCCTGGACAGGACCCTCAGCTTCGTCCAGGGAGTCCCTGCTTGAGCGTCAGAGGCGGATGCAAGCACTGGTGGGTTGCTGTTGTTAGTAATAGTTTAGTGGCACCTGTTGATGGAGGACAAGCTCGGTGGGTGGCTGATGCTGGTGGCACCTGTGGATGGAGCGTGCGAGCGCGGTGGGTGGCAGGTGTTTGTGGCACCTGTTGGGGGAGGACAGGCACGGATGCGTCGGTAGAATTATCGGCACTAGCCTTGTGGCTCGTGCACTCGTGTAGGACAGCAGCTATTTGTAAGGTGCTCGTAAATTTCCAGTGCATGATTGGGCAAAGAACGTGCTAATCGTTCCTGTGTGTGTGCCAGAGGTGGGGAAGTGCTTGTAAAGCAGCGAGTAACTGGCAGGCATGGGGTCGGCTCTTAAGCTACCTTTTTTGTACGTGGTTGCCTTAACTACCTTCATCTCCTTGACTACCTGTTTTCTATCTACCTCGTTTCTGTCTACCTCTTTTCTGTCTACCTCTTTTCTATCTACCTCGTTTTTATCTACCTCGTTTCTATTTACCTCTTTGATACGTCATGTTTTCTCATATTGTGTTGCCTCCTCGCTGGCTTAGGCATGGCAGTGAGGCACTGACAGCTGTGCAAGTGTCGAGGTCGCAAAATGCCTGTCCAAACCATGCCTTGAGAGGCGCAACATTTTCATGCCTGACTCGTTGTTTCTGGATGACTTGTTGCCTTGCCTTGCCTGCCTTGTTTCACATGGCCTTGCCTTGCCCCCCCTGTTTTACCTTTGCCTTGCCTTGCCTGGCTCGCTCGCTGGATGACATCGCTGCGGGATGGATGGCATCGTCCAGGCGCAGCGGGATTCGTCCTTCTTCGCAGGGCCAGCCGCGGGCCAGCCGGGGGGCAAGGGCGGGGGACCGACGTGTGCCCAGCCTTCCTCAAGGGCCGGTGCACGTGGTGGCAGTGATGACGATGAGGATGCTGGGCCGGCCACTGTGGATGACGATGATGACGACGATGATGTAAGTGTGCTTCGGAGGTGGATGGCCATCCTTTCACACTAATGCTTTCACACTACTGGGTCTTTTATCAACTTGCCCCTGGTAGGGTTCTCTTTTCTTTTGCAGAATTCTTTTTTAATTAATGGGGCAGTAGAACATATTGTAGCGATGGTACCTAAATGGATAGAATGTGTAGGGAGTGGGGGCGGGTGGTAAGGGAAGGAGATGACCTCCTATATTTTGTGTATGGAATTGTGTTTGGTTTGGGGGGTGCTTTCTCCTGGGGTCTGACCTGCCGCCAACGGCGGCGCATCAGACCTCTGACGCGGGCCCAAAACCCTTACTGGAAGGACTGATCCACCCCGCCTAAGGTTTGGTCTTCCGCGTCCTCACATCCGGTTATAGGTCTCCTTCACAGGCTATATGAGAGGATACCCACAGACAGCGGGTTACCCGCTGGCCTGAGCTTTCAATAGATACTACCAGTGGTACTAGTATGAACGCTATCAATCATGTTTTTAATAGTTATTAACATTTTTGGTCTCTTCTTAGCTAGTTTACTTTTATTTATTTTGAGTATCTTCTTTTGATTTCCCTTACTTCTCCCTCACCCTCGTGTCCCACCCTCACATTGATCCCATGCACTATCCACCTCCCAGGGGCCCCCGCTACCGCCACTTTCAAGGGGCAAGGACGACGACGACTTTGAAGACGAGCGGTTCGATGGCCTGCGTGGCCACTTCCCGATGGCCTTTGGCAAGTCCAAGGCCGCACCCCCGCCGGTGCTACCCATCCATGTCCATGAGAAAACCAAGCGGGTCGAAGAGAAAGCAATGCGGATAGCAGGAGCGAGCACGGCCCTCGGAGGTGATGCGGCTAATGGTGGGCCACCGGTCACGACTAAATTGATAGGGGCAGCTCTTGGAGGTTTGTCCAATGATGCAAATAGCCAAAAGCTGTCGTCTGCGCCCCCGGCGGGGCCCGGTGTCCAAAGAGGGGTCGCTGCGAGGCCCTTCATCGGTCTCAAGGCAGCGCCAGCTGGAGCTGAACCACCTTTTGGCTCACCAGAATCAGTCGGGCCGCCTCGCCCCCCTTCAGGGAATGACCTGAGAGAGAGCTCCTTGGAGGTAGGGCCGCCCCGGCCCCCCCAGGGTGTTGCTGCAGAGGTCGACGATGACGATGAGCCCGATATAGGCCCCCCCCGGCCCCCTCCTGGCAAGGAGGATTCTCCGGATATTGGCCCCCCCAGACCCCCCCTTGGAGGAGGGGAGAGGGAGGCATCGCCGGATATCGGGCCGCCGCGCCCTCCAGGGGGTTCTGGTTCCGGTTCGCCAGAAGTGGAGATAGGACCGCCTCGGCCCAAGCGGAGGGCGGTGTCTGATGGCCAGGCGGACGGGAGGAGTGATGAGGATGGGGGTGCCGATGGGCATGATAGTGATGATGATGACGATGACGATGATGCCGACGAGGAAAGGCTGGAGAGCGACCCCTACCGCATGCCGCTGGGTCACGAGATTGTGCTCAAGGGGCATCGGAAAGTGGTCACGGCCGTGGCCGTGGATCCCTCAGGGGCACGCGTGATCACGGGGTCGACGGACTACACGCTGCGCATGTACGACTTTGGGGGGATGGACGCGCGGTTGAAGTCGTTCCGCCAGCTGGAGCCCTTTGAGGCGCATCCGATTCGGGGCATCAGCTGGTCGCCCACGGGGGATCGCTTCCTTGTGGTCAGCGGGTCGGCGAAGCTAAAGGTGGGGTTGCAATGAATTGAATACCCTCTTTCTGATCTAATTGTGTGCCATGTTGTCTAGGGATCGCTTTGCTTGTTGTCCAATACTCTGTAATGCTGTCTAGAAATTTCTTCCTGGCGGCCCGTGGGTCGGCCAAGTGGCAGGTGGGTCACTTTAGAAAAGATGGGAACGGTTTCCCTGTTAGAAGCCGTTCCATACCATTTAGGTTGATATTCCTCGCTGTCAGTGGGTCGGCGAAGGTGCAGGTGGGGGGGAACATGAAACTTTGGAGAACCATTTTCCATCCGTGATGGTCTATTATTGACATTTTTTCTTCTTCTTCTTCTTCTTCTTCTTCTTCTTCTTCTTCTTCTTCTTCTTCTTCTTCTTCTTCTTCTTCTTCTTCTTCTTCTTCTTCTTCTTCTTCTTCTTCTTCTTCTTCTTCTTCTTCTTCTTCTTCTTCTTCTTCTTCTTCTTCTTCTTCTTCTTCTTCTTCTTCTTCTTCTTCTTCTTCTTCTTCTCATTATTCTTCTTCTTATTGTTATCATTATTATTATTGTTATTATTCCGATGGTTGCGTGTACGTTGTGGTTAAAGGTAGGGACGTCAATGGGCCATGTTCCTGGCAGTCCGATGGTTGCGTTTGTCAAGGGGGGGGGGGGGGGGGGGGGGGGGGGGTTCTCCCCTGTGTCAAGTTGTACGCCAGGACTGTCCAGTTGTATGCACCAGTTGTAATGATATGCTCTCGGCGGTCGGATGGTTGGCGATGGTCATGTGTGGCACTTTGAAAGGGGTACTATCTCTTACGATGGTAGAGGTAAGGACAGGGCGTGGCGCCTGGGGCATGACCGGGACGATTGTGCTGGTTTCCCTACCCAGCCCACACCACCTGCTTTCTATTAGTTGTTGCCATGCCGTCCGCCAGGTGTTTGACCGTGACGGTTTCCGGCCGGGACAATCATAATAATCACATACTTGTTGTTATTTGTGTGTATGCCGTTGTGTGGATTGTGTGCCATACCCCAGGTGTTTAACCGTGACGGCTGCGAGCTTAGACTGTACACTATGATGATTATGTATTTGTGGGTGTCGCCCGTGCTGTCCACCAGGTGTTTGACCGTGACGGCTGCGAGCTCGGAGAGTCCCTCCGCGGCGACATGTACCTGCGCGACGCCAAGAACACAAAGGGCCACATCACGGGCGTGACCGCTGGCTGCTGGCACCCCAAGGACAAAGAGACCTTTCTGTCGTCGTCCGAGGACGGCACTCTGCGCGTGTGGAACGCGGAGACATTCACAAAGGGGCAGGCGCACGTGATCAAACCCAAGCTGCCGCGCCCGGGCCGTGTCGCGGTGACCACGTGCAGTTATAGTCCGGACGGGAAGCTGCTGGGGGGGGCGCTGCAGGACGGCTCACTGCAGGTGTGTGTGTGTTTGGGGTGGCTTTTGTTTTTCTAAATTGAAAGGGTTTGGGCAGCTCACTGTTTCTGGCAGTCACCTCGCACTGTCTTCCAAGGAACGGTCTCGGAAGGGTTGGCGCCATGGTGTGTGTGCTGTTGCCTCAAGTGTGCTGTCGCCTCTGGCTTCCCTGGGTGTCTGCTGCCTGCCCCTTTCGTATCTATTTGGGTGCGCCGCAGTGTCCTACCATGTGCGCCATGGTTTTGTTTGGATAACCGACGGCGATGCCTTCCTCATTTCCTGCTTGACTTCCTGCATGTGGTTGACGTTGCTGGAGTGCAACAAGGAAAATTTTCCAGCTGGAAACTCGGGATAAGACAGAGGGTCTCGATGTTTGCAAATTTTAATAAAGAAATGTCTTCGGGGCAATGAAACACGCCGCTTGGAAAGGGGCTTCAGCTGATCCTGTCCACCTCTCTGCGCATTCTATGGCTTTCGCTGGTTTCCCTGGTACTGCCGGGATGTTTCCCTGGGTATTGTCCCCTCCACCCCTCCTCCCCTCCACCCCTCCTCCCCTCCACCCCTCCTCCCCTCCACCCCTCCACCCCTCCTCCCCTCCTCCCCTCCTCCCTCCTCCCCTCCTCCCCCTCCCCTCCTCCCCTCCTCCCCTCCTCCCCTCCTCCCCTCCTCCCCTCCTCCCCTCCTCCCCTCCTCCCCTCCTCCCTCCTCCCCTCCTCCCCTCCTCCCCTCCTCCCCTCCTCCCTCCTCCCCTCCTCCCCTCCTCCCTCCTCCCCTCCTCCCCTCCTCCCCTCCTCCCTCCTCCCTCCTCCCCTCCCCCCTCCTCCCTCCCCTCCTCCCCCTCCTCTCCCCTCCTCCCCTCCTCCCTCCTCCCTCCTCCCCTCCTCCCCTCCTCCCCTCCTCCCTCCTCCCCTCCTCCCCTCCTCCCCTCCTCCCCTCCTCCCTCCTCCTCCTCCCCTCCTCCCCTCCTCCCCTCCTCCCCTCCTCCCCTCCTCCCCTCCTCCCCTCCTCCCCTCCTCCCCTCCTCCCCTCCTCCCTCCTCCCCTCCTCCCCTCCTCCCCTCCTCCCCTCCTCCCCTCCTCCCCTCCTCCCTCCTCCCTCCTCCCCTCCTCCCTCCTCCCCTCCTCCCCTCCTCCCCTCCTCCCCTCCTCCCCTCCTCCCCTCCTCCCCCTCCCCTCCTCCCCCCCTCCCCCCCTCCCCCCCCCCCTCCCCTCCCCCTCCCCCCCCCTCACCCCCTCCCCCCCCACGCCTCCCCCCCTCCCCCCTCCCCCCTCCCCCCTCCCCCCCTCCCCTCCCCCCTCCCCCTCCCCCTCCCCCCCTCCCCCTCCCTCCCCCTCCCCCCTCCCCCTCCCCCCCTCCCCCCTCCCCCCCCCTCCCCCCTCCCCCCTCCCCCTCCCCCTCCCCCCCTCCCCCTCCCCCCTCCCCCCTCCCCCCCTCCCCCCCTCCCCCCCTCCCCCCTCCCCCTCCCTCCCCCTCCCCCCCTCCCCCCTCCCCCTCCCCTCCCCCCTCCCCCCCTCCCCTCCCCTCCCCTCCCCTGTCCGTCTCCCTCCTCCCTCCTCCCTCCTCCCCTCCTCCCTCCTCCCCTCCTCCCTCCTCCCTCCTCCCTCCTCCCCTCCTCCCCCTCCCCTCCTCCCCTCCTCCCCTCCTCCCCTTGCCCTCGTATGGCATGTGCCAGGTCTGGGCCAACCGCAGCTATTTCGGTGGCCGCCCCGACCACTACCTGGAGGATGCCAACACGCCGGGGGAAGACACCTCGTGCATCTGCTTCTCGGAGGACGGCCACACGGTGTTGACGCGCTGCACTGATGGAGTCATGAAGGTGAGGGCTAGCGCCCCTTAGTAGAATGATAGGACATAGAGCAATGATAGCATATAGAGCTTACCACAACGCATCGAAGGCCTCATGAGGGTGGTTAGTATCCTTTGGATGATCACTATGCACAAGACCTCACCCTCTGTGCCCCCTTTGTGCCCACCGCCACCCCCACCCCACCCCCACCCCCACCCCCACCCCCACCCCACCCACCCCCCACCCCCACCCCCACCCCCACCCCACCCCACCCCCACCCCCACCCACCCCCACCCCCACCCCACCCCCACCCCCACCCCCACCCCCACCCCCACCCCCACCCCACCCCCACCCCCACCCCCACCCCACCCCCACCCCCACCCCCACCCCCACCCCCACCCCCACCCCCACCCCACCCCCACCCCCACCCCACCCCCACCCCCACCCCCACCCCCACCCCCACCCCCCCCACCCACCCCCACCCCCCCCCACCCTCACCCCCACCCCACCCCCACCCCCAACCCCAACCCCACCCCCACCCCCAACCCCAACCCCAACCCCAACCCCACCCCATTCCATGCCTACCCAACACCGATTCCACCTCACCTGCCCTTTCCTTTGTGCCATAACAATCCATTTATGCACTCAAAATATGCACTGCATCAAACCCCATGCACTGCATCAAACATGCATTCAAACGTGCCCTCCATCAAACACGCACTCAAACATGCCCTCCATCCAACATGCACTCAAACATGTCCTCCCTGTGACTCCACCCACCACACCACACTCCAGATCTGGGACCTGCGTGCCTTCAAGTCCCCCGTCAAGCTCTTCGAGGGCATCCCTACGCGCTACCCTCAGAGCAATGTCTGCTTCAGCCCCGGCGAGCGGCTCATCGCGGTGCCCGCGTCGGCCGACAAGAGCAAGGACGAGGGGGGTGCGCTCGTCCTGTTTGACCGCGACAGCCTCTCCTTCGTGCGGCGCGTCGGGTTCTCCGAGGGCAGTGCGGTGTGCGCCAGCTGGCACGCAGGCATCAACCAGGTGCGCTCCCCAAAAAGAAAGGGATTCTAAGAAAGGGTTTCTGAGAAAGGGTTTCTAAGAAAGGGTTTCTAAGAAAGGGTTTTGAAGTGCTAACCGTGCAGGATTAGCGAGGGTGCGTCGAGTGAGACCTGGACGTGTCTGCTCGAAAGGGTTACGCATAGAATAAAAAGGGTTTATAACTAAAAGGGTTATAACTAGAAGGGTTATAACCCTTGTAACTAGAAGGGTTATAACTATAAGGGTTATGACTAGAAAGGGTTTTGCATAGATAGAATAGATCCAGAATGGGTCTACCCAAAGACACCCCCCCACCCCCCACCCCCCCACCCCCGCACCGCCATGATAATATATCATCTAAGCTTTGATGGTAATGCTTTCTTACCAACCCCTCGTCACCCCACCTCTGCCTCGTTATTTGCTTCTTTAGTATTTCCGTCTAGCTACGTACTTGAGTATTTCCGTTGCCTCGCTCACTTTTCCCATCTCCCTGACGCCACAAGCTTCAATTTCCGCAACTACCCTCCTGTATATCATTAGTTAGGAGTCTGTCTCCATGTTCCCCCCTTGAAGCTTCCGTACCCCATCAAAAGTGCATAGACGGAATCGTGTGGATACCCTACCCCATGGCCTTCTCACACCCACCTGCCGCGACCCACCTCCACCCTTCACACACCCCAACCGGTTCCCCCTCCCCCCCCCCCCCCCCCCCCCCGCTTCCTCCCCCCTCCCCCCCACACCTTCGCCCCTTCCCCTGTTCCCCCGCTCCCCCCTTCCCCTCGTCCCCCCTTCACCCCTTCACCCCCCCCAGATCTTTGTTGGCGTGGGCACCAAGAAGTATGGTGCGACGCACGTTTTGTACGACCCCACCTGCAGCCAGCGGGGCGCGCTCCTGTGCATGGCGCGCGCGCCCCGCAAAGACGACCCGATGGACGTGGACGTGCGCCCCGTCATCCACAACCCGCACGCACTGCCTCTCTTCCGGGAGGAGCCGAGCCGGAAGAGATCGAGGGAGAAGGCGAGGGCGGACCCCATCAAGTCGCGGCGGCCAGAGCTACCGGTCAAGGGCCAGGGCAAGGGAGGGCGCGTGGGCGTGGCAAAGGGCACGCTGCTCACGCAGTATTTGCTCAAGGTTTGCTGTTTACAAGCTCAGTGTGGGTTTGCTGTTTACAAGCTTAGTGTGGGTTTGCTGTTTACAAGCTTAGTGTGGGTTTGCCATCTTAGGTTTTACCATCTTAGTGTGGGTTCGCTGTTTACAAGCTTAATGTAGGTTTGCTGTTTACAAGCTCAGTGCGGGTTCGCTGTTTACAAGCTTAGTGTGCTTAGTGTGAGGTTAGTGAAGGTGGTTGGGACTAGAATAGAATATGATAAGAGAATAAGAATAGAAATGTTTCATGATAAGACTAGAAAGGCTTCATGGAATGACCCATGGCGGGTGCATAGGTGCTCACACAGTTCCTGCTCTCAAGGGGGAGGGTGAAGGGTTCATGATGGCGATGATGGCTGAATGGCCTTTTGGCATGGCTTGCTGAACGTGCGTGGGGGTGAGCTCTCTGTGCAGTTCAGGTTTGACCAAAGGGGATAGTTGCATTGTCTCGTGTCGGATTGTTTAGTGTAGGTTTGACCAAAGGGGGGGGAAGGTAGCATTGTCTCGTGTCGGATTGCTCGAATTTGGGGGATCATTAGGTAGGAGAGCATTAGGAGTTGCCCCCCTGTACTTGTGAATGACTTTTCTACTTTTGCATGTTATCTGCGTCATGTCGACGCTATCCCAACACGAGGCCGGCATCATTCTAACAATGCTGACCCAGTTCTACCACCATGCAAACAAAGTGCTGACCCAGTGCAAACAAAATGCGAACACAGTTCTACCACGATGCTGCCACAATGCTAACCCAGTGCTAACCCCATGCAAACACGATGCAAAGATAGTGCCACCATTTAGCATGATGCTAATGCGAACGCAACGCTGACACAACGCTGATGACACACGATGATGCCCACATGACGACATGATGCGGTGCGTGGCGTGCCCCCCCAGGAGGTGGGCATGGTGCGCGACCCCTCGCTGGAGGAGGACCCTCGCGAGGCGCTGCTCAAGCACGCGGAGGCGGCCGCCAACAACCCGCAGTTCTTCGGCACCGCGTACATGCACACGCAGCCCACGGTGAGTGTTGAGCGGTTTCGCCCCTGCTGGGCGTGATGACAGATTCAACGTTTGGAGTGGTGATATGACGCGCTGGTTGTCTCGTTGACACGATGCGAGTGTGAGGTGACACGGACGCTGGTTTGGGACCACCAAATTGCGCAGTTCGCGGTGAGTGATTAGGTCTTTGGCAATTAATGGTAGAAATCAAATTCGATGATTTGTTGTCATGTGTGCAAAGCATGGGCTGGACAGGGAAAGCCAATCACCGGGCTTCTGGTGTGGGCATTATGTGGGCATATTATGTTTGGGCGTAGGATGTTACCTCTACATCGTACACTGGTGGGGAGTATACCTCTACATCCTATCAATAAGACAACTAATGGTATGGCCCTATGACATGGCCGTGTGGGTCTACAGTGTGTTTTAATAGCATTGTGTTTAGATGTATAGTGTACAAGGGGGAGCCCTGCGGCCTGAATCGGGGGGCTATGGCGTGTTGGCGCAAAGTGAGTTTGCATTTGTTTGGAACTGCAAGCATGCCTGCGCAGCACATCGGGAGTGAACATGAACACGGTATGCGCTGGCAATCCCACTTTGTTGTGAATGGCGTACTGGCATGGTGCTCGTCAGGCTTCATGCACTTGTAAGAGCCAAAAATGCATGTCTGAGGCTTGGTGTGTATGTACCCTTCCTCACGTGGAAGGGGACAGTACTTTGGAGCCAGTGCAGTTATGCACTACACACCCAATTGGATTTGTCAGTATAATTAATTAACTAAAAAATTAAACACGTGCTCCCGTTGGGGAGTCACGGTAGAGTATTGCGAGAAACCCGGTAATATTAAGCAAGACAATGCCTGCTCGTTGTTCAACATTTAGAAGTGCTCAATCTCTAATCTGTCAGCAGCATGTCATTAATCTGTCAGTAGCATGTAATTAACCTGTCAGTAGCATGTCATTTCCCAAGCTTCCTCTGGGGTTGCCGAAGGCGTCATGTTGTGCTTTTAATAAGCACGCGACTGCATGTTATGTTGTGCTGATTTACTTTCTTGTTTCCCCGCAGCCAATATTCCAAGAAGAGGAGGAGGAAGAAGAACGGCCGTAAGACCATCCTGTCAAGCACAGCGCATTGGGGACGGGCACGCAAGCACAAATACCAGGGTTGTGGTTAATTACTGGCACGATTTTTTGAGCAACTGTATCGAAGAGACAACCAGCGCAGGCCAGAAATCTGGAAGAATCCGGACCATGGTAGCTCGAGCCTGCTGTTATCTTATTCGCGTTTGTCGAGTCGTTAAGGATGATGAATTTTAAATGGAGATGGATATGTGTAACCGTGGACATTAGAAATTATGGCTGGCTAATGGTAATCGCATGTATTAGGATATGTTTGTATAAGGATATGCCTCGCATTTCCGATGAGATTGCATGGGCAGCGTAGAATAGCATTTGTAGGCCATCTTGTCTGAACCATTAAAATTAAATTATAACATGCCTTCGTTGGGAGATCATGTAGCACATATTCCTTGATGTATGGGTGGGGTGGAAGGAGCCGCGTAATCGAACTAACCTAACTCTAATCTAGCTAGTCTAGAAAAGTCCTAACTACCCTACTCATCAAAACGCCTCCTCCGCTTGGGGGGAGGTGGTTTGCCCACAGGGTCGGGCGTGTGAGCCTTGACAATCCTCTGCCACCGCGTCTTGTTCTGCATGGCGGTCCAAAGAAGGGAGAGAGAGTGGATGCGGTATTCAAACTGGGCTGGGACCAGTAGGTCATCCAGCAACATCTGTACGTAGTTCGTGACATGTTTCCCTACCTTTTTGGCAATGCCCTTGGGGCCAGGCCAGGTCTGAACCATGCAGTCAGGTAGACACCGCCCTTGGTCTGGCCGGCCCCCAGCGGCTTGGCCAGCCAGGGCGGCATATCCTGACGTGGCCTGGCCCCAAGGACAAACTGGCCCAAGAGGGTTAATCTGGCGGCTCTGGAGGCTCGAGGCCCAGCAATGGCGGTAGCATATGTGTTATGTGCAGTGCAGTTTGCATATACATGACTCATGTCTCAATCTGCATGGTGAACTGGCATGTGCACATCATTCTAATAAATTGTTGTTTTAAACAATTGCATGCATGCTGCTTGGTCTTTTGATGTAACCTATGCTTATGAGGTTTAATAACCAGTCGTCAACAATGGACACCATGTCTGTTTCATAGTGCCATTTGTAGATAAGTGTTTATATGGCCCCAAGAAGAGTGGCAGGTACTCCAGGGCTGCCACTGTATTGGGGCCATATAATAAACACAGTGTTCCCATGCACTGCTGAGCAGTGTCAACCCATGTATCATGTGTAATTTGGTGTCAGAAACATGTGGACTGCTTGAATTTATATCAAAATGCATGAAACAACCCCAAAAACGATGAAATCCAGTGGTCGCGTGTAATCACGTATTACAGTCATTCCCGCGTTAAGTTGCGTTTCTTAAGGTTGCGTTCCCGCGTTAAGTTGCGGCGCCGAAGTTTGGGGGGCGACCGCAACTTAAGCATGGGGGCCATCGCAACTTAACGCGGTAATGACTCAATTTGTAGGTGTCAGGCCATTTTTGGCCGCGCAGGGGGCCATTTTTTGCCAAGTCCGGACCCGCTACGTGATTTTAGGCGGCAAAATACGCAAGCCCCACTCGCGCGCAAATTTCCCCGCCTGCTGGCCGTTAAGGTGAAAAGCGCGAATGCAACCTTACAAATTCAGTTTTGCAGCCTGCGGGCTGCGGTACATAAGAATCCACGACCATGCAGGGTCTGTAATTGAGACATCTTGCAGGAAATAATTACCACCATCATCGATCATGCCGAATGCACCACAGAAGGGCGGCAAAGACAAGGTCGTTGAGGCCACAGGCAGTCTCGCTGCCTGTGGCCTCCATGCTGTTATTATAGCGGGTGTTCACATGCAGGCCATTGACAGTAAATGAAGCTTCCCTCACGACTGTTCCCATGTTTTGTCACAGTCAAACGTGTGAAGCCGGTCGGCAATTAAGTAACCCGCCAAAAAGAGAGCCGAAGTCAGAGGGTAAAAACACACATTATTTTGTGGTATAAAACGCAGGCACTCACTGCGTGGCTGCCCTCGGCGTGTTTTGCTGCCCGCCTTTGTCCAAAATATCTGACCTGGAAAATGGACTTTGGCCGGCTTTGACGCTGCAGCTGGATCGGGCTTGACGAGAGCTGTCGAATGCCGTATAGAAGTCCGTCAGAGGAGGAGGTGGTCGGCTGCTAGCCTATTTCTACCGTTAAGTTGCGTTCCCGCGTTAAGTTTCGGCGCAAAGTTTTAGGGGGCGATCGCAACTTAACGCGGGAATGACTGTATACCGTATCATACATTATAAGTACCCCCCGCGTATAACCGCGTATTACGTCAGTATAATGGAACTCTGCCTAGCCTTTGTATAGCCATGATGATCTCAGTTCCACCCCGTGCCAGGCCCCCCTAATTGAGCTCTGGAAGGTCATATGGTGGTGCAGGTGCCTTTGTGCACCTAGAGCAGGTGTAGTTTACATCCTACCCTTGCAGGAAGTAGCCCAGAATGTACGCCATACGCCCCTTCTCAGGGATATGTGCTACATGTACTCCCAATGGAGTTATGTTCCTAGGTAATTAATTAATTATTTAATTCAGTCCTCCACGAGATAGCCATGGCTGATGGCAGCGCCCATTACTTTCAGGTTTGGGCACCAAATGTTGCCGCAACTACATCACAATCGCTTCGTCTTTCTAAGAAACACACGCTGATATATTTTCCCGAATTAATTACGCAATATATTTTATGGCAAGCAAACGCACCTCGACGCAGCGCAGTCTGGCGGCTGCACTGAGCCATGAAGCTACGCCTGTGCACAGCAACGCCCCCTGGTCTATAGATCGAAGGCAGCGGTGCCACTATAACCATGCAAGCCTTAGTGGTTTAGGCATCTCCTCCTGCGGCCTCGCCATCAGCATCACCTGAGCCCAAACGCAGTCGCCCCGCAGTGCCCCATCCGAGCTGCGGGACGAGCACGTACGACTAATTTGACGTCGACCAGCCCGGATTCTTTCAACAGCGCCCCCCCGACTGAGAACTCCTGATCGACGCACGTGTTCTACTATATATGGGTCGGAGGCCTCGCTTCTTGCACTATGCAAGCACTTCCGCCACCAGCTCATCATCCGTGAGCCTAGCTGGAGGGCTCTCCTTTGCTTCGGTTGCATACTTCGGCCTGCATACTTACACTCGCCCTTACGTACTTCAGATCTGCGTCCTACTCTCCCTGTCCTGCACAGCTAGCACACTGACGTGTCATTGTCCAGAGCTCTGGGCACCCCACCACCACCACCGTTGTAATCCCACCACCACCACCACCACCACCACCACCACCACCACCACCACCACCACCACCACCACCACCACCACCACCACCACCGCCGTGACAGAAGCCAACTTCCGCTCCCTCCAAGTAATGATCGAGGCCTTCAAGCAGCACGTGACCCCCCCCCCCGGCTGCAGATCGGTGGCAGCCATGAGAGCTGCGGCGCTGGCCGCCGAGCTCCCCCTTCTCTCCACCACCTCCACCGCCACCTCCATCTGACCCTCCTCGCCTTCATGCACCTCGACCCAATTAAAGCCACCACCACCACCACCGATGCCATCACCGCCCATGCGTTCCTCGACATCGACCAGCGCCTCGATCAAGGACAACGCCATCGCCATTGAGTGTCTGCAAAACACCGCGGGCCTCACCGCTCAGCCTATGCGTGAAGGACATTGCCGCCAGGCCAGCCCCTGCTGGCCCAGCCGGCGATGCACCTCCTCGACCCAGACCTGGGCAGCCATGCTGCCTGAACCACACCACCGCCACCTCCTCCGCCATCGCCGCCCAGCTCAAGAAACAGACGCTTGACCTCCGCAAGGAGTCCGAGCTCGGCGTACTTGTAAGCGCAGCCATAACGTCATCGTCAAGCACTTCGCCCAGCTGCCAGGTGAGAACTCCGAGTCCCTGGCCACGGCGTTTGAGGACAAATTCCTTGCCTCCATGGCCCACACATTGGCCAGCTCAAGCTGGAGGCTATATCCGCCTTCCCCGCTCGCGGGATAATGCCGGCTGGACCGCCCCCACTGCTGCTCACCTTTGAGTACATGGCGGACAAGCTGCTGTTCCTCAAGCGTCGCGCAAGCGGCTCGTGGGGACCTCCTACACGCTGGACGACGACTTGACCCTGGCGTGGCAACAACTTACAACGGCGACGAGAGCTACGGCCGACGTCCTACCTCCAGCTCCGGCGGACACTCAGCAGGGAAGAAGCCGGTATCAAGTACTGCAGGGGCGGCCGGGCGGTCATCTACGTCGACCACAAGCCCTGGCAGGCGCCCCCCGCCGCCCCACTGGCAACCCCAGCCTATGTAGGGGACTACAGCAGAAGTGTTGAATAGTAAGGCTTAATAGTGACGTGGCCATGCCCATGTATCTTGAAAGGAGACAACCAGCGCTTCACGCAGGGGGCGCACGCCTGGCGCGTATGCCTATGATGGGCCTCACACCAGATATGCATTAGCCATGCTTTGCCCATGCAGAGAGTTACTCTCTCCTCGGAGACGTACGGCAGTAGTCAATCCGCAGGTGGAGGTTATTGCCCCTGAGGATAGCCGCTACATGCACTACCGCCTTGTCTGCCATTACAGTTGCGGACAGCTCAGATGAGGATTATATCCCCCTCCAGTGACTTTATGGTTCCCAAGGGGCATGATGCAGACGATATTTGAAACTTTCGTGCAAGCTTTCGTGTAATTGTTTTCTGTAATGAGACGCACAGTACTCCGTGGCATGCCCATGCATGCGCATGACATGCAAGTACTTACTTACTTAAGTACTAATGAGATGGCAGACCATTGTCCAGGCCCCCACACGCCAGCCCCTGTGGGCAAGCCCCCTCCCCCAGGAGGAAGGGGCGCTTTACTGAGTAGATTAGCTAGGATTTTTGTATAGCATAGATTAGAGTTAGCTTAGTTTTTCACGGCCAGCTCCGCTCCCCCCCACTCATCAGCGGCCATTGAATACATGCTACATGACCTCGCAACGGAGTCATGTACGTTAAATAATTTAGTTCATAAAAAAAAAGTTCATCGAGACCTAGACGGCGTAGCTAAAAACAACCTCGAGCGCGTGATCAGGGCAGTTGTTCCTAGCGGCTAGGCGGTATACACCTAAATGCTGGTCCCTGGCATCCCACAAAACTATTAATTATCCAGCTGCAAAGAAGGTCAGCTGCATGAAAGTCATTGTATAGTAATATCATAATTGTGCACATGTAGTTTTCATCGAATATTTGTGTTTTGCAATAAACTTGCCGAATTAATTCACAATGTCAACAACAATCACGCGTTACTTTATTTGGATTTGCATGTAATTACTATCAAGGAGACAACCAGCGCATGCCAGAAATCGGGAGAATCTACTATTATTGTTTCTGCCAAGTCACACGCGTATGTAATTGCAACAGGCGCATATCCATGGTGAGGAGGCAGAACTCATGCCGCACACAACCGTGCCTATTGGCATGCATAAACTAGACGCCCATGGGACTGTGGTGACCAGGCCAGTGCCCCATTCACTCTCGATATCTCATGCCCCATGCGGCATATTTTTTAGACACCTATAAGTACATCAAGCCAAACTACAGGACCATTTTGAAGGTGGGCTCACGGTGGCCACACACAGCCACCGGGAAACCAGCCTCATGCCACGCCGTGCACCTCTGGTTGATGGCCCCCCAGGTCGAGAAAAGCGGACCCCTACCCCATTGACAGAAGTTGCCTTCAAAGCGGTAGGGTTGAGGGTCACTTTTGCAACCTGGACCCCCAGTCTGCAGCGATTATAGGCTCTCTCACTAAAATATAGACGCTCTCCTACTATGGCGGCGGCAGCTCCTTCCTGAACGTCTGGATATCGATGCAGACCTGGCTGACCGTCTTCTTGTGCCTGTCCTGGTAATCCTGCCAGTACTTGGTCGTCTCCTCCCATATCTGCTCGGGCGTGCCCCTGGGAGAGTCTTTCACAATGACGGCCCCCCCCTCCCCCGCCTCCGCCATGTACCCATCCCGTAGTGCCCTGTACAGAACGTTCATCTTCCAAAAGAAGGCCTTGTTGGCTTTTCCGGGCCGCCACGCTTTGCACCCGTGGACGTCTTCGAGGTGAGATATCGATGGCCCCCCGGTGATGCCCACCCTGCCGCCATTAAGGATGGCCGAGCGTTGAGAATGACCAAGCAGTGCACATTCAACACGAGAACACGTATCAATGAGTACACGTACACCTATACTCTAGTTGACGCCCTTCTTAACCGTACAGTGTACATTAGGGAAGGCCGACTGAAGAAGTGTGGTCGCAGGGAATGATAGGTCACGGATGTGACGTTGGCGGCACAACTGATGCAGAAAATAGAAACAACCTTGGAGAATAAATATACCATATATAAGATAACGGCAGGCTCGAGCTACCATGGTCCGGATTCTCCCGATTTCTGGCCTGCGCTGGTTGTCTCCTGGATATATGCCCTAGGTGCCATTCCTGCCCACCATTAATTATTCACCGTCATGAGAGGGCAATACAATCATGCAGAACATAGAGGTTAGAAGTAAAATGGTCGCCGCATTCGATGCGCGCGCTTGCCGCAAACTACCGATGCCATGAAGCCAGATTCAACAGGAAAAGGTTGCAAAATACAACACACCCTGAAGTCTGAACCTTAACCCAAAAGGATACGTCCCATACAATACCGCAAATTCTCAAGCCCTATCTAGAACCTGCTAGCAATCACCACGAAAACAGAAGCGGATTCGCATAAAGGATACCGTGGCAGCTTATTCCATGCACGCACCAAACGAACAAGCCATTGGGAGGATCATACAAGTCCTTCTCTATTTTTGGCTCGTATTCCTCATTTATACTTCATGACCCTATTTCCCACCTGCATTCCTTGCTCCCATTCCTCCCGCGTCGTCCTGGATCTTATTCCCCACCGTCTCTCGCCGCTCATTAGGGCTTGATAGGACCTTAACTGGGACACTGACGCCGTCACGAGATTCGAAAATTTAACTTTCTTCGTCACCTGTACTCCTGGCTCCCTACATATTTATCTATTCCCACTTGTATTGTCTATTTATTCGTCACCTGTACTCCTGGCTCCCTACATATTTATCTATTCCCACTTGTATTGTCTACTTATTCGTCACCTGTACTCCTGGCTCCGCTCGGTGATGGTCCGACACCGCCCCGAATACTGCAATTTGTAGACGTAGCCGGGTCGATTCTCGCACAGACCACACCCTGGCGCGAGCGGCTCCACATCACCCACCGGGGCCGCGTTGACAAAATTCGTGAACGCTCCCGCCCCCATCGCCCCCAACCCCGGCCCGACGCCCCCTGGCCCCAGCTGGGCATCCCCCCTGGATGGCCCTATTCGGGCCAGCGGCGCGCGGGCTACCGCGGTCGGTGCGCCCGGATCTCCGAAGGGAGGCAGGGTGCTTGCCAGCGGGTGACTCGGTGCATTTGCCGTGGGGCCAGCAGTCACAAGGCTGCTTATTAATGCTTGACTTGGGGCACTCGTCGTGGGGCCACTTGTCGAAGGTTGGGTGGCTGTGTTCGTCGCAGGGCCAGAGCCGCCCGCAGGAGCCTGGGTCGGCGCGTTCGGCATGTTCAGCAGGGACTGCACGACTTGGGACTCGATGAGCCGGTCCGCGTGGGTGCGCGCCACCATGCCCGTGATGACCGCGTTCAGGCGCCGGTCCATGGACTCTAGCCGCTGAACCAGGTCCTGGTGGATGTCGCTTATGCGCTGCCCCAGCGAGTCGACCGCCGCCTGGAGGTTTCGTATATCCTTCTGTGAATTGTCCATGGGAGCGCTCAGCTGTACGCCGTCCCGCCCGTGCATGTGTCGCCGCCGAGTTTTGCGCCCAAGGATGCGCGGGGAGTCCGCAGCCTGCAAAGAAAGAGGCCCCCGCTGCCGCGCGCCCGCCCCATACAATTGGAATTCAATAAAAAACACCATCAACGAGTAACCATGAGCCAAGGTGCGGGTATTACAGAAGAAACGTAGACAAAAAGCGGGCAAGTGGCGAAATTGGCTGCGAATTCTTGCATGCGCCTGGTTTCAAACGTCCGGTAGCATGAACGTACCTCGGTCTTTATGGCACGAGCACACTGCTGTCCGTGGGTTATAACCCTTTCACACGACTAAACGAATCTCTCAACTTGTTAAAGGCGCGCGCCGGCAACCGGAAATCCTCTTTCCCTGTTACAACATGAAATTTGAATCATATAACCATTTGCATTTAGATTGTTTCATGATTCATCCCGCATGGCACACGAAGATTAAATGGCAGATCCAACACTTCTCTGGATAATATCTAGGGGAAACAGCTATCTATTCGTTTAATTTGAATTAAGCCGTGCAAGCAAGGTCGTAACTCTTGACTGGTAACGACAGCGCACATTTTGTACCATGAGGTACCATGCACAAGCCTCGGCCAGGCTCGTGTAACACATCAATGGATGATAGACCCTCGGGTAAACTGTAGGTCAACCGTTAGCGAGTTGTAAACTACGTGGTCATCGAGTTTTGCGGCGGCGACTGGCGAGGGGCCAGCCCGTCCATTTCGATTACTGGAGCACTGGGCAGTGGCCAGTGGCCAGTTGTGGGCAAACTGGGAATGACGCCTGACGGTGCCTCATGGCATCGACCAACAAGGTGCCTTTGCCCGCATTCGCATCAAGTACTGTATGACGCGGCGTCTGTGTCATCTGTTAGTACCCATCTGCTAGTATTGCTACACGCTAAGTAGTAACTAGTAAGTACGTCTAGTCGTCTACCGTCAAAGGGGGTCAGCACTCAGCCGTCAGTGGAGAGCACCTGTCGGCTGTCAGTGGTCACTTTTCACTTTCCAGTTTACGCGTGGGCGTGGCACACTGCGACAGTGCGATGATTCCTCATTTCCTTGACGCCGCGCCATGCGCCATGACTGCGCCATGGCACCTTGGCAATTCTGTCTGCGTGCACAATGTTTACGTACAGCGCGCACAGTAGGTGTTTTCACTTGATCGTTTTGTCGAAGGCTACGCTGAGGCGGGCACACTGCACAGCCCCCATCGCGCTCACAATCCATATATTCCCTTCGACTTTGTCCTGCAGTGCCAAGCTCTTCGCTAACATTTACCCAGCGGCCGGCATAATCGGACCGTTTTGCGCCTCCACGCATGTGTTGGCGTGAAAAATTAATGCAGGCTGTGTGATATGACCAGGATTATCTATCCTTGCCACTCGTAGATTGTTTACACTAAAAGAAAGAGTTAGGCTGCCGAAGACGGGCGCTGGAAACTTATAGGGCTGCACCGTACCATCAACCCATTCAGATTGTACGCTTACCCACGGACGTATAAAGTGCATATTGGCTTTAGTGGCGTCTAGTGATCAATATGTTGCGACGGCTCGCCAAGGTGCGGGTGGAATTTTTCCCGTTTGACACGCGGACGACTGGGGTGAGGTACGTCTGCCAAGTTGTCTGCTGGTCGTACGTGGTATCTAAAATTTTCGTTGTACACTTGAGCTGTAAGGGCCCATTTTCAGTAGTTCTTGCCGGTAACTGTTGCTGCTATGTTGTTTGCAGGGAATTGTGGTTTCAGCTCAACTCCAAAAAGTCCGTTGCATCCAATCCGAAATGCGAGCTTGGAGTGCTCGTGCGAGGAAGAGACGCTATGTACAAGCCGCCCCAAGTGTTTGTCACATACAGTAAGTTCTACTACTTCTCCATGTCGTGGCAACCCGAAGCGGGTGTGGACATTTCATGTTTCCTTGACCAGTCAGTGAACCTTCGTTCCCACGACATTGTAGCTGATTGCGTTCGCGTCGCGCCGTGGCTGTGCAACCTTTGTCCTGTGCATATCTCAAAGCAGCTGGTCTTTGCATGCAGCCTGCGGTAGTTTCTACATGTGGGCCTTTATTCATGACTTCAAGTTTGAACTTTGAACTTACTCTGCACTCTTTTTCTTTTTCCTGCCTTTCTATCGCTGCCCTTTCATTTCATTTTTTTCTCCACTCCACTCCTCAGCGGACGGCACGGAGCAAGTCATCGATGCGTCCACTCTGAGCGTCGATGGCATCAAGAAGGAGATCGATGTACGTGCCAGCAGCTGGCCATGATGTGTGGCCTCATGTTGTGGCTGCACGCGCGCTAGTGTGACGGTGCCAGCATGATATAATTGCCACCATGCCTTCATCAAGAAGGAGATCGACGTACATGCCAGCACATGCACACGAGGATGCTGGCCCGACCACTGTGGTGATGTCTAATGGACACCGCTGCCAGCCCTACCCACCCACCCACCCACCCACCCACCCACCCACACCCACCCACCCACCCACCCACCCACCCACCCACCCACCCACCCACCCACCCACCCACCCACCCACCCACCCACCCACCCACCCACCCACCCACCCACCCACCCACCCACCCACCCACCCACCCACCCACCCACCCACCCACCCACCCACTCACCCACCCACACGCCCCCACCCCCACACACTCCCCCCCACACACACACCACCACCACCACCACCACACACACACACACACAACCCAACCCAGCGCAACCCAACCCAACCCAACCCAACCCAACCCAACCCAACCCAACCCAAGAATTAGGGAACCCGACCCCAAATCCTAACTGGCCTTAAGCAACATGGTCCGAGTTGCCTTGCGGTGCGATGGAACCCAAACCAAAGCTTAGCCAGCCCACCCCATGGATTTTCCTCGGTGCGGTTCGGATTTGTGACGGATGCCAGGCACTTGAACGGCTTCACAAAGCAACCCTCTTGCGAAGATGTTGTTGTCTATCTTCTTCCAACATGTTGCGAAGCCGAAGTCAGGCTGTGGCACGGCTGCTTTTTCCCCCGCATGCCTCCCTCTCCATCCGCAGTCTTCGATCGCGGTGCTTGTTTTAGTTGAACTTCGTAGTAACATTCTTAGTCAGATTTCTGATACATGATGCGCGGAAAGCTGGGCTTGGAGCAGGTTTTTGGCTTATATTTGATATCCTTGCACATATGCGTGGTCAATACAACTGCTTGCGTCTGCAACTCAACCACGACAAGTTGGCCGGGACGCAGTGATAATTTTGCCGGTGCCAATATCACTGTACCGTACTTTTTTGGGGGGGGTACGAATATCACTTATTTTATTTTCATTTCTACATGGAACTCTTTTTATTAGTAGCATGGGTCATGGCGTCACACTAACTTCCACCGCCTGATGCACAGGTGAAGCGCAACAAGCTGACCTGGAAGTGGTCTTATCTTACTGTGTTTCATGTATACAATGTCCATTACAGCTGCTTGCACATGCAGATCAGCCGCAACGAGCTGGACCCGGACGACGTGATCGCTTGCTTGCTTGTATCGTAAACTATGTGCATCTTTCGCATGCCTGCGTATCCACATCCAACCGCACAGATCAAGCGCAACAAGCTGGACCTGGATGAGGTGATCACTGACGGCGGCGGCAAGTGGGAGTTTTGCGACGCGGCGTCGGTGCAGATGGAGCGCATGCGGCGCGCGATGGCCAAGGCAGAGAAGAAGGCTCAGAAGCTGAGGTAGCCAGCCGGCACGGCAAGGGGCGTCCTAATAGACTCCAAGCTGCGGTAGCGTGCGCGGAAGGGGTTGGTTTCCTATACGACGGCTGCCACAGCTGCGGTGTCAGCACCTGAGGCAAGGGGCGCAAGATTACAGCGGGAGTGGCATGCGCCGAAGCTGCGGCTGCTGAGGCAGCCGGCCTGAGGCAAGGTTCGCGGTCGCCAGAGCATAAACTGCAGCAGCAGGAGTTGCGGTGGCGGGCATGAAGCAAGTACAGAGTTGCGAGGGTAGGAAACGCTGCGGTGGCCAGCACAGGGTTGCGATAGCAGGCGCACGCGCTGTGGTGAGACAGTTCCAGCATCCAGTGCCAGGGACGGTGCGTGGGTGGGGACGGTGCATCGGGGGGAACGGTGTGTGGGTGGGAACGGCGCAAGACCCCAGCAAGTTTCCACTCATGGCAAGCGCAAGAGAAAGGCAAGGCCAAATGGGGCGCAATGCCTAATGCGACACAAGGCCATCTGGGGAGCGCGGCAGGGCCAAATTGTGGGGAGCAAAGGCCAGGCTGGAAGCAAGGCCAAGAAGAGAGCATGCGGTCCTGCGTGAGTGTGAGGCCTTGACGCAGCTGATAGCATTTCATGGCAACCAGCTTCAAAGGATGATATGAGGGCAAGGATGTTTGGATGGATTTAGGAGGCCTGGATGGGGATAGTTGTCTCACTTGGTAGAGCCGACCAGCGAGCCCTGTTGCAGCCGTTGTGGCGGTTACCCTGGGTTCAGGGGACTTGCCTGCATGCATGCTCGACCAATCCGCATCATCTGCATGGCATCGCATCTGATGTCCGATGCTGCGCAGAGACAATCCTGTCCTTGCCCGCATATCACTGCCAAAGCACAGCTATCGGTGACTCGTGTCGCCACAGTAATGCAGCCTGTACGGCACGTGTCGCCTGAGAGTCGTCGCGAGACCCCACGACCCGGCCTGCGTTGGTCTTTCAAATTCAGCCTTGTGGACCTCACTTCAACCACAAGGCCCGGCCTTGATAATCTACCCTTGTGACTGCGCACGTCACCTCCAGCAATACTGTTTCCCGTGCAGCAGAGGTCACCTGCAGTACCCGAGCTGTGCTTTTCCTCCGCGGGTATTCCTTGAAGCAGTAGAAATGCCGACCAGCAGCATCCGCCAGCACAGGCTTGGCATTACTATGGTAGAGTGACCACGATGTCCATAGACAACCAGCACAGGCATGGCATCGCGAGGGTCTAAACCATGGGAATTCTGTCAAGCCCGCCTCTTTACTAGCCACGTCACTGACTTGTTCTAGTTCGGTGTGATGGCCGGCATTGAATTGAATTGAATTGAATTGAATTGTAACATAACTCCGTTGGGAGTATATGTAGCACATAGCCCAGAGAAGGGGCATATGGCCTATCATACATTCTAAGCTACTTCTTGCAAGGGTGGGAATGTAAACAACACTTGCTCTAGGTGCACTAGGGCACCTGCACCACCCAGAGTTTCAGGCAACACCCAGCGAAGGGGAGCCTGTCATAGGTGGGGAAGATCATCATGGCTATACAAGAGCTAGGACATGGCTTCTCTACAGAGAGCATCTCTCTGCATGGCATTAAATTAAATTAAATTAAATTATAACATGCCTCCGTGGGGGGGTCATGTAGCACATATTTCATGATGGATGGGGTGGAGGAAGCCGCGTGATCGAACTATCCTAACTCTATCTAGAAAATCCTAACTGCACTACTCATCAAAACGCCTCCTCCGCTTGGGGGGAGGTGGCTTGCCCACAGGGTCGGGCGTGTGCGCCTTGACAATCTTCTTCCACCGCGTCTTGTCCTGCATGGCAGTCCAAAGACGGGAGAGAGAGTGGATGCGGTGCTCAAACTGGGCTGGGACCACTAGGTCGTCCAGCAACATCTGAACGTAGTTCGTGACAGGTTTCCCTACCCTTTTGGGAATGTCCTTGGGGCCAGGCCAGGTCAGAATGTGCCGCCCTGGCTGTCCAAGCCGCTGGGGGCCGGCCAGACCGAGGGTGGTGTCGACCTGGCTGGTGCGTGCAAGGTGTCCTACAAATGCTATCCTACGCTGCCTAATCTCGTCCGAAACACGAGGCATGCCATGATACAAAGACTCGGATGACGGACGCTCGGAAAAACCTACATTAAGGACCTGTCGGAGCATCCTGTAAACTGTGCCGTCGAGCCGAGCTGCCAGTTTGGGTGGGAGGGCATAGCATAGCATGGCATAGCATGGCATAGCATGGCGAAATTCTTAATGCAACATCCATGGGTCCCGTTATAGGCAGGGCTTGGCTAAATTCTGTAGACAACATCCATGGGGGCCATTATGGGCGCACATGCGCGTGGGCCACATGCTAGGCTAAGCTTGACTAATCTACACTACTGGTATGAATTCCCTAGTCTGAGGTGGCAGGAGGGGGCTGCCAGGGCTTGTGGTCAACGTGGATGACCGCCCCCCTCCAGTATACCGGCTTCCCCCCTGCGCTGTGCCGGAGCTGAAGGTAGGTCGGCCATAGCTCGCGTCGCCGCTGTTGCTGGGCCAGGGTCAAGTCGTCGTCCAGCGTGAAGCGAGTCCTCGAGAGCTTCTTGCGGCACGACAGCTTGTCCGCCATGTACTTAAAGGTGAGGAGCACGGGTGCCGGGCCAGCCTTCCCCCGCGCGCGGGGGAGGCGGACAGCCGACATGTCCAGCTCACCAGTGAGTAGCATGGGGGCAAGAATGTCGCGCTTAAATTCTGATCAGACACTCCGCAAAGGTGAAAACCTTTGCGTTCAGTGCCAGGCCGCGGAAAACGCGGAAAACGCGATCTGCAAATGAATCCGACCGGAATCGAACTGGGGACCTCTCGCACCAATTTTGCTGACTATAGGACGGACGTCTCCGGATACCATGGCATGAATGAATTGAATTGAATTGAATTGTAACATAACTCCGTTGGGAGTATATGTAGCACATAGCCCAGAGAAGGGGCATATGGCCTATCATACATTCTAAGCTACTTCCTGCAAGGGTGGGAATGTAAACAACACTTGCTCTAGGTGCACTAGGGCACCTGCACCACCCAGAGTTTCAGGCAACACCCAGCGAAGGGGAGCCTGTCATAGGTGGGGAAGATCATCATGGCTATACAAGAGCTAGGACATGGCTTCTCTACAGAGAGCATCTCTCTGCATGGCATAGCATGGCGAAATTCTTAATGCAACATCCATGGGGGTCCCGTTATAGGCAGGGCTTGGCTAAATCCTGTAGACAACATCCATGGGGGCCATTATGGGCGCACATGCGCGTGGGCCACATGCTAGGCTAAGCCTGACTAATCTACACTACTGGTATGAATTCCCTAGTCTGGGGTGGCAGGAGGGGGCTGCCAGGGCTTGTGGTCAACGTGGATGACCGCCCCCCTCCAGTATACCGGCTTCCCCCCTGCGCTGTGCCGGAGCTGAAGGTAGGCCGGCCATAGCTCGCGTCGCCGCTGTTGCTGGGCCAGGGTCAAGTCGTCGTCCAGCGTGAAGCGAGTCCTCGAGAGCTTCTTGCGGCATTTAAGGAACGACAGCTTGTCCGCCATGTACTTAAAGGTGAGGAGCACGGGTGCCGGGCCAGCCTTCCCCCGCGCGGGGGAGGCGGACAGCCGACATGTCCAGCTCACCAGTGAGTAGCATGGGGGCAAGAATGTCGCGCTTAAATGCCTCAAGAAGGGTCGTGGAGGTCTCACCTGCCGGCTGGTCGAAGTGCTTGACGATGACATTGTGGCTGCGCCGGGCGATGTCGGTTTCCTCGCGAAGGTCGAGGGCTTGTTGCTTGAGTTGTGCCGAGATGGTGGAGGTGGTGGAGGTGGTGTGCTGCTTAAGCAAGTCCGCCCAGGTGGAGGGAGCATCGCCGGCCGGGCCAGCAGACGCCGGCTGGGCGGCGATGTCCTTCACCGCCTGGGCGGTGAGGCCGGCGGTGTCATGCAAGCTCTCAAGGGCGTTGGCGGTGGCTTGAAGGCGTTGGTCGAGGTCGAGGAGCTGGGCTTTGATGTCGGCAGTGGAGGCGGAAATGGCAGTGGAGGTGGAGGCGGCAGCGGCGGAAATGTGAGGAAGTTCAGCAGCCAGCGTGCCACCCATTGCTGCGACGTCAGCAGCAAGGGGGGTCACGTGCTGCTGAAAGGCTTCCGTGAGGATGGAACGGAGGGTGGGGGCGGAGATGGATGGAGCCCAGATCTCGTCGTCAGAGCGCTCGAGAAGGGAGTTGAGGATGGTGTGCTGGAGCTGGGGGCGGGGGCAGCCAAGCAGGGCGCCGTGGGTTTGCCAGCGGCTGCCGTTGCTGCCGATGAGGCGACCTTGGTCGTAAAGATGGAGGCACAGGTCGTAAAGCGAGGCGTAGTCCCCGTAGAAGATGCAGTCCATAGCATCGTAAGGAGACAGGTTGTTCCAGTCGTGATCATCGACCTTGAAAGGGTGGGGCCGAAAGCGCGGTTCCGAGGGGCGGGACCATCCTGTTTTGTCGGCTGGGCGGGTGCGTTTCGGGTCAGGCGATGCCGATGGCGAGGCATTAACTCGTCGTCTGTCCCTGGTCCTCTACGGAGGACTGAGTTCAACTCAGTCCTCTCTAGAGGACCGAGTTTTTGGGTTTCGTAGAAAATTCGCCCCGGTCAGAATGTTTGACAAAAAAAATTTCTCAAAATTTATTCAAATACTACGTGAAAAGATCTTTCTTGGACATATTTTTGGGATTTTTTTGGATTTGGTATGCGCGGCTAACTGTACGGTCAAAGTACAGGTGGTAAGGGTACTTTCCCACGTGAAACGCGAGTTCCGGAAATGCACGACCTAGCCATGGCGGCTCGCGCCCATGCATGCAGTTTACGTTTTCGGACGAGTTAGCCGTCCAAACTCAGGAAATAGATTGAACATGCCCTAAAGATGATATAAATCAATTTTTAGCTCGCGGGGATGCGATTTACCTGGTGTCGGCACTGTTCTTGCTGGAAAAAACTGCGATAAGGCAGGTCGACGGAATTGATGACTGCGCTTGCTTTCCGGCGCAATTTCAATGGCTGATAGGTTTCTTTCTACATTTTAACATGAATTGTATTAGAATATATTGAGTGACAGTATAGATTTGATGATCTCGACCATTCTGTCACGTCATGGTCTATGTGCCGCAAAGTGCCACTTTTGCGGGCACCGCCTGGGCCAAGGTAACGCCAGCCGTGCCAGGTAAAGCCGGATAATCGTTGCCTCTTCGTTTCTTGATGTTCTTACATGAGTTTAAGCTTGCGAGGCGTTGTCAGGTTCAAGTCTTGATGCTCTTTCTTGACCGTTGCCTGCCCCTCTCTAAAACCCCCTTTTCAGAGGATGTTAGCAGGCATTTGCCTTAACCCAGTGTAGTTGTGCAGGGTTTTAGGAGCTGTGCAGGTTTAAACACCTTCATAGATGTTAGTTATTCTTTTGCTACGTTCATACTGCATGATTGTGTGGCCACGGGCTGCGTCAAGGGTGCATTCAAGCTTTTACGGGTGAGTGAAAAGTCTTGGTGACAAACCACTGCCATCATGTGCCAGCAACTATGTTGGCCACATCATGGCAAGGCAAAACAGTTATAGCCATATCTATTGTTGTTTGAAACAATGGAAATATGCTTAACCTACCCATTATATTGGTGGTTGACACTTATAACATAACCCTTTGTTGGTAGGTATCCAAGCCCATTCCCTACATGCATGCATAGGCTCTCACTACATGATAAGGTATGATATACCTGAAGTATGATGATGCAAGTGTGTTGTCCTGTAATGCTTGAAGGGAAATGAGTTGATTGGGATGGTTGGTGGCCACGGTGATGTAGTATGACCGCACTTACATGCTAGCAAAGTTAGCAAAAGCCCCATTCCTCTCCTGAGGACTGAGAGTTTTTGAATTGTTTCAGGCAGTTGCAGTGGCCAAATGGAGCCCAGTTTTTTGCCACGCTTCAAGAACTATGTTGTTTACATGCCTATATTTTTTCTTCATGCACCAGGATTTGATTGAATTTTTCCCACTCGTTCTTATCCCGAAAAATGCAAATTCGCGAGGGGCGCCCAACGTCCGTGTAATTTTTAGGTGTTCGGGTCAAGTTTTCACATATGCAGTATTTTTGCCAACAAAATGATATCTAGTACACCCCAGATCCACATCAAAACATTTGGGATGGACTCCCCACCTAGTCGCTACACGCGGTTGAAAATTGTCAACTCAGTCCTCCTGTGAGGACTGAGTTGGGACAGACGACGAGTTAAGCCCGGGAGGTTGCTGGGTGGCCACCAGTGCACGACTAGTGTCACCGCTGTCTACCGGACCTGATGGCGAAGCTGCAGCCGCAGCTGCCGCATTTTCATGGGCGAGCGCATCCGCCAAACTGCGTTGCGTCAAAGGACGTTTGCTCGTCATATATTGCGTGTTAGATTCGGAAAATTATATCAGCATGTGCGTCTTAGAAAGACGAAGCGATAGTGATATTCACAGCTGAATTTGGGGCTCAAACGTGAAAGTTATGAGCTCCGCCGTCAGCCATGGCTACCTCGTGGCTCGTGGCTCGTACCATGGCATAATGCGCTTAAATGCCTCAAGAAGGCTCGTGGAGGTCTCACCTGCCGGCTGGTCGAAGTGCTTGACGATGACATTGTGGCTGCGCCGGGCGATGTCGGCTTCCTCGCGAAGGTCGAGGGCTTGTTGCTTGAGTTGTGCCGAGATGGTGGAGGTGGTGGAGGTGGTGTGCTGCTTAAGCAAGTCCGCCCAGGTGGAGGGAGCATCGCCGGCCGAGCCAGCAGACGCCGGCTGGGCGGCGATGTCCTTTACCGCCTGGGCGGTGAGGCCGGCGGTGTCATGCAAGCTCTCAAGGGCGTTGGCAGTGGCTTGAAGGCGGTGATCGAGGTCGAGGAGCTGGGCTTTGATGTCGGCAGTGGAGGCGGAAATGGCAGTGGAGGTGGAGGCGGCGGCGGTGGAAATGTGAGGAAGTTCAGCAGTCAGCGTGCCGCCGATTGCTGCTATGTCGGCAGCAAGGGGGGTCACGTGCTGCTGAAAGGCTTCCGTGAGGATGGAGCGGAGTGTGGGGGCGGAAAGGGGTGAAGCCCAGATCTCGGCGTCAGAGCGCTGGAGAAGGGAGTTGAGGATGGCGTGCTGGAGACGGGGGCGGTAGCCGCCGACCAGATGGTAGACGTTGCCCACGCGGCTGCCGTCCGGGGCGAGGAGGCGGTTGGTGGAGAAGAGATGGAGGCACAGGTCGTTAAGCGAAGCGTAATCCCCGAAGAAGATGCAGCGCATAGCATCGGTCGGAGAAATGGTGGCCCAGTCGTAATCTGCGACCTTGAAAGGCCGGGGACGAAAGCTCGGTTCTGGGTATGAAGACCCTTCTGTGGCGTCGGCTGGGCGGGTGCGCTTGGGGTCAGGCGATGCAGATGGCGAGGCCCGGGGGGTTGCTGGACGACCACCAGTGCACGACTAGTGTCATCGCCGCCTGCCGGACCTGATGGCGAAGCTGCAGCCGGAGCTGCAGGCGTATTGTCATTGCCGAGCGCAGCCGCCAGGCTGCGTTGCGTCGAGGCGCGTTTGGTCGCCATATATTGCGTTTTAGATTCGGAAAATTATATCAGCATGTGCGTCTTAGAAAGACGAAAAATTAAATTAAATTAAATTAAATTATAACATGCCTCCGTGGGGAGGTCATGTAGCACATATTTCATGATGGATGGGGTGGAGGAAGCCGCGTGATCGAACTATCCTAACTCTATCTAGAAAATCCTAACTGCACTACTCATCATCAAAACGCCTCCTCCGCTTGGGGGGAGGTGGCTTGCCCACAGGGTCGGGCGTGTGCGCCTTGACAATCTTCTTCCACCGCGTCCTGTCCTGCATGGCAGTCCAAAGACGGGAGAGAGAGTGGATGCGGTGCTCAAACTGGGCTGGGACCACTAGGTCGTCCAGCAACATCTGAACGTAGTTCGTGACAGGTTTCCCTACCCTTTTGGGAATGAAAGACGAAGCGATAGTGATATTCACGGCTAAATTCGGTGCTCAAACGTGAAAGTTATGAGCTCCGACAGCCATGGCTACCTCGTGGCCGGAATTTCGCGGTTCCAAAACCTGCTGGGCATTCAGGGGACGTGGCGCGCCGAATATTTTCCGCGCCAAAAAATTCGCGGTACCGTCCGTACGGTGTATAATGTGTGCCCGGACCGCTCAACCCTCGCGGAAGTGGCCATGGCGGCATGCCTTTATGCAATATTAATCGATATGGCATCTAAAAAGCTAGAAAAAATGCTTGAATTTCGCAGAAGATTAGTTGATGACCTCATTGCGTGGCGGAAAGTTTACGGTTTGCAATATCGCTAATTTCTCGAACGGCTACGGGCGCGGGGGTCCAGGATATAATTTCTCTTGCGGATCATGAAATTTAATGCAGGTTTACGGCAGCTATTGTGAGGCAACGTAGGCTCTAAAGAGCGATTATGAAGCTAACTTAATGGTGTTGTCGAGTTTGTGCCGAAGCTTCCCGGTTTCTTTTACATTTCCGGCATTCAAGGTAAGAACCTACGCAGGCCTGCGCATGTCGCCTTCGACGTATTCACGGAAGGCGCACCTTCCTTGTTCGCCTGATCAATGGATGATGTCTTTTATTGTTCGAGCTTGCGTGCCAGTTTATGCATGAAACATTTCCACGCAGGCAGGTGCATTAACGTCGGCCTTTCGCCTTTTTTTCGGGCAGTTTCCCTGCAGGAAGCGCTCCATTTCTTTCGGTTGCATCGTCAGATTCCTAGCTATTTCGTACAATTTCGTGTAGTTTGTGGCTGGCATGCTAAATGCGCCGAGGTCAAGTTGTTGGTAATGTGTTGACATTTGTTTTCCATAATCCTTTGGACGTGACCTTGCTCAGACGCTTTGTTATGTGCCGGATCTGACACGCCTGTTTTAGAACGACATCCGGCATGTGCCTAGAGGCTAACAAGCTGGCATCAGCTTCTTAGCAAATTGCCCTATTGGAAAGGAAGGTGAGAGTGGTTCTTTTGCTGGCCATACTGCATGAGTGGCATTGCATTAGATAGGTGTTTCCATTGCTTTCCTTGAGCTATAACCATTAAGACTTCCCTGCTATGTGTGCAGCAAGGCAAGCTGGATAGGATGTGAATGCTTGGCATACAACATGTATGATTTGCTGCCAAGTTTGCAGGCTGCAGTTGCCTCTATTGCTTGGGCAGTCTTTCTAAGGTTTTTACACGTATACTTGCTGAGTTCTTGGCATAAATTTACATGGTAACCTTGGGCTGAGCTTAGTGTATGCTCTCTTGGTGCGTGTATGCCTAGCGATGGTGTTGCTATGCGCACGCTGGCAAGGCTGGCCATGCTGAGGGCAGGGGAGGGCAGATGAGGTGCCTAGCCTTTTCTTATGTTGTGTGATCGAGTTGGGCATGTTTTTTGGCTTCTTGGATGGAAAACATGATGCCTAGGTGGCCTTATACACAGAAAAACCTCATTTAGCGTATGTTCAGGTTTTAGCACGCAAACGCAATAACTTGAGCTAGACTTGTCGGAATGACCTGGGACTTGGACCACTGCTGTCCCCCTGTTAGCCGGATTTTCGCTACATTTTGTTGCCTAATCTGAAGTGTTTATGACATGTTTATTCCCAATGTCCGGTAAAAAAAGGGTACTTTTGCGGGGAAATTAATAACTGTTCAAGGTTTTGTCATTTTCATGATGTAAATAGCTCAGCAAGCTACAAACTCAGGGAACTATAGACGCTACATTTTTTTTTGCCAACAAATGAGTGCATGGGCTGGGGCATACATAGCCCTAATTAGCGTCCTTTTCGATTTATAGCGCTATATTGGCGTATATGTGGGGGTAGTACCCCCAACAAGTGCATGGACAACTCACTAATTAATTAATTAATTAGACTCATGCTCCCGTTGGGGAGTCACGGAGCATTAACCCCGATGAATGGATGGATGGGTGCACACATTCCTACCGGTCTAATCTATCTACATTGGCTACATACTACATCTATCTAACAACATTCTATCTACATCATCTATCTAGGCAGCCGCACGCTGCCCTAGGGGGAGCTATCTAGCGTGCCTCCCGCGGGATTGCACACGCGGGCGCTTCCCCACTGGGGGGGGCTCGTTGTCCTCTATGACCTGGGCCCACTTGGCCTTGTCCATCATCTTCTTCCAAATCACGGAGAGGCCTAGGCCCCCCATGTCCTCTACTAGCTGTTCTTTGAAGGTGCGGGCCTTGCGGCGTCTAACATCACTGGGCCCAGCCCACGTCAGGAGGTGCCGGCCAGGCTGGGCTGGTCGCAGTCCTGCGGGGGGGCCACGTGAGGTGTCTACCTGGTTGGTGCGAGCTAGGTGCCCTACTAGCTGCAGGCGGCGTTGCTTAATTGTGCTGGTGATATAGGGCATGCCCTGGTACAGGTCCTCATTGCGGACATGAGCAGCATATCCTACTCTGAAACTCACTAGAGATGTTATTTAGTGCCCCCAATCATAATTTAGCATGGTGCAACTGAAATTCAAGTGATATTAGCATGGGTCAAGTTTTAAGGTTTTTGGGGTGCCACCTCCCCTTAATTAATTAATTAATTATCAACATCACTCCGTTGGGAGTAGATGTAGCACATAGCCCTGAGAAGGGGCATATGGCTTTTAATACATTCTAGGCTACTTCATGCAAGGGTGGGAATGTAAGCTACCCCTGCTCTAGGTGCACCAGGGCACCCGCACCCTCATGGTCTATCACGCTATGCCCGGGTAAGGGGGGAGCATGCCTGTGAGGGGGAAGATCATCATGGCTATACAAAAACTAGAGCGTGGCGTCTCAGCAGAGAGCAGCTCTCTGCATGGGCACAGCATTACTAAATAAAACTAGGCATCGTCTGGAGTGTGGCTCATCATAGGCACACATGTACATGATTACATAAAGCGCGTGGCTTAGCTGGAATAGGGCCTCTAGGAGGCGTACATGTACATGGCCACGGTCTATCTATTCTACACTACTACTGCTGTATTCCCCTAAGCTGGGGCTTCTGGAGTCGCTGGGGCCGCGGGGGTCGCCTGCCAGGGCTTGTGGCCGACGTAGATGGCCGCCCCCTTCCAGTACACCGGCTGCCCCGCCTTGGTCTGCCGGAGCTGGTGGTAGGTCGGCCATAGCTCCCGTCGCCGTTGTTGCTGCGCCAGGGTCAAGTCGTCATCAAGGGTGAAGAGAGTCTTCTCGAGCCGCTTGCGGCGTCTGAGAAAAGAAATCTTGTCCGCCGGGGTCTTAAAGGTGAGAAGGAGCGGGGGCGGCCCTGCCTTACCCCGCGCGCGGGGAAGGCGGTGGGCGGCCAGCTCGATCTCACCAGTAAGGCCCATGCGATCAAGGATTTCTCTCTCAAAAGCACGCGCAAGCTTCTCGGAATTCTCACCTTCCTCCATCTTGAGGTTCTTGACAATGACGTTGAGGCTGCGCTTGGCGAGCTCGGCCTCCTCGCGGAGGTCAAGCGTCTGCCGTTGAAGCTGGGCTGCGACGGCGGAGGTGGTGGAGGTGGTGTGTTGCTTAAGCATGTCCGCCCAGGTGGTGATGGGAGGAGCATCGCCGGTCAGGCCAGCCGGGGCGGGCTTGGCGGCAATGTCCTTCACTGCTGGGCATGGCCTGTTATTTTGAGGTGAGACAACAACTGTTTGGTCGACGCACGGCGCCACATTTGGGTCATTGTTAACCAGTTCACAAGATGATCTCAAGATGATCTCGATCTGCAGTTAGCTGCAATCCATTGTCGTCAGAAAGCAACAAACGTGAAAACGCTAGCTGCCGGCAAATGTGAGATTCCGCGGAACACAGAAAGTAAGAAAGCCTAGAAGCTACCAGCAAGGAATTGAACATAGGACCTTCGGCATGATTTCGCGAATACATCTTTGCTTGCAGCATGAATTGAATGTGGCAAAATAATCGGCTCTGTCTTTTAATCTGAAGTGAGATAACTCTTTTGACACAATCACCTGTTTTAGTGAGTCAACCTAAAATAGATCCGTTGCGTGCATGTGGCAGAGTGATATCGAGGCCTGTACGTGTATCTTACTAGTTGGCTTGAATGATGGCAGCTGGCTGAGGTAACAAACACCTGCACAATATGCATAGGGTGACACGCTTGTAATTCAATGGGACACTTCTCACTTCATGAGAGTATACATGTATACATGCTATGAACATGCAATGCAAGTGCCGGAGTTGCTTGCTGGACAAAGCTTCTTCGTCATTTCAACATCA
The DNA here is from genome assembly GCA_009746045.1 of Mesostigma viride. Classification (NCBI taxonomy): domain Eukaryota; kingdom Viridiplantae; phylum Streptophyta; class Mesostigmatophyceae; order Mesostigmatales; family Mesostigmataceae; genus Mesostigma; species Mesostigma viride. The sequence goes on from RPFO01001034.1 coordinate 465,096, forward strand.
ATACTAGTTATTAAATTATGCACTAGTTACAGTTGCTCGCTCCCCACAGGCGCGGCTGTCTCCCCACGTTTCGCTCCAGCAAGGCACGTTTGGCACCCAGGATCAGGCCGGTCCCACCCAACCGCAGCGATCCTAGCCATATTATTCTTGGCGGTCTGCCCTGCAAGCTTGGAGAGACCAGCTTCCCTTTCGACCCTATGATCAAGTGTGCGCCTTGTTTGGTACAGTCCCCTCACTGGCCAGGTGGCATCGCACAGTGCCACCGACACCGGCTCAGGCAGGACTGGCTGGCTGGCGTGCGACGTTTCCCGCGCAGAAAAGAACAGAAAAAAAAGAATTTAGTTGGGCTTGTTGAGCACGATGCCCTCGTACTTGGCCTGGAACCACTTGATCACGTCCTCCTTGGTGATCTTGTGCTGCAGGCCCACGTGGCTGGTCGCCCTCCGCCGGCGGGCGACACGGAACCCTGGCCGCTCCAGCACGACGTAGAAGTCCATGCCGTAGATACCCGTGGAGGGGTCGTACCTGGCAGTAACAGTCATTATGATATGATAGGGTTGGTGGGGGCAATGATGGTTGGTGGTAATGATGTTGGTTGTGGTGGTAATAACAGTGATTGGTAGTGAAAGGGAGGGGAGGGAGGGGAGGGCGAGGGCAAGGGGGGGAGGGGGGCAGGGCAAGGAGCCAGAAGGACAACAAGCAAAAGAAGACTATGATCAGTTATACCATGCCCACCGAGCAATCTATCCTGGGTGCAGCAGAGCCAGTCCAAGATTACACAACACACAGAACCCTACAAAAAAAGGTCATCCTTCCTACTATCTAGCAATCTAGTGGGAATTTCGGGCCTGAGTTAACAACTGAATTAATAGCAACATGCTTTCACACTTTAAAAACGCTGCTTTAAAGCACGCCGTAAAAAACTGCCGTCACACGAAGAAGCAGTACGTGCAGCCTACCTGTACCACACACAACCAGAATACTTGTCTCACTGGATACACGCCCTATCTAATGGTTGTCTCACTGGATACACGCCCTATCTATTAGTTGTCTCACTGGATACACGCCCTATCTAATAGCTGTCTCACTGGATACACACTTATCTCTTTCATTCTCTTCGGGAACCCTCACTCCCTGCCCATCTCTCCACACCACCCCTGGTATACGTTCCACACAATTGACCGCTATGGGGTCAGCTTTATATTGGGCCTAGGTCTGGATGCACGTACCGTCAGCTCTATGCTGACAACCAACCAGGGAATGGCATTCCACTTGGTGCTACTCCAGGTCCCCTTTAATCACCAACCACCGCACGCAAGTATGGTGTGCCAGCACCGCCACTGGCTGCTGATAAACGGCTGGTTGCTGACTAGTAAAAGCAGCTGATTCATCAGCCCCCTTGCTACTTAGACTCCCGCCCTTGCGCTGCTCTGCTACTGACGGCTATCGCCGGTAACAATCTTCCTCAGGAATTTCCCCTTTCAGCAGCAGCTACAAATATGGCCATAAACTTAGCCTGCCACCAAGCTGCTCACATGACCATCCAGGCACCTGCTGTTATGCTTTGCTGTCTCTCTTTCTCTTTGTCTAATTAAAAGTTGTCTACCGGTCACAAGAAACTGTGCCAGGGAAATCCAGTTCCAGCAACCCCGCCTGAAGCAAAAGGGACAGGATTACCTGCTAGTGACTGCCCCGTGCCTAATCCGCAACAAAGGCGCTACATAGTAGTCAATCAAAGACAAACCACAACCCAGCGCACATTATAACGAGAAACCCTAAAACGGAACCTTGCTAGCCTGTCCTTGCTAACATCGGAACTGGGACCTGCCCCCATCATGCATCCCTGCTGTTCAACCCTTCGCCGTCCCTGACAAAAAAGATATGGCAGTGCCAATCACCAGCCCATCGCTTCTATATTCCCCAGCCCATCACTTCTACATTCCCCAGCCCATCACTTCTATATGCCCCAGACCACCACTTCATTCACCCAGGCCACCACTTTGGTTATGCCTCGCCCCAATGCGCCAAGTCGACGCTGAGGAGTCTAGTTTTCGTAAATTCAACAGATGGATTCGTGCTGTTGCCGAGAACCAAACTGCTGCACCCGTGCATCACCTCGATTCCGCTCTCCCCCCGGCCACTTAGAGCTGAGATGGCATACCGCACACCCCTAGGATGGCATGAAGATGCAAGTACACAATAGTCAAATGGCCCCGCAACACCGCATGAGCCAACATGGCCTAGCGGTAGCTCATGAACTAACAAGAAACCTGGGAAGCACTACGGCCAAGGTCAGCAGTCGCCAAGGTCAACAGTCATCAAGACTCCTTTCTGCAGACCACGACGTGCCTCAGCCTGGCCCCTCATTCATCATCCATTGCCCATCGCCGATCATCCATCCCTACTCAAAGAAATTTGTACCATGTTACTCCCCCGATGGAGGCAAGGTGTTCAAATGAATGGATACGTCGCCTGGCTGCCTATCGTTTCCAACATCCCTTGGCCTAATGGCATTCCTCACCTGTAGTCAGACACAGATAGCCTCAAACTCTTCCTAGCAACGATTGCTCCGGTAAAGCGTTCCCCATTCATGCATACATGGTGAGGTCAGCCCCACACCAAAAGAAGATGATGCCACTATCTTTCTTTCTTTCTTGCCTCCACCCAGATTCTAGCGCAGCACCCTCACAGCCCGCCCAAGATGCATCCGCCATGCCAATCGGACTGCAACATCTCCCAAAGGGGATAACCGACACCAACTCATGACATCACAACACCATAACATGCCTCTCCATATGGTATGCGTCAGGGATCCAAGCCAGCGACACTTCCGAAGCAACCTAAAGAATACATGACCCCCCCATTCCACTAAAGATGGGCACAGTGCGGTGCAGTGGACCTTGCCTGCACCCTCACGCATGATGACCGTGAAGCTGGGCACGGCCCAGACAACCAGGCTGCGGCCGCCTCACGGAAAAAGCCTCACATATGGCTATTTTACAAGTACGTCATCTTGCCTGATCCACTGCATCCCCCTCAGGACAAAGTCAGACGCCTCTTTCAACCCCATGTCAACAACTGAATTCTCACGCACTCACGTGATGCAGTCCTATTGATCCCCTGGTCCGACGGTCGATGTGCCCGACACCCCCCTCACAACGCATGCCTGAATCCACTGTCTTCTCGCAAAGGGGCCGGATTAGGAAAATAATGGCGGCATCCGATCTTAGTGGCTGATCATGGCAGCTAATCCAACGCCCTCGCTCCCTATTTCGGTCTACGCGAAGACTAGGAGACATGACTTTCACTCACTTGATCCCCAGGTCGATGTGCTCCTGGATACCGAAGCCGAAGCAGCCGGTATCGCTGAAGTTCTGCCGCAGCAGCTCGTACTCCTTCACCTTGAGGCCCGACTCGATCAGCTGCATCGCCTTCTCCCCCCGCAGCGTCACGTGGCAAGAGATCTTCTCACCACGGCGGATGCCAAAGGTACGCACCGTGTAGCGGGCTGTGGGCGAGAAGGAGGAGGAAATGGGGGGAGAGTGGGGGAGGAAGAAAAAGGGGGGGGGGGAGGGGGCAGAAAAATGAGGGGGGGGGGGAGAAGAAGGGAGGGAGGGAGGGAGGGAGGGAGGGAGGAGAGGGAGGGAGGAGGGAGGGAGGGAGGGAGGGAGGGAGGGAGGGAGGGAGGGAGGGAGGGAGGGAGGGAGGGAGGGAGGGAGGGAGGGAGGGGGGGGAGGGAGGGAGGGGGGGGCGAAGACACGGCAAAGAGGGAAGGAGTCCAATGCGGGCGGCAATGATGTCGTGTAAGACACCAGGTAAGGGGGGGGAGGGGGGGAAGAGAAAATGGGCAGGCAAAAAGGAAAGAGGGCGGGAGAAGAGAAGAAAAGACAAGCCACGCTGTCTGCCTGTAGTGAAGATGGCGCGTGATTATCATTTGGAGGTTGGGGGGTAAAGGTAGCCTGGCAAATAACCTACGAATTACACCCGTCAAATGCTTCTGGGTCTAACTAATTTATGGCCATAGACTAACAACAACAAACCATCAGATTAATGGGGATCATAAGCTTCTGTATTAGGTAGGCTTATACACCACTCACCGGGATGCTGCCTTGACTTGCTAATAAAACAGTGCAATGCTCAACGGAATTATAAGCACAATTGCAAATCCCACGAGCGCCAAATCGTCAACAGAAGAGGGGATTCATGATCGTTTGTAAGACTAACTCGATTCTAACAATAACGAAGGTGGCAACATACCCTTGGAGAACACAGGCTGCTGTCCCGACAGCTGCTCAAGCACCTGCGAGCATAAGAACAATCATTGGCGGATACATGTCGATCAGGAAGACTGCTACCCTAGACGGCATGTCCTATGCATAAAGCAGGAATCTAGTGAGATTATAAGCATCGTCCAGCACCACACTTTACGAAATGAAGGCCGATACGGCCAATAACATATATGAGCAAAAAACACACTCATTACCTTCGCCGCGCGCGTGAGACGATCTCCGCTCTCTCCCACAGAAATGTTCAGGACCAGCTTCTGGACCCTGATCTCCCGCATGGGGTTTGCCTTCTTCTTCTCGGACACCTACAATAATACCACGCGCAGTACAATAAGACCATTCAATTTCATGGGATTAGAATGTAATGCCGGACGCAGAAACCGCAAGACCTACGGCAATTTTCATCCCGGTGGTAAAAGTAGCAGGTCTGTCCCTCTATGTACCACGGCGCCGCCTCAAACCATACTGCCCAAGAACCCTGCATAACATCTACAGCTTTAATCCCTCATCATCGACGTCGTCAAAAGAATAGCCTAGCATTTTCACCACTTCTTCAGACATGGCTGCTTACCATGGCTGCCAGGTGCTCCGGACTATGGTGGTGCCTGATAGAGGCCTCAATCGGGCGGAGGCGGCTGCTTTTGTTCTCGCTCGACGCTCCCTTCCCTTCTGCCCCGGCTGGCCGAGTGCGCGCGTCGCTATGCGGGGTGCGGCCGGGGGCCACGCGCGTCGCGTCGCGCGCAAGAAAATGCCGCAAGCAGCCAGCAGGTAGCAAAAAACCGATGTATGCACTGCAGCACGGCGTCCGTAGTCCGTGCCTTACCGTAGTAGGGCACAGGAGTATGGCGCGGCGCCCACAAGCCACAGCAGACAGCAGCATATTATAACCTGGCATATAGATTAAAAATATAATTACTTACAGCAGAGTGAAATCACTCAAACCAAAGCAAACGCCCAGCTATAAACCTATATACAGAGCCATGTCAAAGCTCTATATATGTATATATGCCTATTTCTTCGAGGTTCTTCTTCTTTTCGGGGTTTTCCTTATGTTGCATGCCAATCTCACCTCCGTAATCGGTAATTCCTCATTCCCAATCGGGTTCATTTATGCCTGAGCAAACTGCTTACTGTACACCGCCCGCATTCCATACATACGTCCGCTTTTTCAATTTCCCTCTACTTACCGTAGGTGGTTCAATTTCCCCGACTCCCTGCCGCCTCTGACATTTCCCGTGTTATTATTACGATGCGCTCGGACCGGCTCGGACTTTTTTATCAATTAATTATAAGTAATCGAGGGGGCTTTTAAATATATTATGTTTGTGTCTGTAGTGTAAAGCGCATCCATGTTACAAGACCATCATGAAAAGGAAGCGGACATGTCTGAATCACCGACGAAAAGCCTTGTGGACGGGCCATGAATTTGTGGCCGGAAACTATTTATGATCACGAGAAGGGCAAAGTTACCAATGATCACTCATTTTTTGTTCTCGATGACCAGGGCAAATGGGCGAAGTGCAAGGCCTGCCGGCATGTCGAAACAGGACGGCAGATCACCATGAGAAAACCATATGCAATCGGGGCGCTGAAACAGCACTTGATGGAATGCGGCCACGCCCAGAACCTTTGAAAATGGAAAATGGAGCCCAAGCAAACCACAATCAATTCCCTCTTCGCCAAGGCCACCACTGGTACAAAGCAAACGACACGAGGGTAAATTGACGCAGTGTTCATGGAAGATGGAAACTACCGCGCTACCGATGTTGACAGCGGTATCTAAAGCTCTCGGGTGACCGCGCAATCAAGAAGCTACAATCATTCAGCACAGCGTAAGCTCATGATATCCACTGGGTAGGTACGTACTAAGCGCGGGGGATGCCTACTGGTTAAGGGCTCGTTACGCACACGCTTGATATGATCGTGGTCCCCTGGGAATCGGAACCGTTTGGCCTAGACCCCGGGGCACGATTGAGCATGGGGGCACCACGATGCGGTGCCCCCTGCAGAGATCCATTTCTGTGCGACAACACGGTGTTCGAAACCGTCCTGCTACACCGGCCATGTCCATTAGTGTGTGTGACACTATTTGCCTATCGACTGTTGGCGCTGCCCCAATTGTGGCGAATGTTCCACGCGCTAATCGCGAACACACACTGTTTGCTGTGTATTAGTTGCCGTTATGCATGCTTGAAAAGTGGATGCACTTCCCGGTGCCGTGAACCTGCAGGGAGTCAGCAGAAGCGCGGCTTCATGTCCATTCCGATGAAACAAGCAGTTTCCTCCAACTATCACAAGCCATTTTGTAATCTCGGAAGTAAGAAAAACGGTTTAAAAAGTTAATGACCGGGAAAAAAAAGTTTATGACCGGGAGATATCGCAAGTAGCAATATAAATTGCTAACTCGCACAAATATATTTGTAACACTAATTGGCATGGATGGTGTACCTGGGCTTATGGTACACACATGCCATGACAAGCGAGAGGCCGGGGGGGGGGGGGGGGGGGGGGGGAGGAAGGGATCGAGAAGAAGAGCAGGAGGTGGCAGATACGCAAGTCTTGGCCGTGCCGAGCCCCACATGTAGGTCGTGTTAACCCCCAATTTCAGTCGTGTTAACCCTAGATAGCAATGCAAGACAAGAGCTGTATCTGGGCCCAGGGGGGAAGGGGCCCGTGCGGATGATCCCGAGGGCAGGTTACCCTGTATTCGCGCATGCTACCCCTTCTCTCTGAGCGCGAGTCATGGGAATAGTGTTCGTTGGATATACGCGCATGTGGTTTGTGCGTGGGCCCTTCATCGGTGGGTGGCCAGTGCATGACCTTGTGGGTCGCGTGGGCGGGTGGGAATGCACAGAGAGGCTGGATGTTTCTCTTTTTGGCCGGGGATAGAAACCTTCCCAGTGGGCAGGGTTTGGGGGGGGTTGAAGGTGTTTTGGAGCTAGAACAGAAGCCTATCCGGGCGGAGGGGCCGGGGTGATTGGTAAAGGGCGCCGGACGAGACCACCCTCTTCGAGGACACTGGGCACGTACGTGCAGACATGGCTTGACTGCCTGGCTATCGAGGCCCGTGCAGTGGGGCTTGAGGTCAGCAAGAAGACAGAGGCTCTGGCGATAATTTGGGCTCACCCACCCACCGCCAGCCTATCTCCTTAACGGCTCTCGAGTCCTGTATCGGGACCGCGTCAAGCTGCTGGGCAGCCTGCTTCCCAGCTGCGAGGCTGATGTGGACCACCGCAGCTCCCTCGCCTGGCACGCTTTACGCCATTACCGGGCCCTGTGACGCAAGCCCCTTAGCAAGATCGAGAAACAGGACCTGTTTAAGGTCCTCGTCCTTCCTGTTCTTACGTATGGAACGCCGCACATTTGAAAGTGCTGTCCTCCGGCTTTTTGCCTTTGCGATGTGTGCAGTTCTTGGACGTTTGGAATCATGGCATGGCTAACGTGATGACTCAGACTAGCTACCTTTTCAGTGGTTTTCCATTTGCGGGTATTTCCTCGTAAATGGTGGGAGAGCGATCGCAGCAATGGTGCTCACCACTAGACACTCCCGGCCAGTTAGGCTCGAAACACACGCCCTGATCAAGCATGCTGTTTCCGGCCCCACCGTCTAGGTCATCTAGTCGCTCTACACGTAAGCCAGCCATAATTTCAATGCACAAGGATACACATTTCCATCACCATTCATCTTCATCATCCTGAACGACTCGAACACGCGGACAAGATAACGGCAGGCTCGAGCTACCATGGTCCGGATTCTCCCGATTTCTGGCCTGCGCTGGTTGTCTCCTTGGTATGGGGCCGAGACGTGGACCCTCACCGGCCGCCGACCTGGCGCCCGCAAGCTGGACAGCGCGGTCACCAACATGCTGCGATCCATTTCCAGAGTAGGATATGCTGCTCATGTCCGCTATGAGGGTCACCTTTGTACCTTGGCATGCCATATATCACCAGCACCATTAAGCAGCGGCGCCTGCAGCTCGTAGGGCACCTAGCTCGCACCAACCAGGTAGACACCTCACGTGGCCCCCCAGCGGGACTGCGACCAGCTCAGCCAGGCCGGCACCTCCTGACGTGGGCCGGCCTGGCCCCGTGATGTTAGACGCCGCAAGGCCCGCATGCCTTCAAAGAACAGCTAGTAGAGGACATGGGGGGGCTAGGCCTCTCTGTGATTTGGAAGAAGATGATGGACAAGGCCAAGCTAGTGGGCCTGGGCAGGTCATAGAGGACAACGAGCCCCCCCCCGTGCGGAAGCGCCCGCGTGTGCAAACCCGCGGGAGGCACGCCAGACAGCTCCCCTAGGGTAGCGTGATGTTGTTGGCTTTAGATAGATGTTGTAGGTAGCTGATGTAGATAGATTAGACTAGTAGGACTGTTTGCACCCATCCATCCATCCATCGGGGTTAATGCTCCGTGACTCCCCAACGGGAGCACGAGTCTAATTAATTAATGAGTTCATTATAGTTGTCTCTCTTAATGGATCAGCGACATGTATTATGTTTGTACGTACTCAGTCGACTGCTCTCCTGCATGGGCATTGGGCGACTCGATCCCGCCACAAATTACGAGAAGGACTTCCTAAAGGTGCCGGATTAATTAGTCTCGTGTCCCTGTTGGGGGATCACGGAGCACTGAATTTCCCGATCAAGATATCAAGGCACTGAATTCCCCGATTAAGATATAGTTGTATGGTTGTCTCGTTGATAGTGGACGTCTCCCCAAGACATCAATATCAAGGAGACAACCAGCGCAGGCCAGAAATCGGGAGAATCAATATGTACATCTTCCACGGCGTTGGATCGCCATGCGTCCAGGCATCGTTGTCTCACTTCATAAATGTTGTCTCACTAGTTGTCTCACTTCATAAATGTCCACAGCTAGTCTAAAAATATGGGCCTCAACTGAGTTAGGCCTCAAGCTAATCTTGCACGCAAACTATGCCTACCAAGCTTATTATATTTCCTAGGATCCACAATTCAGGTGTCGTAGTCTTTGACAATGTCCGCCCAACGCTGCTTATCCTGCATATCCGACCATATCTAGCCCGGCTCTACACATCCTATCTAGTCGCTCTACACGTAAGCCAGCCATAATTTCAATGCACAAGGCTACACATTTCCATCTCCATTCATATTCATCATCCTGAACGACTCGAAAACGCGGACAAGATAACGGCAGGCTCGAGCTACCATGGTCCGGATTCTTCCGATTTCTGGCCTGCGCTGGTTGTCTCCTTGATATCTGAGTAAGAGGGGTGGAGCGGATGACGCCAACAGCATCTTTGCTGTGCATGTGGCCAAATCATGTCGCTGTGTGTTATATGTTGGCCACCACGTCGCCTTACCCTGGCAGGGCCTGGCAACGTAAAAAGATATCTCCAAGGCTGGCCAGTCGGCAAGGAACCAGCAGGGCTCTCATCTGTATCAACTTGATTAGTACGGGCTAGATGGCCAGCAAACTGTAGTCTACGCTGCCTAAAAATATCAGACACACGGGGCATCCCACCATACAACGCCGCCAAGTGGCGGTGTTCGCCGTACTTCACCCCCAAGATATACTTCTACTAGTTATGTCCTAGTAACCGTACCATTCAAGGAGGCGGATATACAACATATTGTCATCAATCCCGATAACGGAGTGGGGTCCAGCCTGTACAACCGCCTCAAGACCTTGCGCTCAACTGCCGTGGATGAGTTGCTACGTCTGGGACCTTGCGGTTTGCTGCAGTGCCAGGAATGAGGCAACGTGCAGCAGCACCGAGATGGCCATCAAGAACAGCTGCTGGATCCACCACTTGCCACCACCAGGGGATTCATAGTTATATAACTGTAGATATGCCTCGGTGTCTAATTCAATGTCCGACAAGGATGCTTCCGATGACATGAATGTTGCCGCGGTCGCATTGGCAGTCTGGCCTAGCGTGAGCGTGACCCCCTCCGGAAGGAGGTCCAATAAATAAAAGTCCGAGACTCGCAGTGTTGATGCGGGTATTTCGACGCACATCAGCCCAGCAAGCGCGTACCGAATATAGCTCACCCACTGCAGCCAGCGTGCGCCGTACGGCATGTCGTCAATACGCACAAGGAATCCACTGAACACGAAACTAACCGCCGACACGGTGGCTCCCGCCACAAAGGCTATGTCCTGGTTGGGCGCCAGGGACGCGCAGAGCTGGACTGTCTGGGACCCGATCAGCTGCGTGGTCGCGATCAGGATGACGATCTTGAAGAAGGACCCGTGCAGTCGGGATAGGAAGTAGGTGCCCAGGATGAATAGGGTGGCACTAATTGCAGCGACGGCAGTCTCCCAGATCATGTAGGTAATGTAGTAGGGGAGTGGGGAGTACAGCCGCGATGCGCAATCCTGCAGGGACCCATGCAGCATGCATGCATACCATGGACGCACAACACAACAAATTAGGCAGGTTCAATAATCGAGGTACCCATGAGGTTGGTAGTCCCAGATGAAGCGGTCACGTGGTCATAATTAATCAATAGTCTCGAGAGGCCATTGTTATTGCTCACACAAACATGAGGAAGAAGTACTGGTTGGTAGCGGTGATCACAGCAGCGTTAAATAGGCGGCTTTGACCAGGAAAGCAGCCAGGTAGATGTCCAGAGATACTACACAAACAGCAAGGAAGGATGACCCAGTGGAACAAATGCCTGATGGGAGTTCTTTCCAAGTCTGCCGGTCATCTGCCGTGCAAGGCGACACGCCGCAGCTGTCACCCTTATCGTTAGCATATGGAACAAGCACCATCTAGCGGCAGAGCGGAGTGTGTCGCTGAACACGTTTTTTAACATCACGCGTTTGGACCTTGCCCCAAGCCTACTAGAAGAAAATATCAACTACTCTCTCGCAAAATGACCCGACCATACTACAAACTATTAGGTAGGAAGCGGCTGTGGCGTACGTGAAACAGAGCCGCAGTGGAGTTGAAGAAAGGGTGCTGCAGGAACTGCCCTTCCATATCACTTCTCGATAAGATATTGATGACTCTTGCGTACCACTAAAGTAGAATATACCTATGAATATTGCATACGAAGCAAGAACTTCCTTCTTTCTGCCTGCATTATGCAACAGTTACCTGTCGCTGACACGGACCGTGCAAACTTGTCACTTACCAGATGGATACAAAAAAGCTCCAAATGAACAGGCATGTAGAGATGATGGGGCCCGATGAAAGCACGTACAGAAAAGCACACAGAGTCAATGGGAGCCCTTTGTTGCTTTACATGTAAATCCTCGTATCAACTCTAACCTACAAATAATAATAATAAAAATTTCAAATAATAATAGTAGTAGTAAAAATAATCAGGTCTCCACCGCGTGTCACAAGGCCCCAACCATCCACTCACGACCACCTGGAGGCAAGTGGCAGCACACCCACCTGGAGGAAATGTGAGCGGTCCGTGATGAACAGGGACATGCTAGCGAATGGCATCAGTGTGACGGCGAACACGATAAAGAAGAGCATGCCCGACCGGCTGACCACGTTGTCCATGCCGGCATTCGCGGCGCCCACCAGCAGGCCCACGATGGCGCCCATGAGCACCCGCCCACCCACGTTGCCGGGGTTCCGCACGTGCGCGCGCAGGCTGTGCCAGAACAGATGCTGGCATTGATGGAGGAAGCCGGAGGCGGGCCGGCCGGGGGCGTCATGCCGACGGGGGAGATGTCTAGGGTGGACTGGGTGGGTGGAATGCCCTGTCAGCTTATCGCTGAGCGCGTGCAACATGACGGCCACTTTATCTGCGCAAGTACAGGGGTGAGGTCAGAGCGCACAGAGGGCAGCAAGAAGGGCCTTTCCTGTCAATGGAGGGAGGAGTTTTGCGAGGGCGTGCAATTGCATTCATGGTTGACTCGTTAGCTGCGGACACACCAAATGTTGACTCATTGCCACCAGGGCTACACCAGGGTGCACCAGGGAGGTGTATCCTTATCTGCGCAGAGGGGTACTACAGAGGGAGTAGGACCGCGACAGGGCAGCAAACGATGCGGCCGCCTAGGATGCGGCCACAATGCGATGGACACAATAGGGGCATGATTGGAGGGACCCTATAGAACTGCCAGGGCCAGCCAGTGGACTAAAGATGAAGCAACCTGCTGCAGATACCGTATACCCTAATCGACTCGTCCAAACTAAATTTGATGCATCACTTACCTGGTCACTGCAACCAAACACGCAAACACACAACAGGAATAACACACAATTGAATATAGTAAACAGTGATTATCACGCTCATTGATAGTAAGCAGTGACTATCACGTTCACTGATAGTAAGCAGTGACTATCACGCTCATTGATAGTAAGCAGTGATTATCATACTCATGGATAGGAGCAGCAGCCAAAACCCGCACCAGAAAGGGACAGCAGAAGCGACAGCAGAACTAAGTTGCTTTAGAGTTGCTACAAAGTTGCTGCAAAGCTGCTTCAAAGTAAGTAGCTGTGTTCTTACCGAGGCTATCATTAAGGTAAGTGGCAGCAAAGAAGCCCGGTGAAATTTTTGGTGCCATACTGGATTCGAACACATGACCTCTCACATGATTTCGCGACTATAGGGTCACCTGATCCGAAGGCATCCCAACTGCAAAAAACCTCTTTACTGGAGAGCGGTGCGAGTGTGTCTGAAATTCTCCAGTATGAACCAGTGGATCAAATCTAACTGCTAGCCCCATGGGGCCGAATGTGAGTAGGAATACTACTCACCGGGTCACGCAAGGCGGAAACCGTGCAAAGCTGACTCCAGGCTGACCACGGCTGTATTCTGCCTATCAAATAAGGCCTACCAAGAGTGAATACAGCCTTAGGCTGGCTGTTATATTTGGGTTACCAAGGCCAGAAGAGAAAACGGCCCGGGCTGGTTGGCCCCACGCGCAAATAGCGGTGACCTCTTACAAAGTCCCAGTCGTCTCGCAGAGCAAACCACTCTGTTAGGCTCAGTTAGGAGGCAGGCGACCCTACCAGCTACCACAGCAGGCAGCAGTGACCTTGTTTCACATAACCTGCTCTGACCTTGTCTCTATGTGCTCTGTTAGGCACGGCAAGCAGGCACACCAAGGCAGGCAGACAGCGCTGACGCGGTTTCACAGAACCTTGTCTCGCCCCCTTCGCTTGGCTTTGAATTTGTCTCTATGTGCTCTCTTAAGGCAATGCAGAGCTGCAGGGCGAAGAGAATGTCAAGTTTAAAACCAAGTGTTGCCTCCCTGCCATTCCTGAACCGTCCATGAACTGGGCCCCTTCCATGAATTTGATGGGATATGGCCAGGCTGCTCTACATGGCCATGCTCTAAATGGCTGATCTACTGTCCACGTTGATTGAATAATCAATGTATTACTACGTAGACCGCATCACGCGGGTACCGAGAAAGGAACCTCCGACCCCTATACACACCAACTACTGTCCACATACTGACTAACTTATGGCGAACTAGTTATGCTGGCTGGTGCTTATGCTGGCTGGTGCTTATGCTGGCTGGTGCTTATGCTGGCTGGTGCTTATACTGGCCGGTGCTTACGCTGGCTGGTGCTTACGCTGGCCGGTGCTTATGCTGGCTGGTGCTTATACTGGCTGGTGCTTACACTGGCTGGCGCTTACGCTGGCTGGTGCTTATGCTGGACGGAGATTTCAAAGGTGCAGATGGCATTATCAACGAGACAACATTGGATTACACCCGTATACTATTTATACTATTATGTGAAAAAACTCTTCACGGCATACATACCTGGTGCTTGCATCGCCAGCGACTCCAACAGCATCGGCGTCGATACCGGCTGCAGCGCTCGATTTCTAGCGGCCGCCACCACCGCCATCCACTTGTACGCGTATGCTGCCGCGACACGCATCTCCCTGGCGGCGAGCCTGGTTGCTACCAGCCGCAACTCCCGCAGGGCCATCGCGTGCTGCTTTGCGCTGAAGGAGGCGGAGGAGCGACCAATGCCTGATGAGTAGGACGCAGAGGAGATGACGTCGAGGACGAAGTCGGCGTGGGATTGGCCAAGGGGCAGCGACAGGCTGAACGCGCGCTCAAAGTGTGGCATCTGCATCGTGTCAAGCAAGAGCAGGAAACGATGTGTAATAACAAGTGAGGAAGGGTCACAGCAAAACGCGCCCTCACATGGGGGGGGAGCTGGGGGGGTGCAAAAAGGAACAGGGGGGATGAGAGGTGGGGATGGTGCGGGCAGAAAAGCACACCGAGTTTATGATATCGAAGAAAAGGTCGGCAGGGATGGGAAACACCCACCCTCCCGTCCACCAGCCGTCACCACCCAGAGCTCGCCCCGTCTACCAAGCACATACCTGTCCAATTGTATCAAACAGCTAGGTACCCCCAAACCCTGAACCCTCCAACCCACGATGCTCCTTCTTTCTCTCAGGCCCTTGGACCATGGCTTACCCGTAGCAGTCATTACTAATTGCAATATCGAAGTCTCGTAAGTTGCCCTAGAACATTCACGAATGCTCAGCCACGCCTACTGAGCTTTAAGCCACGCAAGCGGGGGGGGGGGACAGGTGCCATGCGCATGCATGTGCACATGCACACATGCATGCATGCACGCGCGCAAACACACGCGCACACACCCTGCACAAATGCACACAAACGTGGTCAAGCAGACAGACAGACATGCATAAACACGCATGCATTCACCAGCGGTTAGCCCAGCCACCAACTGCCCATTTCAAATGCACCAACGTGACAGATCACTGACCCGCCAATCCCAGCTAGCCCAACTAATAGGCTATACAATAATAACACGACAGATAACAACTGACCCGCCAATCCCAGCTAGCCCAACCAATAGGCTATACAATAATAACACGACAGATAACAACTGACCCGCCAATCCCAGCTAGCCCAACTAATAGGCTATACAATAATAACACGACAGATAACAACTGACCCACCAATCCCAGCTAGCCCAACTAATGTGCTATACAATAATAACACGACAGATAACAACTGACCCACCGATCCCAGCTAGCCCAACTAATAGGCTATACAATAATAACACGACAGATAACAACTGACCCACCAATCCCAGCTAGCCCAACTAATGTGCTATACAATAATAACACGACAGATAACAACTGACCCACCAATCCCAGCTACCCCAACTAATGTGCTATACAATAATAACACGACAGATAACAACTGACCCGCCAGTCCCAGCTAGCCCAACTAATAGGCTATACAATAATAACACGACAGATAACAACTGACCCGCCAATCCCAGCTAGCCCAACTAATAGGCTATACAACAACTTTTTCCTAATCCAACCCCTAAAGGGGTTGCCTTGAGAAGCAGTGGAATAATAACACGGCCACAGATAACAACTGACCAGCCGATGAAACGTAATCAAACAAAGGAACTTGCCGATCACGTCTCGTGCAACAACGCTTGCAGAATATTGCACAAGGTCAGAGCCCATCAGCCGTAGGCATGCGCCAGCAATATTCCCCCACCCCCCTTCCCGTGCGCATTCTCATTGGCTTGCCAACTTTCACAACAAGCACGGTGTCCAACGTCCCAGCAACAAGCAGCACCGCTGGCACAGCATCGCCCAAAGCATGCGGCCACACCATCTTTTGCCGTGGCTGAACAGTCATTGTCCAGCCCCTTTATCATTCGGAATCTATTGAACCACCAAACCTGTTAGATCCCCCTGGTGGAATATCCCACCCACCCACTCGCCCCATTTCACTTACCCAGCACTACCCCCCCCCCCCCGTTCCCCCGTCGCCCCTTCCACATACCCAGAATCAATCATCCATCTCCTACCCCCCCTTACCCATTCCAAGTACCCAGCACTGCTCATCTTTCCCACCCTTCCTTCTTCCCACACAGCATCCCGTCCTGCGCCCCAGCTGTGCCAGCATTTCCTTACCCCCCTTCGTCTTAATTTCCCCCCCAACCCCTGCACGTACCATGCCGGCCTCCCCCCCGCAGTAGATGGTGTGACCCATCGCCAGCACCAGCACGTCATCCACCAGGTGCCACATGCGCGGGCTGGGCTGGTGCAGCGTCAGCATGATGGAATGCCCATGCTGCCGCGTGAGCGCCTTCAACACCCGCATGACATTGAGCGCTGAGGACGAATCCAGGCCCGAAGTGACCTCATCCAGGCAGAGCAAGGGGCTGCCACCGACGACAGCGACACAGATGGCCAGCCGGCGCTGCTCGCCCCCCGACAGCCCGGTCAGGGAGAACCCTCCAGGGAGCAGCCCCCCCACGAGCGTGGCGCGCGACTCCCACAGCTTGACGGTGCGGAAGAGCTCCTCCACCTTGGCCCGTTTCTCGGACAGGGGGAGCGCCTCTGGCAGCCGCAACTGCGCGTGGAACATCATCACCTCCTCCGCAGTCATCATGGGAGGGAAGTTGTCGTGCTGGCTGGCCCAGGAGACGGTCAGGTCCGTGGGCTGTTGCGCCAGCACGTTGGCGCCGTTGAGGTACAGCTCGCCCGACATGGCGAAGGTGGAACCCCGCATGGATAGGTAGCGGAGCATGCTGGTCTTGCCGCAGCCGGAAGGGCCGATGACAGCAAACAGGGAGCAGGGGCGCACATGGAAGTGAAGACGGTGGAAGATGGTTTTGCCGGCGGAACCTCGAGGCTTTTTGCGACGGACAGCCGCCGTCCAGTTGAACGCGATGACGCTGCAGGGCGGCACGGTGGTCTGTGGCGTGGTGTCGGGGTCATCTGCGCGGAATAAAAGATCTTCCATCGCTTGGAGTGTCAAGGGAGACATGATTGTCTCCGCAGGGTCTTTGCGTGCTGAAGTGCGCGCTTTCCTCGGGGAACCATCTGGGATCGTTGAGGCAGGCAATGTCATGCTGGACACCATAGAGTCCCATCTCTCGCCAGACATGTTAGAAGACGACGTCGACGTCAGTGGGCTTCCTGCCCCTACCGGCAGGCTTTTCAAGATAACTTACAACGTAATTTAACCCATGTTACGCTCAAGCAAGTTAGCCTTCAATATACCAATCCATACAACAGCAAGCTCGTCTGGAAACTGCCGAGGCGTTGACTGCATAAATTTTTCTAGCTATACAGCACTGATCCCGGCAACCTGCCCAAACTATGGTTCAGGCTGGTCCCTCGATAAATGGAGGCGAGGCTTATCACCCATGGTGGGCTTCCTGGTTTCGGTATAACGAAGCCATCATCTACGATTACCTGATAGGTGACCATGAAGTAATGCGCAGTTCGGTCCGTGCTGGCCAAAACAATGCAAGTCATGCAATGCGGAGCAATGGGCACTTGAGTGAAAAACAACCCCGTGCTGACTCAAAAATGCTGCTCGTTCTCGAGCAGCATTGCTCGTGCTCGAAGTACACACAAATTCCTGCATGCCGGCAACCGCTATGAGACTACGAGCAATCCGCGTTATTTAGAACGTGACGTAATTTGCTGGCCGTGCACGTGATGTGAGGACCGACTGACGACTGACTGATGAACATTTGTTTGCAAGCTTGAAGTCGAGACGAAAACTAATCGACTTCCTTTTACCATACAAGCGCCGCGTCAGCACCTTGGGAGTACTTCGTCGTCAACATGGACAGCTGGAATGACACGGCTGCAGCACAGCTGTGCTGTGGCATCTTGCGCCAGAAGTGGAAAAATATATTTTTCCTGACCCCTAAGGCGTAAACTTCGGCCAGGCTCCGGCTGCCAATTGGCTGCTTTTGACTTCCGAAACCTCGTTCTAGGTCCGGCATAGGCATGGCTTCTACGCATAATAATAAATATTCTTGCTCTGGAATATCTGCCTCTACAGCTGTAGAATGGGCAGATCTTCACGGATGCTCTATTCAGCTCAGTTTGTTATTTTATTATATCTTCACGGGTGTAATTAGTAAGTGCCCTTATGGCCGTCTCCTGATGATGCAAGCTGATCGAGGTCATCGTTGTATACATGCGTGTGTTGACGGCTTGGGCAACAACAATTCAACGGTACGGACGTGCACGGGAAGCCATCTAGCGGGTTCGTACGACATCATGCAGGCAAATAGGTCGGCAGCTCGACGCCTGCTACTGTACGTAGAATGACGGATACTGCGTGACCCGCGGAGCCAAACTACTCACAGTTTGCACTTTGCAGCCAACAGGCCGGTCGTCTGCCCATGGGGCTACCGAATTGCGGTCTCGGGTCTGAATACCAGCTATAATTCTATGCTTCCTGGTTGTCTCCTTGATAATTCTATGTTTCCTTTCCAGGCAAACGACTGATTAAGTGGGATATGAGGGTCTCCAATTAGAACTCTACTGGTATGTTTTGGAATCGCGGAGCCTGGGCAGAGCGTTTTATCTCGTGCATCATTTTGTGGCCGTAGACCCCGTCGCACGCGTATGCATCCGTTTTCTTAACATGTTTACTTGATTAAGTCCCCAGCTCCGGTTAATGAGGGGACAGAGCAAGCTTGCTAATTTATGGGCTGCAGGCGCATGGCCGGAAATGTGGCTCCCTTAGTTGGAGAACGCGGTATGGAGTTGGACAGTGCTGTGTGCTGACTACTGAGACATGGATGCAACCTAGCTCACTGTCGAGTGAGTCGCTGATAATAAGGATGGGTTTATCGGCCTTACTAACTAGAACTGGGCAAAGCAACCACTTTATGAAAGGGGTGGCCTTGCGAAGCCTAGAATGCAAGCTCCCTGATCAGCATCGGCCCCTTTTGTGCCAAGAAAAACTAAACTCGTGCCAGCACCCCAATTCACGGAGAACTAACTTGCCCTGTGATGGCCAATGGTGAATGGGAGCAGAAACTACCTAATCTATTCCATCATGCGCCTACCTGCCCATCTCCTATCTAGTTTACTACGGCCCAATGTGGCGAGTGGCTAGGCCCTGCCTTGTGCAGCACTGTCTGTGCTAGCGCCCAAAGCATTTTTCCCGGTCAGCTTCGATCTTCCTGGGTGGGGATTTTGTTGGCTTTCACCCGTCACCACCAATGCTTGCCCGGTATCGATGGTCAGCATCAGTAAACTTTGATGGTCTATCCGTAGCACATCGATGGGGCAAATACATCAAAGAGATAACCAGCGCAGGCCAGAAATCTGGAGAATCCGGACCATGGTAGCTCGAGCCTGCCGTCATCTTATCAGCGTTTTCAAGTCGTTAATTCAGGATGACGGAAATGAATGGAGATATGAAAATGTGAAGCCTTGTTCGCTGAAATTATGGATTGCAAACAGTAAGAGCGACTAGATTACCTATAGATGGCGAGGCCAGAAGCACCGATCTTGCGTGATCAGGGAGTGTGTTTCGAGCCTAACTGGCCGGAAGCTAGTGTCTAGTTGTGAGCACAATTGCTGCGCGATCGCTCTCCCACCATGTAAGAGACAATACCAGCAAATGGAAAACCACCGAAAAGGTCTAGCTAGTCAGTCATGCCATGTTTCAATTTACGTCCAAGAAAACTCACACGGTGCAAAGGCAAAAACCCGTATAACATCACTTTCCATTTGCGGCGGGAACCAAATTAACGCCCACGTATCAAGGAGACCTCCCTGCATGATTGCTGTCATCCGCTCGCTGTACGAGGGCCAGGTCGACCACCTCGGTGCGCACTCAACACGGCAATACCCCGCCATGTCCACAGCAGACAGGCGTCTGGCTGGGCTGCGTCCTGTCACTGTACCTGAATTCATTATTGTAGTGGATTATGTTGTGTGTCAAGCACGTGCCCGCTTCGCTGGCATTGCTGGCCGTGCCCCTGGCCTCAAGATTCAGAATGAGCCCGGGGAAGGGGGGCTGACTAACGTAAGCAGAATTTACTCGCTGAGCTCATTTATGCCGACGACATCACGCTCATTGAGAGGTCACGGGAGTCTGCCCAACTTTGGCTGGACTGCCTGGCTCTCGAGGCCCGCGGGCTGTTGGTCTCGAAATCGATAGCCCCAAGACGGAGGCCATGGCCCTCGCCCCTCGACCTGGCCCTCTCCCCCCCCCGAGCTCCGCCTGCATGTTAGAGGACACCCCAGTTACCTTCCCTGCTTAATTCCGGTCACTTCAAGCTGCTCGGTAGCTGGCTCCCCGACTGCGAGGACAACATGACGCCCTGGATTGGTATGGCCTGGGCCCAGCTCCACGAGCACTTCAAAATCGCTGGTGGAGCATGCAACCCCGCTCTGCCCCCGACTGTCAACCGCGATCCCTCTTCAAGGTCGTCATCCTGACGATGCTGACGTATGTCCAGAGCCGAGACGTACGCGGACGCTGATGCAGGAGCTGGGGCAGCAACCCAACGGCGCGGTCGATCACTAATATCGGCTACGCAGTGCGCTCAGTATTCCATTTAGCCTTCACATTAGCCATGAGGATTCGTATGCATGCTGATTTACCATATGCTTCCCATATTATTAGGCACAGGCGCCTGGGCCTAGCCGAGCCGGCAACTCGCACGCACAGATCAGGTAGACACGATGGATAGCTCAGCATGGCACAAAGCCCGCCCAACCTGGGCGTTCTGTTGTCACATGGCGTGCCCCGGGCCGAGCGCGGCCCGGACGCCACCCGTGGACTTCCCGAAATAGGCTAGGCATTAAAGTAAATTAAAATTAAATTTGTAACATATCTCCGTTGGGAGTACAATGAAGCACATATCCCTGAGAAGGGGCATATGGCTTGTGATATGTACATTCTGGGCTACTTCCTGCAAGGGTAGGGTGTAAACTACACCTACTCTGGGTGCACAAAGTGCACCTGCACCACTATCTATCTATGTATTCCAGCACCTAATTAAGGTGCGGACATAGCTAGGGTGGAAGATCATCATGGCTAAACAATGGCTACTAGGGCATGCATGGCCGGCTTCTCAGCAGCCGGAGAGTAGCTCTCTGCATAGGCAGAGCTTGGCTTAGTTGGCTAAATTCTTAATGCATCATCCATGGGGAGTCCCACTATAGGCGCACATGCGCGTAGGCGTCGAACCTGAAGGTCGCAGCAATGATATTTATAATATCCTTCACACGATCTGCACTTTCACTCGTGACTGGCGACGCAATCGACGCTTCAAACGACACGTGTAAAGGGTTGTCGTAAGCTGCGGCATCTGTGCGGCACCTCCTGACGTGGGCCGGGCCCCATGATGTTAGACGCCGCAAGGCCCGCACCTTCAAAGAACAGCTAGTAGAGGCCGGACATGGGGGGCCTATAGGCCTCTCCGTGATTTGGAAGAAGATGATGGACAATTAAGGCCAAGTGGGCCCAGGTCATAGAGGACAACGAGCCCCCCCCCGTGGGGAAGCGCCCGCGCGTGCAAACCCGCGGGAGGCATGCCAGACAGCTCCCCTAGGGTAGCGTGATGTTGCTTAGTTAGATAGATGTTGTAGTTAGTGATGTGGTTTAGATAGATGTTGTAGGTAGCTGATGTAGATAGATTAGACCGGTATGACTGTTTAATTGCACCCATCCATCCATCCATCCATCCATCCATCGGGGTTAATGCTCCGTGACTCCCCAACGGGAGCACGAGACTAATTAAGTGCCATAAGAGGTAGCGCGCGCCAGGTTGAAATCCTGCCAGAAACACAGTCCCGCCTCCCCTCTAGCCTAGGCTCCACCACGCCCTTAATTCCTAATTCCTGGACAACCCACATAACGTTGTCTATATTGCGCAAGCATTAAATTAAATTAAAAATTAAATTATAACATGCCTCCGTGGGGAGGTCATGTAGCACATATTTCATGATGGATGGGGTGGAGGAAGCCGCGTGATCGAACTGTCCTAACTCTATCTAGAAAATCCTACCTACACTACTCATCAAAACGCCTCCTCCGCTTGGGGGGAGGTGGCTTGCCCACAGGGTCCGGGGCGTGTGCGCCTTGACAATCTTCTTCCACCGCGTCTTGTCCTGCATGGCAGTCCAAAGACGGGAGAGAGAGTGGATGCGGTGCTCAAACTGGGCTGGGACCACTAGGTCGTCCAGCAACATCTGAACGTAGTTGGTGACAGGTTTCCCTACCCTTTTGGGAATGTCCTTGGGGCCAGGCCAGGTCAGAATGTGCCGCGCTGGCTGTCCAAGCCGCTGGGGGCCGGCCAGACCAAGGGTGGTGTCGACCTGGCTGTTGCGGGCAAGGTGTCCTACAAATGCTATCCTACGCTGCCTAATCTCGTCTGAAACACGAGGCATGCCATGATACAAAGACTCTGATGACGGAGCGCAAGCATTCTTGGCTACATATCCATGGCAGCACCGAGCGACCCGCCATCGCTATAATGTATCCCGCTGTGTGCGGATGATCTAGCTCACGGACGTGACGTACATGTACAACCTACCCACAGCAGTTGCTGGCTGACGTAGTGGTCCCAGCCCCAATGTTTGAACATCGCATTCACTCCCTCTCTCTTGCTTGGACTGCTATGCAGGACAAGAAGAGGTGGAAGACCATTTTCCAGGCTCATACGCCCGCCCCTGTGGGCAAGCCCCCTCCCCCCAAGCGGAAGGGGCGCTTTGCTGAGTAGAATAGGTAGGGTTTTCTAGATTAGATTAGCTTAGAGTTAGATTAGTTCGGTTTCGCGGCTTTGCCCCCCTCCATCCATCCAAGGGAATATGTGCTACATGATCTCCCAACGGAGTCATGTTATAACTTAAATGATTTAATTTAATGCCATGGCAGCCCCCTGGCATGTCTGTAACCTGGAGGTGCATATGGTTCGCAAGGATATAGGTGGCAGATGTAGATAGATTAGACCGGTAGGACTGTTTGCACCGGCCCATCCATCCATCCATCGGGGTTAATGCTCCGTGACTCCCCAACGGGAGCACGAGTCTAATTAATTAATTAATTAATAGGTGGCAGCCTGGCAGGTAGTCATGAAGGAGACCACCCCCAAGTCAGTGGGGCCTCCGCGTGTGACCCATGTTTGGCATTCACAATGCTTCGGGCCGTGGTGCGCCCACAACCCTGTAACTAGGTCTTAGATAGCTAGCTCCATCCATCCCATCCCATCCCACCCCACTCGACTGTACATACTGAGGACTTATGCTCACGTAACGCGGATACGTGTTAATGAATTAACCAAGGAGATTAAGGGGTCCGGACGGACCTGCCCCCCCCAAAATTGAATACACATGTTTTGCACTCAATACCCATGCTGGCAATGCAAATGATGATGGGGGACCATAAATATGACCCTTGGGCATGCATCCCACTACTTGTTGAGTTCAAGGCCCATCACAATACATGTGCATGGGTCTTATTGCACCCACAGTTTGCCGGATCGTTAGCCTGTCCTTTTAGCTAGCCGCGCCCGATTGCAGCTGTGGCATGCCTTTGGCATGAAGGAGACTGGGGGTCTCTGCCCTTTCTCCTGTAGTGCACACACAGGGATTAAAAGCACTTCGGTGCTCCGTGACTCCCCAACGGGAGCACGAGTTTAATTAATTAATTAATTAATACATGTGCAGGGAGCTAAATCTGGCAACGACACGTCCTACAAGCACGGATTGCCTAGGACAACCCCCCCCCACTTGTGTACCAAACACCATATTTTGACCAAATCCCCACCCAGACCAAAGAGTGGAGCTAATTTGCAGCACCAAAATCGCACGTCTGGGCATACTTATGCAGTTTACCGAAAAATACGTCTTTTTTGTGACTAAAAAAAAAAAATCAAATCAAATACGCATGGGTTGGGCCCAGGGAGATAAAATTAACTTCCACAGGGTGGGAATATCAATGGCACCAATTTTCAGCTCATTCTTACCACGTATGTGAACAGTTATGTTCTTTTGTATGAAAAAAAAATGCACGAAAATACGGTTTTATGCCAAATGGCTGCACCAATCACAACCTTGCCCACCACCAAGTGGGGCAAACAAGGTGCCAGCAAGTTATTTATCATGCAAACTATCTTGGAATGAAAATTCAGGTCATTCTGAGCTAGACTGATGGCATAAACTAGTGTCCTCAACTGCCACCCCTCAACCCTAGTATAGACTGGCATGAGCTCAAACATAACCCTTTTCATCACCTGCCCACCACAAATCATCAGAATCCTAACATAGACGGCTGCCAATTGAGTTATACAAACAGCCACCAAATGCAGGATCAAGCTGAGCATGAGCCTTGAGTACTAGAGAGGTCATTCATAGCATGCAGCACCACACTATGGTAGCATAGTTGGCAATCTTCATTGGTAATAACAGAAATGTTTAGAGGCCCAAGCAACGTTCAATAGCAACAGAAACATGTGGGATTAGATGGGTGACTCGTACATGCTAGCCACAACCCACACCTCACCATGGTTGTAAACCATGCTCAACAATAAGGTGCATAAACAGCATGCTCATATACACGTGCTATGCTGACTTAGAGTAGAGGATGATGCCTCAATCAAGTGAATCAACCAGCAATAATAACACAATGTTCTAACCCTGCAGGTTCACATCACCCCGTTCAAAAACCAACCAACAAAACAGAACTGTAAGCGCAAACACGAAATACAGCAAAGCCATAAGAGAAATGGCTTGCAGCCATCCTCATAAGCATGGCTAGCATCCTTGAGAGCACATTGATTGTGATGCATAGTGGCTGTGATCCACAAATCTAAAGAGAACACACACGTAAGCATAGCTTACACATATACAAAGCATGGCCAGCAAGAGAAGTATAGCCACCTTGTTTCCCAGCACGTTGAGACGCACGGTTCATATGCTCGCCAGCTTGTTGCATGCCGCCCTCGAGGCATGCCGGGGTACGTGTTGAATATGCAATATAAGCACTCTGCCATCCAAATCCTTCCATATATCATTACATTAACGTAGCAGCTTACCTTGATATTACCCAATCCTAGACAGGATTTCAGAGCTTGCCACGCATAACGTAAGCGAATCGGTTGAAAGCTGCCGGAAAACTAGAGACGTGCATGCAGCAAGCGGCGAACAAAACAACGCACCCTTCCAGGAAACCGTGCTGAAAGCTTAGAATAAAGGGATTTCTAAACGCAATAGACTTCGGGGGTAACCACTGGATAATAGACGTACAATGGCATGCTATCTTTCCTGACAAGGCGCGCAAGAAATGCCAGCCACCCATGGACGGGTTGACAGCGCATAAAGCAGGACCTGGCGTTTTCTTTCCGAAAATGACGAGGAAAAGTAATAAAATAAAAGGTTCTTTAACATTTTCAATCTCCCCGTTAATGAACGTTGCTTTCTGCATCGATAGGGACTAAGAACCTTTGTAATTATCGCTGTAGGCATGTATTGCTGCTTATTCGTTGCGGCAAGATTTCCGGGCCAGACCCCCTCGCAAACGCGGATGAAAAATGGCATCGATCTCGTCAATAATGCATCTTCGGCTACGCAAGATCATGATGAAACTTTGATTTGACGCATCTGCATAATTTTCTGCGGTCTCAGTATTGCCATATTACTGCATTTATTACCTAACGCACGTCGCCATGGCCAACTTGGCGCAAGGGTTACGCGCATCGTGCACCACAATTTCACGTGCCGGGTACCGGCGCGAATTTTTTGGCGCGAACTAATTCCGGTCCGTCCAGGCCCCTTAACCACGTATGCCAAAACATCATTTATACTGTAGCGACGCGAACTAGTAATGGCTGCCCAGCTAGATATGAGACAAAGAGTTTCATACATGAGCAGTTTTGGGACTTGACCTACAGAGCATGCCGTGGTAGGTGCAAGCCATTGATCAGTGCAGGTGAACTGCCACCAGATACGGGCGGCGCCGGCTGCTAAAAACAATAAACGTGACGGAGCATAGTCTACGTCGCGTTCATGGTCTACGATAGGCAAACGATGCAAGAGTTCAACAAGAGCTTCAGTGAAATCAGTACAAAAGAAACATGCTTCGGATTGTGAGAAAGTAATAGAAGACAAAAGACTCCCACTGGTATTTTTAGGCAGCCAACTTGTGTACGTTGGCGGAGACTGTGTATCTTTTGCTGAGTTTATTGAGATAAAGACAAGGACCGTTTGTCTGTCATATCATATTCATTGATTTGTGGTATGCATGCCCCGCTGTCTTACATTACCAGAGTGCCATATTTGATATGTCACAAAGCCAACAGCTAATCTGCCACCCGATGTCATTCGAATCCCCGCTCCCGCTCCCGCTCAACACAGCACATGATTGCTTTAGTTGTCTCACTTCATATCCATGAGGCAACACGGCATATCAAGGAGACAACACGGCATATACTTGTCTCACTCAACATGATAGTACAACTGTGCCTGCTGGTTGCCTCACTTGGTCCCTTGATGAGCAGGCATGTGCAAACAACGTCATCCTAAACTGCACTAGTCCGCAATCTTATTGGAGAAGTGACCCCAGCTGTCACCCTCACAAAGGTTCGTGGCCCTCCGGTCTGGCATCCGCAGAAAAGAAAGATACAGGTGCAGGGCACGGCTTGCATGCACACCATAAGAGTAGCTGTCCATGATGACATCGGTACAAGGCCAGAGAGAGGCCTGTCTGGCGACAGCATACAGCCGGAGAGATCGGTAAAAAGTTGCAACAGCAACAAGTCAAACAAATCCCCCACTCATCTCAACTTGCGAAGCAGAGGTCATTATTTCATCTTGCGGAAATAGCAAGAAATCGCATGCTCTGTGTAGTCAATCAAGGCCTCGTCCTAGGCCGCAAGTGAACAACCAATGACAAGCTTGGGACGACACCAGGAGCTATTCTAAGCCAACGTGGTACCTAATTACCATGCACAATGATGGCTTCACACGGACGCCACTCCATCATCGTGCAAGGCTATGCTTCTGCTTGTCCCGCAGCACGCTTGCCAGTGGCCATTGCCTGCCGGGCGGGGAACCAGCCCGCCCACAAGGGGCAATAAGGCATCCGACCGCCAGTGCCACTCGTGCGACCTCTCCAGGTCCACAAGGCAGGAGAACCCCTTTTAAATTCTGTTGGTCTAGCACGCAGGCAACACCTAGAATGCAAGGGTTCAGGACTGTTGCCCGGAGCTTCTTAGCAAAATGTTGGAGAACGGGACTCGGCTTAGGTCGAATGCCAGCCAAGCCTCTTGACACCCGCTGCTGCCACGTGGACCTTTTGCCTGCTCAGCCGGACCAGCGTCGGGCAGTCGAAAGTTGCTCACGTGGCATCCCCGGAAGGCACTAGGCAGACATCAATGTTGCACTCCTCAACAAGAACTTGGCCACCTGTGCTCACGTTGGCTGCGCCTTGCTTCTTACACAAGGACGCCCTGCTGCTGCGTTTTCTCGGCCTTCTGGCCATCGTTCTGCTGGCCTTCTCCCCTCACCCGGATTTTGTATTTGGACTGGAAGTCCGACAGTTCCTTTTTCTTCAACTCCAACTGTTCCCCGTACTTCTTCAGCACCTCTTCAATACGGTTCATGTTCTCGGTCACGGCGGGCAGGACCTCTCCCACTGTTCGCTCGACCAGTACGGCGCCGATAAGGCGATAGCACTTTCGTTCCTTCTCCATCGGCCCCATGGCTGCAACCACGAGCTTATGTTCGTTGAACTGCGCGTCCAGGGTGTTCATTTTCGTCCAAAGCTGATTGAGCTCCGTTCGCAGCTGGGTGAACTTGGCAACGATGGCATCGGAATTCTCGGGCTCCGACATCTTCAAATACAATCAAAGCAACGGCCTAAGCGCTGCCGTGCATGTAACGCTGGTTGATGAGGTCGGCGACTGGTGCACGTGGAGCGGGTAGCCCACCGAACTAACCCAGCAGTGCGTGCATAAGTTGATCACCTGTACTGCGGCCTAAAAGGCTGTTGCGATGCAGGCCTGGGTGACTTGAAATCCTAGACCATTTACGTTAACAAAAGAAATTGTCCGCCCATCAATTTGATGAAAAAATGCTAGTGTACACGTATTGCACTGCGTTCGTTTTGTACAGTATACATACGTACGTTAAATGTTCATGGCATTGGCATGAGGCATCGCGCCACAAAAGCGGCACTGCGGGGTATAACCATTCGGGGCACCAGCAGGGGGTATCTAAGGGCCCTTCAGGTGGCCTGTAGCTCTAGGCGATACTGTACTGTAGTTTCTACTGTACAGTATAGGCCGACTCTCGATCACGTGACACTATAATTGCCAGAGATAGTTAGTTTTCCGGTGAGATAGTTAGTTCATTGGCGTTACTGCAACCCGAAACTCCGCAACTGCCAACCATTATCTATTTGGGTGAGTACATTGGGTTGTACACTCCCAAGAATCCGTTCGGGAATCCATAATCGGTCAAAGGCGCGCCAATAATTGGCCGGTGCTATGCAGTTTAGACAGTTACTGGGTTACTGATGCTGTCATCATTAGGTAATCAAGCCACTGCGGAAGGCTCTGCTGACAGGCAGCTGCCCGGGAGGGCTATGAAATCCGTACTGGCCCCGCTGACTTCTCGGTGAACGGCCAGCCTCGCACAGGGGTTGTAGCTAGTAAGCGTAATCAATGACCGCTCACCTGGCATTTTAGATCGCGTTGTCGGAAGGAAGCCAACTGCCAAGTCGGGCACATTTCAGCCCAACACCAATTTGGGGATAGATTGCCACGGAGCTATGGCTGCCTTCACCGCAACGAAAACCATGGGCCAAGCGGCACGCCAGAGCGTTTCTGGGCAGGAAAATCAGAAATTATCACTCCATTTAATGGAATGAGTGTTAAGGCGGTGATCGGGCCGCTTTTTTTTGACTCGCTGATTATCTTAATTTAGACAAATATCCCAAGTCAAATCTGGGCTAAAGTATTTTTAAACTGAAGGACTTTATTGGAACTAAAGCCTGATAGCTGGGGATAGTATGTTATATTATAATATGTATATGGGGGGGCACTTGACAGCATGTTAAGCGTCATCTGCAACATGTGGACGTGGGTGGCGCGGCAGTAATTTTATTTCCCCCATCTGCCTCAGGGAAATAGTGGAGTGTTTCTACTCTACACGTACTTAGCGCGGACGTATCGCGCCCGTCGTCTTATTTTGTAGTATATTTCACGAAGGTCGCGGAAGTCTGCAGGGCTGATTGCTGCAATTGCGAGGCTCTACGTGAATGCAGCCGGTAAGTACGAACTCAGGGAGGCGGGAGGCGGCTGATACTATCGCTTTTCCCATTGGTGTGCATCCTCACAAAGTGGCTTTCCGTCGCGGCCACTTTTCGCTCCACCTCCCGCTAACCTTACTGCCTTTCATTCTCTTGCTACCCCAGACTAATGTGGAAATGTTTTGAACAGTTGTAGGCCTGGCTTAGCACCCCCCAAAAAAACGTTCCGGTCAGGTAGCTACCGTATTCCCTGGGAATCGCAATCCCCAGATATACCGAATTTGGGCAGCCCACATATGATACCTGTTTTGCTTCTGGATAAATTTGAAGTTGAGGCCAGCCATCACCACCTATCTGATCTGGCTCGTGGTACTTAGAGACTAGCTTACGGTTTGGAGCAATTTGATTCGACGGTCACGAATCTCAGCGGAGCTCTGCCATGGGCGGCCCTGACGTTTGAGGGGGGGATGAGCCACGTGTTGTTGCCATTAGCAGCGCTAGGTTTTGGCAGCATGGCTTCCCCAGACAGTTTGCCCCCTGGCTTCAGGGTGAGGGAGACTCTGCTTTTCATAGTTTTAAAAACTTTTCAGCTTGAAACTTGAAGGACCATTTTGAGAGGTGGTCTCTTCATGTCACAAGGTGTTACGTGGCGCATCATCTATACCACCCCTTCTTCTGTACCCAGTATAATTGGTCTTCTAATGCCGTGGTTTCACCGACACACGCCCTCTCCTTCTACTCTCCCTCCTGCTTTGACTCCTCTCTCTGTGGCACCCCCTTCCTTCCCACCCCCACCCCCACCCCCACCCTCTTCCAACCATATCTCTCTTCCCCGCCCCCCCCCTCCCCCCTTCTCTTTTCGTGTGCATGGCGGGGCATGCGCAGGGGTGTGGATTTGGTGGCTGCACCCCTGGGCATTGCGTGACAGATGCGTGTAGAGAATGGGAGGGTCCTGGTCTCCAACCAGTGCTGCACATTTCGCCCCGTCGACTACATTCAAGGTCGCCACCGGCTTCTAGATGAGGTGCGTTCATGCCATATCTCCTGCCGATGCTGCAAACGTCGCCCCGTCGACTATTTTCAAGGTTGCCACCGGTTGGTACATGAGGTGCCGCCTAGTAAATGAGGTGAGTGCAGGCCACCTGATCCTCTGTGGTTTTTGGCAAATGCTGAATTTTTAATTGGCTCATTCTGAATGCCAGTGTCTCTAGTTGTGTGCGGCGGTGTGTGCCGAATGCCAGTGTCTCTAGTTGTGTGTGGCGGTGTGTGCCGAATGCCAGTGTCTCTAGTTGTGTGCGGCGGTGTGTGCCGAATGCCAGTGTCTCTAGTTGTGTGTGGCGGTGTGTGCCGAATGCCAGTGTCTCTAGTTGTGTGTGGCGGTGTGTGCCGAATGCCAGTGTCTCTAGTTGTGTGTGGCGGTGTGTGCCGAATGCCAGTGTCTCTAGTTGTGTGTGGCGGTGTGTGCCGAATGCCAGTGTCTCTAGTTGTGTGTGGCGGTGTGTGCCGAATGCCAGTGTCTCTAGTTGTGTGTGGCGGTGTGTGCCGAATGCCAGTGTCTCTAGTTGTGTGTGGCGGTGTGTGCCGAATGCCAGTGTCTCTAGTTGTGTGTGGCGGTGTGTGCCGCACAGTGTTTACCAGTCGCATGCTCTTGTGGAGTTGGCCTGCTGGCAGTGCTAGGTAACATTTTCACCATCGTGCCTTTGCTTCCGGTCGCAGGGGTGTGATCGCAAAGTAATTCCTTCTTGTCAAAGTATTCCTTCTTTTCAAATATGCTTGTTGCCGGTTAGGTGCTACAACGCTAGCAGGGATTTAGGGGTAGCTGTGCAGATGTTTGGGTGTGGGGGAGGGTCCGGAGGGAGGGCTGGCTTCCTTTCCCCACTGGTTAGCCTTTGCCAAGTGGGCATTGGCAGCAGTGTGATAACTGCAGCTGCACCTGATCATCAGGCACACACACACACACACACACACACACACACACACACACACACGAGCGCGCGCGCGCACACACACACACACACACACACACACAAGAGCACACACAAACGCGCTCCCACACACACACACGGACCCATCAACCAACCCAACCAACCCTTAATGTTGAGTAAGCTGCAAGTCCGAGCTGTATTTTTGCCACCACAGTCACTGCCGCTTATATCACTGCTTGCTCGCCGTCTGAAGCCTTTTGGTGGCTGCTGCCTCCTATCGCGCTGGATTGCCCTCCTCCTCTCCTGCTTAATTGCTGCTGTCTCCTGCCCTCTTACGTGGCAGGGCAAGCGACAGCAGGCACATTGCGTCACCCTGTGCACCCACCTGTGCTGTGGATACCAGCATTCCACCTCTCCTTTGTCGCCTCTCCTTGGTCGCCTCTCCTTTGTCGCCTCTCCTTTGTCGCCTCTCCTTTGTCGCCTCTCCTTTGTCGCCTCTCCTTTGTCGCCTCTCCTTGCGGCCTCGCCTTTGTCGCCTCGCCTTTGTCGCCTCTCGTTGCGGCCTCTCCCTGCGTTGCTTGCTAATATTGTTTTGTGCTACTGACAAAATCTTTGGGGGGGGGGAAGTAGCAAATACTACAGTACTGTTGGTAATATGCCGGAAGTAATATAATGGAAGCATTGCCGCACGCTTTCGCTATGCCGAAGCTTTATTGCACCCACAGTTGCGCCCGCACCATGATGCGGAGAGAGCGCTCTGTGGCCTGCCCACTTAGGGCAGTGAGAGAAGCTAGGGCGCCCTCCCTCCCTCTCGCTGTGTACAGGGGATTGAAGGTTCCTTTATTGGTACTCACGTGACTCAGTCTACGTGATAGTTAATTAAATTATTTATTAATTAATTGATTAATTTATTAATTCATTAGTTAATTAGGCGTGAGAGTGTCGTGCAGCAGTGTCCTTTCCTTGCCTGGGAGTTGGGTGTCCCACATCACCCTGTGCAAGGGCTTGCGCAACTTGTTTATAGTTTATTTAAAAACAATAATAAATTCTTTTTTTTTGTTTCTTTTTTTCCCTCGCTTCTTCTGCCGGAAATCTTTTGTTTCCTTCTCGGTTTTACAATGGCTTTTGAGTGTTGAGCGTTTTTTATGCCGCCTCACTTCGTGTTGCCTGCCAGCTTGTGTTTTGTTCTAACGCACGCAATGGCTTTTGCCTCTTGCCGTCATCCGCGTCTTTGTTCATGCGATTTGCTGGTTATGTGTCCTCAGAAATTTGATACTGACGCCAGCCACTTTTCATCGTAATTAAGCCGTTGGCGCTTCTGTGGAATCATTTACAAGAGGAGACAGCGCGGTCAATTGCTTCGCCAAGTCATCATGAATCCTAGTAATGATGGGTATGTCTTTTTTTTCTTTTTGAAATTCAACTTTGACATGTTTCATGGTATATGCATAATAGTATGTTCAACTCATCGTGATTTGTGTTTCTTGTGCTCAGCGCATCGTGATTTGTGTTTCTTGTGCTCAGCGCATCGTGGATCCTGATGCTGGACACGCCCTTTGTAATATGCACGTCCTTTGTCATGTGCGATATTGATAGGCTTCATGGCGCAAGCTTCAACCTTGTCAGGGAGCACCAAAACATTTTCTCTGCTCTAGGAAACCTCTTACCCTACCCATACGCCGGCTGCAGCACTACTGGTAGCCAGCTATCACCCTACCCATACGCCGGCTGCAGCACTACTGGCAGCCAGCCATCACCCGACCCATACGCCGGCTGCAGCACTACTGGCAGCCAGCTATCACCCCACCCATACGCCGGCTGCAGCACTAGTGGCAGCCAGCTATCACCCCACCCATACGCCGGCTGCAGCACTAGTGGCAGCCAGCTATCACCCCACCCATACGCCGGCTGAATTTTTTGCTGCAGCCAGCAATCAGTTTCCACTTGTATCGTCCGTTTCT
Source organism: Mesostigma viride (assembly GCA_009746045.1). NCBI lineage: Eukaryota > Viridiplantae > Streptophyta > Mesostigmatophyceae > Mesostigmatales > Mesostigmataceae > Mesostigma > Mesostigma viride. The sequence continues at coordinate 498,264 of RPFO01001034.1, forward strand.
ACTTGCCATGCCTCTTTCGTACCTTTCTCATCCTCACCAATGCTATTATTTGTGCTTACATACCTCTTTCGTACCTTTCTCATCCTTACCCATGCTATTATTTGTGCTTGCATACCTCTTTCGTACCTTTCTCATCCTTCAGGTAAGGATGAATGAAAAAAAAAATAGCATGATGATGCTATTCTTTGTGCTTACATACCTCTCCATTCGATATCCTGTATGGGTGAATCCTCACAGAGCGGTGCCGTCGGTGGTGACGGGTAACCCCGTTTTGGGGTCCAATGTAGGCCCCCCGGGCAGCTCGCCGCTCAACCTAGGCCCCCTCGCGGTGCCGTTGGACAGAAACTCCACCTCTGTCTCCGACAGCACAACGCTCGGGACACCTGCCGTGTGGTCCCTGAGCCCTCCCCAGTCGGACCTGCGGGGTTTCCCCGACGGGGCGGCGCCTGCGTCCGCGATCTTGTACCCACCTGCGACGAGCCGGATGGTGGCGAATGACAGGATGTTGTTCGGACAGATCCCGGCGCCCACGTACGTTTGTGGTGGTTGCCTGTCTATACGTGTGTGTAGTTGTGTGAGATTGAAACTTGGCCATGTGAGAAACTATTGCTTAGTCATGGTTGCGTTGCGAAGCTGCAGAGCATGGAACCCACTGGTCACTATATCTGTTGGGCGGTTGCCTTGCAAATCCATGGCATGGAACCCACTGGTCACCATACTGGTCACTATATCTGTTGGGTGGTTGCCTTGCGAAGCCATGGCATGGAACCCACTGGTCACTATATCTGTTGGGCGGTTGCCTTGCGAAGAGGCACGCTGTTGCGTGTGCGTGCACCTGTACAAGCGAGGGGTATCCCTTTCGCTCGTGCCGGTCGCTTGGGAGTTGGGAGGACCCAGAATGAATTGGCAGTACCAATCCTGTATACCGTAACTCTCTTGGTTGTGCCCTACTCACAACATGGTAATTCTGTATACCGAAACTATCTTGGTTGTGCCCTACTCACAACATGGTAATTCTGTAACAGTACCAATCCTGTATACCGTAACTATCTTGTATGTGCCCTACTCACAACATGGTAATTCTGTAACTACTGACCGTGCACGCTTAGGTAATGAAGCACATAGCCATGGGTTCAATTGTTTGCTCTTTTTTACATGAATGTTTTAAGCTTGTGCTGTGCATGTTTGTTCTGTTTGTTTCTATACCATACGCACCATGCCCCCTCCACGAGCAGATGCCTGTACCAACCATGCCCCCTCCGTGAGCAGATGCCCTTGCTGCTGGCATCCTGTACACATGCACGCGTCCTCTGTCGGGTCCTGCCCTTGCTGCTGGCATCCTGTACACATGCACGCGTCCTCTGTCGGGTCCTGCCCTTGCTGCTGGCATCCTGTACACATGCACGCGTCCTCTATCGGGTCCTGCTAATCAATAGAGGGTGCCCTGTGCCCTATGTTATCCGCAGAACACACCTATTTCAGCAGGCATGTACTCATCTATGGGCATATTCTGTTCCTGCTACAGGCATTATACGAGCACATGCCCCATGCTATACGCGGAGCATGCCTATCTTAACACACTATGTTCTGTGTGCTATTCCTTTTTGTTGGTATTCCTGACTCGTTCCTCGTGCAGGTGCCCCATGCTATACGCGGAGCATGCCCAGAACGGCCGCCGCGTGGCCGTGGAAGCGCTGCCCTTTGAGTACTTGGATCTTGTAGTAGAGAACCATATAGTGACCTCCTTTGTAACCGTCAAGGCCGCCTGGCGCTACGGCGCCCACATCGGCGCGGGGCAGGAGGGATACCTGGGCAACACCCTGCTCGCGGTTCCGTTCCAAAAGGCAAGCTTTTGTTCCCCTTCAGCTTGGGTGGCTGTGTGTGTGCCTCAGTGGATGCCTTGGCATTTCCACCAGGTCGGCGCCCACCGTTTGCTTGGGTGGCCTGGTGTGTGCCTCTGTGGATGCCTTTTTCCACAAGGTCTCCTGCTTGGCTGCGGGTGCCTCTGCATCTCTGCCGAATGGCTGGCACTTTGCTTTCTTGCCCTCTCAGCGTCAGCTGCTGCCACTGCCACCACCAGCCCTGCCCTTGTCTGGAACATTCGTGGCAATAGATTGGTGGCAATAGATTGGTGGCAATAGATTGGTGGCAGTAGATTGGTGGCAATAGATTGGTGGCAATAGATTGGTGGCAATAGATTGGGGGCAATAGATTGGTGGCAATAGATTGTGGCAATACGTGAATGGCATATTTTCACCCATGCTGCCATCGCCACCACCACACAAGGACAGTGGCACATCCTGTGCCATTGCTAAGGCAACTGCCTCCTACACAGTGGCCATGGCCATTGCTACTGCCATGGCCTTTGCCTTAACCAGTGATTGTCAGCTACAGCTTCGCATGGTGGTAAATTTATGGGAGTATCACACAAAGCCAAGTTTTGGGTATGTGATGGGCAACCTTCTCCTTCCTGTATGCTGCCCGTTGCTTTCGACGTGCTTTCCTAAACCCTAAACCCTAAACCCTTCATCCCCCATCCCCCTCTTGTCATGGACATTTTGATTGACTGCCGTCTCCTCGCCAAATATGCACACGCCGTTTGCGCCCACGCACTGACGCACTCACGCACCCTGCACCCACACACATCTCATCCCGTGCACACCCAAACCTCCCCGCCCGTACAGGCGACGCTGACGGATGTGTTTGTGGAAGACCAAGACGCTGACAGCTGCTACACGACCGCCATCATATCCACTGCGGAGGCCGCGGAGCTCAACGTGATGCAGAAGCCAGCCAGAAACGGCAGCGGTGCCGTCAACAGCAGTAGCGGGGCTAGCCCCACAGGCGACGGCGACGGCGCCACGGGTTCGCCTGAGCAACTGGAGCAACAAGCGGAGCTGGCATCATTGCTGCCGCATAGCCCGGAACTGTTCAAGATGATCATACCTGACGTACGTCTCTGGCACCCTCGTATAGAAGCACCCGTGTGTGCCCTGCCCCCTTCATGCATCGCTCCCTTGGGTACCTTCCCGTGAGGGCTCCCCTCCTTAGAGCGCCTTTCCCCCCCCGTCTTTACCCACTCTCCCTTTGTCCCTTGCCTCTTCTCCCTGTCGTCTCCCCTTCCCTGAAAGCCCTCATCCTCATTGCACGTTTCTGCGAGGCAAACCTGTCATCTGGAGCGATATACGTATGGGAGTGATACATATGGGAATTGGGAGTGATACATATGGGAGAAGCGAGGTCGTTATTAAAATCCCCCCTTTTCCTGTGGTACCCATTCTCAGGACCCTACCAATGTGTGACCCCAAGGCCCGCAGTGCGAGCCGCGTGGGCCTTGCGCCATGGACAGTTGATTCTTCGATCCACCCACCTGCCTGCACGTTGATACGTCATTAACCTGCCTGCACGGGTCTAAGTCATGACCTGCCTGCACATTTTGTAAGCCATAACCTGCTTGCACATTTCTAAGTCATCGTGCTTCTTTCTGCCCCTGCAGTCGCCCTGTGGCTCGCAGTGCAGACGGGCGGACGCTGTGGCTCACAGCGCATCTTGACCCTTTCTAATCCCACAACCTGCCTCTCTTTGCACTAGTTGACTGCCCTCTAGTTGACTCCTCTAGTTGACTCTCATATTGAGGCCCTCTTCCACCCCTACCTGTGATCGTTCCGACTCCTATTGAGACCCTCTACCACCCATACCTGTTATCGTTCCGACTCCTATTGAGACCCTCTACCACCCCTACCTGTTGTCGTTCCGACTCCTATTGAGACCCTCTACCACCCCTACCTGTTGTCGTTCCGACTCCTATTGAGACCCTCTACCACCCCTACCTGTTATCGTTCCGACTGCCAGCAGTGCAAATCGGGAGGCCTGCTGACCGTGACCATCTCCTGGTTCCGTTTCACCCATCCACCCATCCACCCACCGACCACCCACCCACCCACCCACCCGCCCGCCCGCCCGCCCGCCCGCCCACCCACCCACCCACCCACCCACCTACCCTGACCTTCTTGACTTGATTCGCTCCCATGTCGACTCCTTTGCCCACAGTGCAAGCCCGGCGGGCTGCTCACAGTGACCATCTCCTGGTTCCAGCCGCTCGAGTTCACGCGCGGTTGGTACGCGTCCCGCGTGGCGCTGGCCATCCCGCGCAACTGCTACCCTCCTGACCGCGTCGCAGTCAGCCAGTTTGTGACCGTGCGGGCGGTCATCACCACGCCCCTGGACGAGCCGGTCACCTACCTGGGGGACAGCCACCCCATGAAGGTGGGCAGGCCATGCTTGCTTCTCAAGCTCATGTTGGTTTCGTATCGTTTCGTGAGACACAGCTCACCTTACCTGGGGGACAGCCACCCCATGAAGTGGGCTGTGGGCGCCCGCGAATGTCGCTCGGAGGCTTGTAGTTGGGATGAAGGAATAAACGGTCACGTACCTGCGGGACAGCCACCCCGTGAAGGTGTGGGGAAATATACCTAGTATGGTAGCATGTGTGTCAAGTGTGTGTAGTCCCTTTTTAGTAGGGACTGGGGTTGGGTTTAGTGTGGAAGGGAGAGTGTAGGATGAGGGAGAGAGTGGTCAGCGACTTGGGGGCCAGCTACTCCGTAAGAGTGGGCAGGGCATGCGATCCCGTTCGGTTCAGATGGCACACTAGAGTTTAGGTCAAGCGCTTGAGGGACAGCTACCCGTTTAGGTCAAGTGCTTGAGGGACAGCTACCCGTTTAGGTCAAGTGCTTGAGGGACAGCTACCCGTTTAGGTCAAGCGCTTGAGGGACATCTACCCGATGAAGGTCGGCCGTGGGTGGGATTTGGTGGGTCGTAAACCCTGTATTGCATCGATATGAGACCCTAAATCCTGCTACCCTCGTATTGCATCGATATGAGACCCTAAATCCTGCTACCCTCCTATTGCATCGATATGAGACCCTAAATCCTGCTACCCTCCTATTGCATCGATATGAGAACCCAAATCCTTAACCGAACGGGGGACAGGCGCCCAAGGTGGGCATCCCATGCCATCCGTTCAAGCTTTGTTTTCGGCTTCCTATGGTCCTGTTTGCCATGGTTTGCTCCGATTGGCATCATATGGTTCTGTTGACCATGGTACGTCTGGGGGGCAGTCACCCCAGGAAGGTGGGGCCGGTTAGGACTTGGTGTTTGGGGGATGAAGGGGAAGAGCGGCCCCATTTGGGGGGAACAGCCACCCATGAAGGTGGGCACCGCACGGCAGCCAGTCTGATTTGACGTAGATGCAACCCGCAGAAAATGCACTTTTGCTCGGTTACCTGGCTCTAGTCCCATGCGACCAAAGAGGGGGTAATCAGATGGTAATGGAATAAGGTAGTCACCAGGTGGTAATCAGATGGTAATCGAAATAAGGTGGTAACCAGGTGGTAATGAATAAGGACGCTTCCTCTGCTTTTACACGTTAACCTTGCTAGGTCATTACCTGCGGGGTCCCCATCCATGGTTCCTAACTATGCTCCCTAACTATGCTTCCTAACTATGCTCCCTAACTATGCTCCCTAACTATGCTCCCTAACTATGGCCCCTAACCATGGTCCCCAACTACTGCCCTATCTGTGTGGTAACTATCCCTAACTACGGTCACTTTCCATGCATCGATTGCCCACGCCACAGGTCATGAGCAGCCTACATGGCCGCATCGAACTGATCGTTGACAACGGCGTCGAGTGGAAGAACCAGGACTTCGTCATCGCCCACGCAGTAAGGGCGAGCTGAAAGAATCCTGATCGCTTTGTTAATTGCCATCTGGTGGTACATGAGAGCTGTTGTACTAACTGCTGTTTGAGACTCTGTCATCGCCCACTAGGTGAGGCCTTTCTTGATCATCCTGTTGCGACTGTTTCTGGCTGTCAGTTGTCTGGGGGGTTGTAGGCTGCAGAACCAGGACATCGTAATCGCCCACACTGCGACTCTTCGTTCCGCCACCATGATGTCGCGCTGTTCTCCTCCTGTTTGGGGGAGTGCCTGTTGTTTGAAGTATGGGTAGACTAGCAGAATCAGGAGTTTGTGATTGCCCATGCAGGATGCGGTGACGTATTCACTGCGCCGTGTTCACCCGCAGGCTGCTCGTTTCCACCCGCTTGCAAGTGCTTTTCGTTGCTTGTGGGACTTGCAAGTGCTTGTGGGACTTGATGTTGGTGGGGAGAAAAGAAATGTCTCTATCTTGGTATTTTTGCTTGAGGGGCGTCATGTTTGGGGTACTGTAGGTGTTTTAAATGGCTCTTTGTTGGTTGGCGGTTTGTAAGTTCATGGCGAGGTGGTTGAACTGGCAGAACCAGGACTCCGTGATCACCCACGCGGACGAATTCTTTTTCTATTATTTGCCTCTATCACATCTGTTTGTCCATTGCTGGTGGTGGCTTTACAGAGCACCTTCGGCCAAGGCTACACTTGAAGTGCTATCAGTGATTTTTACACGAGCAAACCTTTCCCGCAAAGTGACTGCCAAACAACTGAATCAAAGCTCTTCTCTCTCTCCCCCCCAAACCCCAAACCCTTCTCCCCACCACCACCACATACAAACACAATATTCACCCTCCCTTCCCCCCTCCTCCCCTGCCCCCCCCCCCCGCCCTTGGCTCTGTCAGGTGTGGTCCGAAGGCATAGTCGGCGCGGCCAACTTTGAGCGTGCCATGGCCGCCTCCGGCATGGACTCCCGCGACTCCCTGTGCATCTCCCTGGCACCCCCCAGCCCCAACCATGCCACCGTGAGTCCCCTCCCATGTACACGCACGTTGCCCCTCAAGCCCCTCCCCCCCATGTAGACGCGCAAGGGCCTTTTCCCCCATGTGCACACACAAGGCCCTTTCGTCCGCTAGAGCGCCCGCCTTTAATACTGCGCCACTGCGCTACTGTACTGTTTGCTGCTCTGAGCTGTCAATGGCATGTGAGGTCCCACCTGCTTGATCTGCGACCATCATTGCAAGTGTCCCTCAGTCCCTGCATACTGCACAGCGCAGTATATGGTTTAGGGTTTGTCCCTGCGTGTATGATTTTCATCCTTTCACGGCATATATGTTTCTGCATATAGATGGTTTTCATCCGATCGCTGCCAGTCCTTTCGTCCTGTGGCTAGGATCCCTATCGTTTGGCCACCAGTCGCTATCTCATGGCAACCGCTCCTACTATATCCATGTATTTGATCCCAGCATGATTCGGCTGTTTTGGCGATCACATGGCCAGATATCGCTACCTCGTGGCTAGCAATCCCTGCCGCATGGATGTTCGTCCCTATCTTGTGGCTACCAGTCCTAATCCCGTGCAACATATTCACAATCCAATCCTCTTCACATTTAATGAGGGATTGCCTGGCGAAGCCGAAGAGGACCTGCGTCCCAACCTCATGGCTATGCTCCCTATCTCATGACCAAGGGTCACTATACCATGGCTGTTGGTCACTGTACGTTGCTTCCCCCTCCGGTGCAGACCTTTCCTCGCTCCGTCATCTTCCTGGTCGACCGCTCCGGGTCGATGGACGGAGCACCGATGCAGTACGCCAACGAAGCGCTCGTCACCGCCCTGCGCTCGCTCACGGTAACCGCTTGTGATATGTATCGGAACTGTAAAAGTGGCGGTGTGCTTGCTTGTGGTAACTATGATACACTATACTCCCAGTACTATACTATTGCTTGTGGTAACTATGATGTACTATACTCCTAGTACTATACTATTGCTTGTGGTGACTACGGTGTACTATACCCCTAGCCAAATGTTCATTTACTGTGTTGGGAGCATAAAAATGGTGCTGCGATTTAGCATTGTAGGTATAATTCTGGCACCCTTGCACAAGGAGTGCGACTGCCTTGCCTTGGTAGGCTGTGGAAAGCTCGGACGTTGCATGCTGGCGGAGGCTTTGCGTTCAAATTGATGGGGTTGTACCACGGGTAGCACCCCTTCAACCGTAGGAGCTTGTCGGAACGTCCCCGACAAGGCCTTAGGCCTTTGGACGCAATTTCGCAAAGGCCTGCAAATGCTGTGTGGTAGGGCTGTTAAGCTGTCAGCAAAGGTCGGGCCTTGGGCTTAAGTTGGCAGTGCTTTCGATCATCACCTGTTTAAGGCGTTCTCAGTGTCACATGCTTGTGCGCTCCAATCAAGGGTGACGGAAGCTGTTAAGATGCACAGGTTAGGGCGTGTTGGCGGACTTTGCTTTTTAGGCTTGGATCAGCTAGCCCATGGTGTGTGGGCGGAGGTATACTGACAGCAGGCGTGGCGACATTGCTCACGGCAGTGGCAGGCCAATACCCACCTCAATGAGGGCAACATGAATGGGACAGCTCTTGTCAATAAGGGCATCATGCATAGGACAGGACTCGGGAAGATTGGCTTCCATCCACCCCCCCACCCATTCACCCTCGCACCTGTCGACCCGCTTTCGCTCTCACATGGTTTTTATGTTTATGAAACATAATTTAGTTTTCTGCTGGTGCCTAGCGACCTGCCTGCTCAGCTAACTATTACCCGACCCCCGTGCACAGTATCCTTCTGCTGCCTCCGCAACCGTGCGACACGGTCAACCTACCTACCACGTGACCCCCTCATCCCCCTCCCTTGAAGCATTTTACTTGGAATTCTTGTGCTGGCGCACCAGCCTCGCATCGTGTTCAACATTCGACCTACCTACCATCTGACCCTCCCATCCCTTTGTTTTTTCTTTGAATTCTTGTGCTGGCGCACCAGCCTCGCATCGTGTTCAACATTTGACCTACCTACCACCTGACCCTCCCATCCCTTTGTTTTTTGTTTGAATTCTTGTGCTGGCGCACCAGCCGCGTGACGTGTTCAACATCATCGCGTTTGACCACGAGCAGGCAGCGTTCTCAGGGCGGATGGCGGAAGCCAGCGCGGCCAACGTGGACACAGCGACGCAGTGGGTGGCCGAGACGTGCGTCGCAAGGGGTCTGACCGACATCCTCACACCGATGGAGCAGGTGGGTGCTTAACAGCAACGTACTACCTCCGACGGGGGGCGTGTGCTTGCCTTGCAACATTATCGCAAGCAAGGGTTGCCTTGCAACGCCGTAGATAATGCGTTTGCAGAATGAGCCTTAGGCGACGTTATCGCAAGCAAGGCGGAGAGGGGTTTGCCTTGCAAAATCGTAGTGTGCTTGCGCATTGAGCTGTGTGTTTTTTACCATCTATGCGCCCATGGAGCAGGTGGGTGATTTTACCGGTGTAGCTGACGCGATGGAGCACGTGGGTACAAATTAAATAACATAAACTGTGTATGCACATTAAGGGGAGGGTCCCATAGAAATATATCAAAACTTACCCCCCCTAATAACTACAGAAATGCAACTGACAACCACTGAATGATGTTTGGGGACCATAAACATGATGTTTGGGCATGCATACCACCACTTGTTGGGGGTACTACCCCCAGCCATACACCGGCTATGAGCTAAAAATAGAAAAAAACGCTGTCCGGGGCACATCTTGCCCAGAACAGTGGGAGAACCAGTTGCATGAAAAAAGCACACCCCATATAAAAATGTCATGGGACATTGTTTCTACCTAATTGGATCAACAAAATCAGCACATCCCTTTGAGTTATTAATTTTTGGGCCAAAAATACGCTTTTTTAGGCGGGGCGTCCCCATACACACTCATAACACATCAATTAGGCCTGAAAAGCACAAGTCAAATTCTGTCATGACCATAGAAGGCACTGTCAAAGTTTGGTGGCATTCTGAGCTCAGCTGTAGCAGTTATTAATTTTGGCAGTTGGCCACCTGTGCAGACGCTAAGGAAGGCATTAGTGAGTATTAAGGCACACTAACACTTCCTATGCCATCCAAAAGGCTCCTGACCATGCCCAATTCGACCACAATGTACAAGGAGGTGGCTGGGCACGTCATGTGCCCTTGCCTTACCTCGACACGGGCAACCTGTTGCGTGTGTGCACAACAATGAGGCAGGTAGCTCTACATGCCTAGCCAACACTTCTAAAGCATATTCCAGGTTTATGGTGTGGGCATCATCCCAAAACCAAGCTCAAACACACCCTAGAAAGCCATATCCACTAATTGCCCAACAAGGGTAACAACAGACAGTCCACAGAGAAAGCAGAATTATCATACATGCTGCTTGCCAAGGCTTCTTACCATGGTTACCTTGCCTTGCTAGCATATGAATTAGGGCTCTCCCATTTTAGTGGGAGAAAGGCCAACAAGACAACGATAACCCCTACCTACGTGCAGTTCCACCCATGCAGTATGCCCCTCAGAAAAACCACTGCCACCTTTCTTTCCAGCGCAATTGTTTGCCAAGAAACAAACTCAAGCTTGTGAGCCTCTAACCACAATGAAGCCTCTGCTAAGAAAGGCCGCGTCAATATTCACACAAAACTGAGTGCTGTTAGCAATCTCCTTCCAAGAAACCACTCAGCAAATCCCTGACAACTTGACGATATGCCACGGTCACGCTTTGACACATCCCAGCCATGCAACGTACATAAAAACCACTGAAAGGTGCCAGGAATCTGGCGATGCGCAGCACGGAATGGCATTATACCTGGCGCTAACTGCACGGAAAGAAGCCGAAAACTTGCGTTGATAACCCATAAAGGAAGCGAAACATTCATAGGGTCACGTTGATCACACGATCGTACCATTACCGGAATTGTCCTTCGCCCAGCGGCGCAAGAAAGAACAACCTTCCATGGAATAATAAGACGCGCATCCCGCGAGCCTGGAGAGTGTCTTACCGATCATGACGGAAATCTTGCCGAAACCCAGCAAATTTTTTAAAGCTTTACCAATAACGATTTAAACGCATCCTTGACGCTAGGTAAAGCCCATAAAACCTGACAATCACCGCCGCCAGCGTGCATTCTAATTTATTCCTCTCGACGAAAACATCAGATTGGACCCCCGTGGCGATGGTCATCAGTAAAATCATCGACACTGCAAAAAACGCGAACTCCGCTACGAGGTAGTATCATTTACTCATCGTCTTTAAGATTCGCTCAGTTTCTCTGCATTCCGCAAGCTATCTTTTTCTACTCTGCCTGAAAGCACGTCGCCATGGCCAGCTCCGGTAGGGGTGCGCGCACCGTGCACCACTTTTTCACGGTACGGACGGGTACCGCGAATTTTTCGGCGCCAAAATATTCGCGCCGGGACCGTCCCCTTAAATAACGTATTAACATAAAGCATTAAATTATTCATGGATGACGCACTGGTGGGTATAAAGCACTCAAGCGCAGTGGAGATGTGTGACTCTGCTCTGCTCTTGCATGCGGAGCAGGTGGGTTTGAATAGCCAAGCTTCTTGAAACAGGTGCGTTTGTGCTGGCGTGCGGAACAGCAACTTGTCTGCTCGTGGGGCAAGTAGCCAGGGGAAAGAAGCGGGGGGCAAGTAGTGCAGGTCTCACGTTGCGGGAAATGACCCTGCCTGCCTTTGTGATCACCCTTATCATCACATAATCGTTATAAGTATTCATATCCTTGCATGTAGAGCTGCCATATCCCCTGTTTTGTAACCCCCTTCTGTGCTCAGGCCACGGCGGCGCTTCCCCTTCACGATACCTCCACTCAGTTTAGTCTTAAAAGCAATTGAAAGCACGTGACCGCGTAGCATGGGTACCGATACAGGAATCCTTCAACCCTTATATACAACGAGGAGGAAGGGGCTCGCTAGCCTCTCTCTCTTCTCTTATACTGCCTCAAGTGGGCAGGCCACACACCTCAGCTCACAGTAGCTTGTGTGTGTGTGTGTGTGTGTGTGTGTGCGTGTGTGCCATGTTTTGATATCTTGCGTCGGCCACCCACCTCAGCTCACAGCACCTTGTGTGTGCGTGTGTGCCATGTTTTGATATGTTGCGTCGGCCACCCACCTCAGCTCACAGTAGCTTGTGTGTGTGTGTGTGTGTGTGTGTGCCATGTTTTGATATCTTGCGTCGACCACCCACCTCAGCTCACAGTAGCTTGTGTGTGTGTGTGTGTGTGTGTGTGCCATGTTTTGATATCTTGTGTCGGCCACCCACCTCAGCTCACAGTAGCTTGTGTGTGTGCGTGCCATGTTTTGAGATCTTGCGTCGGCCACCCACCTCAGGCCATGGCCATGCTGCAAGACCCAGAGGCACCCACGCCCCAGGGCTCCGTCCCCTACATCTTCCTCATCACCGATGGCGCGGTCGAGAATGAGCGGCACATCTGCCACGTGGTCATGCAGCGGCTGGCGGCCAACCAGGGCTGGACCCAGAGCCCCTACGGCACAGCGCCGCGAATCTCCACGTTTGGCATCGGTGTGTGCGTGCAAGCGGATTTTTTTTTGTTACCATTTTCTTATATTACTTATAACTTTCATAGTGTTATTTGTGCCAGGAGCCAATATGGCATAGCGCCGCGCATTTGGCATCGGGAGTCGAGTCCAATTGCCGAAATATTGTTTTAGCATTGTGCAATAAGTTTCTCTCAACAGCCCCCGCATTGCGTCGCGTAGCTTTACATCCGTGTGTGCATGTGGTGGGCTCGTAAGGTACTGCCCGGGTTGAATGCTAACGTTAGTATTAGCTTGTTCCATGATCCCTTAGGGCACTATGCCCAGTATTCCTGCGTTTCGCACCGGTGTGTGAGGATTTCGTCTTTAGTTTTCCCAGCCTACTTAATTCCTTGTGTAACGTTGCATCTTTTAGTTTGTTTCATCTCAGCCAATGCTTTGCTCTCATCGTCTATTCAACCTGCGCTCGGGGTCTATTCTACCTGCTCTCGGGGACTTAACTACCTGCTCTCTATCTTAGTGCTTGTTGATCTTTGCATAAAATCATACTACTGGAAGTAATTTTTTTGTGGGGGGGGTGTAAGAGTCTCCATGAATGTCTACCTTAATGCAGTAGTTTCTTTGACTGTTTCCCTCTACCTGACCCGTGCTCACCACGACACCTGCCCCTTTGGCCGCGTGCGCGATCGCCCGAGTGCTATCCCGCGAGCAGGCCAGCGGTGTAACTACTACTTCCTGAAGATTCTCGCGGAGAAGGGCCGCGGCCTGAGCGATGTCGCCTTCACCAACGACCGCCTCCGCATGCAGATGGATGGCCTCCTCCTGGCCGCCGCCACGCCCGTTGTGACCGACATCACTGTGAAGGGGCTGCCCCACGATGCGGAGCTTTACCCTTCCCCGCCCCCCGACCTGTTCGTGGGCGCGCCAGTGGTGATCGCGGGCAAGTACCGAGGGGTGCTCCCGCCGACGCTCGCGGTGGAGGGGCGCATGCCAGGGGGGGGCGTGTGGCGCAGCGAGGTGAGTCGTGACGTGTGCCATGAATCGTGGCTTGTCATGACTTTACACCCATTCACTCCCAAGGATCTTCGGTCTTTATTGGAGCAAGAAAGGGACTGGGCCATCCTTAATGAGAGGCAAGGCTGAACCGAAAAAAACTTGGGGGAAACTTACTGAATAATAGGCTGGGAGGAACTTAGGACAAAATGATGCACTTAAATTTTATGAGAGCGTGCTTCCTTATCATGCGCATAAAGAAGGCGGGGGTGGGGAAAGGGGGGGTGGGGAAGGGGGGTTGTGGAAGGGGTTTGTGGTAGGAGGGTATGAAAGGGGAGTATGGAAGGGGGGGATGGAAGGGGGGTGAAGGGGGTTATGGAAGGGGGTTTGAGGCAGGGGGTCAAGGAACGTGGGTTGTTGTCAAAGGGCTTTTTATTTACATCCCGTTCATGGGAAGCATTGTTTGCTCTTGGGTTGTGGTGTCAATGGGAGTTTCAAACTGGGATTAATGGGTATACCGCATGAGAGCTAAATATAGAGAGTAAATCATGAGAGCTAAATATAGTCCTTCCCCTGGATCCCTCTGCCCTCCATCGTCTGCTGTCGTTGCGTCGTGGTTGCCCCCCCTGACAGATGGGAGCGCTGCCAGCCCCCTGCATCCCATTGCACAAGGTAGGGGCATTTACTTTGCGTTGATTGCACAAGGGAGCGAGGTTCCATGCATTCACCTCTTACCGATCCGCTTGCATGGAAATCCAAAAGATTTTTCGTGAAGACTTGTTTTCAACACCATAGGTCAGGTTATAACGTTTCTGACCACTACAACAGCTCGCCACTCCCTTTCCCCTCAATTTCTCGTCTTTTCTTTCTGCCTATCCCGCGCCTAACTCTGCCCTCTCTGTGGCCCCCGTGCGCCTAGGCACACATTCCCAGCACTCACTCTTGATATCAGCGCTGAGATATGCATGCCCCCTAAACGATACACAATAGCCACCAGCTGCCGACCTTCTCTTCTAATCCCGGCCGTGCGGTTCACGCGCCCAGATTCCATACCTGGCGCATCTGCACCATACTTTGCACCATCTTCGTTGTTTCATGCACCGTGATGATGTGTCTACGCAGGCGTTCCTGGTAGCAGCAGATCTGTCTGACTTGTCCATCCTTCCCCCACCCCCCCACCCGCTCATGGCGATCCATCACTCCATTTATTTCTGATGTAGGTGTTCCTGAAGCAGCAGATGGACCTGCTGACCGCCAAGTGCTGGCTGGAGGGTAGCGACTCGCTGCGGGAAAAGGTGAGCCGTTATTCCCACCAGGGGCACGTGCATAGTTGGAGAGATGGCGCGGTTGTTTCCATGTCGCCGACGAGACCTTGACATCCTATGTTCAATGCCACCAGTCTACTTTATGCCCCTAAGTAGCCTTTATGTTATGCTATGCCCTCAAGTATCCTTATGCTTTGCGATGCCCCTAAAATTTCCTTATGTTGTGCTATGCCCCTAAGTAGCCTAATGTTATACGTTTATGTTCGCTGCTTTGCACAGCCTAAGTAAAAGTGGCAGGCAGAAACGCGAGCTTTCAATTGATTGGGTCACCACCCACCCACTGGTGGATGATCTGAGCATCCCCAGCTCCATCCCCTGCAACGTTTTTTTGAGCAAACAACAAAGTGTCCCTTTAGTGTGCTTCACCGTTACTGGCACCCACCACCCGTGTTAAGGCGACAAGCTGAGCATCCGCGAGCCGGCTCCCATCTCATTTGTTATTAGTTATGACACGATAATTGTGTATGAACGGTGTCTGTTGCCTACCGCCAATAGGTGGCCTGTGAGTTCCCATCTGATTTGTGACTATCGTGCGTCGAATTGTGAAAATGTCGTAAGATCTGATACTTGTGCTTCAACTGTTTACTGTCGCGTACTGCCAACAGGGGGAGGAGCTGAGCTCAGCTCTTCCACCTGTCGGTTCCCCTCCGCGAGGGAAGAAAAGAGCAGCCGCAAGTCGGTGCCCAGTATTTGCTAACAGACATGCGTATTATCTGGTGGTTGCTTCTGTAACTGCTGCTGCCACTCGCAACAGGTGGAGGAGCTGAGCATCCGAGAGTCCATTCCCAGCGAGTACACGCTCATGGTCAGCTTCAAGACGACGAAAGAGAAAAAGGAGGAGATGAGCCGGGCACGCAGGATGTCGGTACGTGTGTCGGTAGATACTAAATGTTGGTGCATGGGGGGGAGTGCGGGGGGGGGGGGGGAGGTAACGATGAGGGAAATGGGGTTGGTAATGCATGGGGGGGGTTGCAAGGAGAACCATGGAGCAGATTACCAACGGTGACGAGAGTGGTGATGGTGGTATGTCGTGGGATATAGTACGGGCAGACCAACATAGGCTGTGTTGCACGTCGTTAGAGCAGGTGACACTGACGAAGCTGTTTGTACGTGTTGATACATTTGTGCGCTTTTTTTTTTTTTTTAAGCGTGAAGCAGTGGCTGTTCATACGGTGGGGGTCGGGGGGGCTGGAGGGCAGGACACGGGGGCTGTCCACACGTGGGTGTGGGTAGATGGGGTGGGGAACCGAGTAGTGCCGGCTGCCAGTTCGTGGGTGTTGTGTGTGTGACCGGGGAGGGACGAGATTGCAGCAGCGTGGGTGTGTTCGTGCAGGGCCAAAAGCTAATTGCACACTCGTGGTTCTCTGAACATAGTTTCTTTACAGTGAGATGGAAGGGTAGCCGCTATAGCTAGGTTATAGGGTTCACGTGCCATACATTTTTAGGCCACTGCGGCCTGGTCCGGATCGGCAGTGACACAAGATTAGGCCAATTTTTCTGGCCAGGTGGCAGGAGCTACGTTGCGAAATTAAACCTGCCACTTTCTAGCTTTCTTTGTCAATGACGTAGTGATCAACTCGATCTAGGTTATTTCCCTCACGCAATATGTCACCTAATAGCCCCGGCAGACTTTTACATAAGCCGCCGGCAGTTGGAACGCCAAATTGCGTCATCTGTTCAGACGCAAATTTTCGCGGCGAAAAAATGCTGTCCGGGCCAAGGCCGCGTGACACGCAAAAAAGACAAAAACAAACCCACCTAGCTAAGGTCGGGGTCTTTTCTTTTCCCGCCCACCCTGTCTGCGTGTTTGGGGGGTAAGGCTTGCCTTTGACAAGCAATAAGTGTTCCCATGAGCATCGGCGGCCGGAATGTGGCCTGCCTTCTGCATGTGCTCCACTCATTGTCTTAATAAAGAGTCTGGTTACCCTGGAGTTCCACAGTTAATAGAAATACCATATCAGTATGCTTCATCCGTGTGCACACATACCTCCTCAGACGTATATCAGCACCACCGCGACTCCTCGCGAAGGTGACCCCCTGGGGGTTGGGGCCACTTTTTGCAACAAAGCAAACAACATAAGCTAACAAAATTTACCTTGGTTAGCTCAATGTCATATTTGTTTGCCACCCACCCTCGCCCCCGTCCCCCCATCAGGGCAAGAATGTAAAACTTGCATCCGCCATCCTCGGCGGTGCCGGCGCCGTCCTGCTGGTCTCCGGCCTCATGGTTGGGTTTGGCAGTGTTGGCGATTCCGCTGTTGCTGTGGGAGGGGCCGCGGTCACTGTGGGCGAGGCGGTGGGGTCGGCTGCGGTGCAGGGCGGCGACTCTGGGGGTGGGGGGGATGACAACTGCTGCGATGACTGCGGCGACGGCTGCAAGGACTGTGATGGCTTGGGCGAAGGCTGCGGCGATTGCATAGCCGCTGGTTGTTTCTAAGACGACATAGGTTCAATGTGTGTTAGAACGCTGGGAGGGTTGATGGACTGAGAAGACTTCTTGCCCGTTGGCGTGACGATTATAGTTTGCGCCTCGTTTCCTGTTAGCCCCCGCAACATTCCACTTTGGCTTCCGCGACCGTTGTTGGCATGTTACTATCCCACTTCAGGATTTCAAGGGTTTCGGTACGAAGCCTTGTCAGAAAATGTGGACGTTCTCTGCGTGCCCTGTACATAGGACTGCGCCCCGGTAGCACAGGTGTTTATATATACAGCAGCCCGTCGACGTATTGTGTGCATGTTCGATGCATTGCGTTGTAATGGAATGCTGATGGTTTCTGGTGTCAGGTGCACGGTTACCGAATCCAATGTGCGGAGGAACGGTGCTCGGGTGAGAGGGAGTGGCGTGCTCCCTGGCGGCGCATTCTGTATTCCTTTATGGCCTAGCACTTATGCTCACGTGACGCAGTTACGTGTAAATTAATTAATTAATGGCTTAGCAGTCATGCCCACCCCACTGCAGCGATTAATGAAAACAACCAGCGCAGAACTGAGGTCGATCGCAAGGGAACTTGACTTTGCCACAATGCCACAACTTTCTCAGGTTTCGGGGAAGTGGATCTATCTTACTTCTATACTAGAATTGTCTGTTGTAGTATCGAGTAAACTTAAGTACTTGCATGTCATTATTTAATTAATTCATATACACGTGACAGCGTCACGTGAGCATAAGTCCTCAGTGGGAGGGGAACATGGGATGGAATGGATGGTGTAAGCTATCTAGGTCCTAGTTACAGTGTTGCGGGCCCGATCCTTGGAATGGGCGCAACGGTGAAATAAATTGTGTATTTGGCTTGTTGTCATAGTCCGCACTTTGGGACTCATTTCGGGACTTAATTTGGGGATTGTCCCTTGGTCAGGACTTTTGTATGGAATAATGATAGTTTGTGTGATTCGGACTAGTCATTTTGGGCCGAGGTTGATGTATGAGATCTTCTAGGGGCCGGTGCAGTCGCGCCGCGCTGCGTACTTTACAGCTGGTTGAGATCTTGTACTCATGCGTGGATTCTGTATGCGAGGGTCGATGTCGACCCGACGATCTTGTGTGGATTGTTTCGGAATACTCTGGAAGGTCAGTGCCATGTCGGCGCCACTTGCCAGCTTGGTGGCAGGCCTAGGTGAAATTGGTCCGAGGACGAGAGTCTCGTCCTCTTGGTTCGATGAATGTAAAGTGCGATGAAGCCTACACATTGAACCTCGGGCAACTATCCATTTGTAATTGGTCTTGCTAGCCATTATAAGTGTGTATTAAATAGCTTGGCATCAAGTCGTGGTGCCAGATATCTCACGACCCCAGTCGTGAAGCGCAATCTGCATTAGGCCACCTTGATTCTTCCTAATACCGGCACAGTTGATCTTTCGCGACGTAGCTCAGGTTTAGGTGTAAATCCGGGCACGGTACATACAGGGGTGTGGGCACCACAGCCCGAGTCGCTATGAATGCCATACGCGGTCACACGCGGAGCCCATGAGAACATGGGATGAAATAGATGATGCTGGCTATCTAGTTCCTAGTTACAGGATTGTGGGCACCAGGGCCCGAATCGTTATGAATGCCAAATTAACGCTGTCACACGCGTAGCCCCCACAGACATGGGGTTGGTCTCCTTCATCACTACTGTTATGCTGTACAAAAACAAAGGTTCCCCTGACGACCCCGCCAACTACAGAGGAGTCTGCATCCAGAGCGCCGCACTTAAGTTGTTCATGCGCATGATCCTCAACCGCCTTCGTTCTGCTCTCGACTGTCACCTTGGGGAAAGTCAAATGGGCTTCCGTCCTGGGCGCAACACCGTCATGGCCATCTTCGTCGCGCGTCGCCTCTTCGAGGAAATCGCTCTCCTGCAACCTGGTGAGTTTCCCGCCATCCTGATCTTCGTCGACTTCATCAAGGCTTTTGATTCTGTCCTCTGGGACGCTCTATGGGCTGTACTTGCTCGCGCTCGCGTCCCCACTCCCCTGATTACCGTCATCCGCACGCTGTATGAGGGGTCCACCACTTCGGTGCGCACTCAGCACGGCATAACCCCGCCCTGCCCACTGCAGACCGGCGTCTGGCAGGGTTGCGTCCTGTCGCCGTACCTGTTTATTATTGTAGTGGATTATGTTATGCGCCAGGCACGTGCTCGCTTTGCTAGCATTGCAGGCCGTGCCCCTGGCCTAGCGATCACGAACGAGCTTGGGGAAGGGGGGCCGACTAACAAGCAGAATTTACTAGCTGACCTCATTTATGCCGACGACATCACGCTCATCGAGAAGCCGGAGTCTGCCCAACTTTGGCTGGACTGCCTGGCGCTCGAGGCTCGGGCGGTTGGTCTAGAAATCAGCCCCAAAACGGAGGCCCTGGCCCTCGGCATGGCAGGGCCCCCACCCACACTCCGCCTCTTAGACGATGCCGAGGTCAACTACCCTACTTCAGGCCGCTTCAAGCTGCTCGGCAGTTGGCTTCCTGACTGCGAGGACGACATGACGACACGGATCGGCATGGCGTGGGCGCACCTCCATGACCACCGCCGCTGGTGGAGCAACCCCGCCCTACCCCGGATCGTCAAGCGTGACCTCTTCAAGGTCGTCATTCTGACGATCCTGACCTACGGCGCCGAGACGTGGACACTGATGCAGGAGCTGGAGCAACGACTCGACGGCGCCGTCACCAAGATGCTGCGCAAGGCCCTTAACATCCCCTTTGGTTTGCACATTAGTAATGAGGATTTGTACGCTGATTTGCCCTATGTTTCCCACATTATTAGGCACAGGCGCCTGGGCCTAGCCGGGCACCTGGCCCGCACAGATCAGGTAGATACATCAGATAGACTAGCTGGCACCAAGCCCGCCCAGCCTGGGCGATATGTCCTCACCTGGCGTGCCCCCGGCCGCGCGCGGCAGGGCCGCCACCCGTGGACTTTTCGTGATAGACTCGGCATGGACATGTGCTACACTAGACGTGACGGGCTCACCCCCGGGCAGCCTCCTGGTTTGTCTGTAATATGGAGGCAGATGGTGCGCAAGGATAGATGGCAAGTAGTGATGAAGGAGACCACCCCCAAGCCTGTGGGGGCTCCGCGTGTGACCAAGTATGGCATTCATAGCGATTCGGGCCGCGGTGCCCACACCCCTGTAACTAGGACCTAGATAGCTTATACCATCCATTCCATCCCATGTTCCCCTCCCACTGAGGACTTATGCTCACGTGACGCAGTCACGTGTCTATTAATTAATTAATTAATCACTACTTGCCATCTATCCTTGCGAACCATCTGCCTCCAGATTACAGACAAACCAGGAGGCTGCCCGGGTGTGAGCCCGTCTCATCTATAGGGTAGCACATGTCCATGCCTAGTCTACCACGGAAAGTCCATGCGGGTGGCAGCCCTGCCGCGCGTGGCCTGGGGCACTCCAGGTGAGGACAAAATGTCCAGGCTGGGTGGGCTTTGTGCCAACTAGTCTGTCTGATGTGTCTACCTGATCTGTGCGGGCCAGGTGCCCGGCTAGGCCCAGGCGCCTGTGCCTAAGAATATGGGAAACATAGGGCAAGTCAGGGGACAATGAGTTAATGTGCAAACCAAAGGGCCTTTGTGCACCATCTAGCTTGATGATGTTGCCGTCCAGTCGTTGCTCCAGCTCCTGCGTCAGTGTCCAGGTCTCGGCGCCGTAGGTCAGGATCGTCAGAATGACGACCTAGCTTGAAGAGGTCACGCTTGACGATCCGCGGGGTAGGCGGGGCTCCACCAGCGCGGCGGTGGTCATGGAGTTGCGCCCACGCCATGCCTAATAATCCGTGTCTTCAGGTCGTCCTCGCAGTCGAGAAGCCAACTGCCGAGCAACTTGAAGCAGCCTGAAGTAGGGTAGTTGACCTTCTTGGTGTCGTCTAAGAGGCGGAGTGGGGGCCCGGGGGGCTGGGCATGCCGATCGAGAGCCAGGGCTTCCATTTTGGGCCGGGCTGATTTCTATACCAACAGCCCGAGCCTCGAGCGCCAGGCAGTCCAGCCAAAATTGGGCAGCCTCCGGCTTCTCAATGAGCGTGATGTCGTCGGCATAAATGAGGTCAGCTAGTAAATTCTGCCGGGATTCCGAACTGATCGAATTCGGGTCGGCCCCCCTTTAATTCCCGAGCTCGTTCGTGATCACTAGTAGGCCAGGGGCACGGCCAGCAATGCTAGCAAAGCGGGCACATGCCTGCATGGCGCATAACATAATATCCACTACAATAATGAACAGGTACGGCGACTGGACGCAAACCTGCCAGACGCCGGTCCAGATGACAGAATCAAAAGCCTTGATGAAGTCGACGAATGTGATCAGGATGGCGGGAAACTCACCAGGTTGCAGGAGAGCGATGTCCTCGAAGAGGTGGCGCGCGACGAAGATGGCCATGACGGTGTTGCGCCCAGGACGAAAGCCAATTTGACTCTCCCCAAGGTGACGGTCGAGAGCAGAACGAAGGCGCGGTTGAGGATCATGCGCATGAACAACTTGAGTGCGACGCTCTGGATGCAGACTCCTCGGTAGTTGGCAGGGTCGTCGATCAGGGGAAGCTTTGTTGTTTTTGTACAGCATAAAATACGATATACGTAGTATAGCTGTGCTGCCACTCATGCAGGAATCGACGGCGCGTCGGCAAGCAGGATCCGGTTGCAGACGCCAT
Source organism: Mesostigma viride (assembly GCA_009746045.1). Lineage (NCBI taxonomy): Eukaryota > Viridiplantae > Streptophyta > Mesostigmatophyceae > Mesostigmatales > Mesostigmataceae > Mesostigma > Mesostigma viride. The sequence continues at coordinate 519,965 of RPFO01001034.1, forward strand.
TGAAGCAGAAGAAACCCCGTGAGCGCCGCGTCAGTTTAGAGCTCCACCCGGGCGGGGAGCTGGTCAGGTCCTACGGCGGCTTAGAAGCGGAGTTGCTAATTGGCGGCGGTGCTCAGCTCGATCTCGGTGAATGGCGGTAGCTCGGTGGGGTCGGCCAGGGGTTCCGTCAGGGGCGGGTACACGGTGTAGTCCTGCTCAGCGGCGGGCGGCGTGCCGGGCGGCGCACGGACGCCCGCAGGCGCCAGGCGGGTGGCCGCATGGGGCCAAGAGGCGGAGGCGGCGGGGGCCGGGGCACCGAGCAGCCGGGACTGGGAAGAATACCTCTCAGTGGTCAAGCTGCTGCTGCGGTGAGCCAGAGGGCGTCGACCGCGGCGCCGGCTGCACGCCGCCGGCTGGCCGTTGGGCGTGACGCAGGCGGATCCAGGCGTACTTGCCGTGCTGGTCCTTGAGGTAGGCGAATTATTTGCCAACATGGAGGTCCTCCTGCTCCTCGGTCGCCTGCCGGATGGCCGAGTTGTATTCGTCTTTGAGGCGGGCGTACGTATAATAGCGGGCGGGGGCACGGTTGTTGCGCAGGCGGCTTGCCGGGCCTGCATGGATGAGGGCGGGGAGCCGGTGCAGGGGCGGGCGGCGGAGGGGCAGCAGGGCCCCTGCCGCGGGCAGCTAGGTTGCCAGCGAGGTGCCGAAGGGCCGATGCCGGGCCGGCGGCAGGATAGAATGGATTATGCTAGCTATCCAAGTCCTAGCTACAGGGTTGGCCCGAATCGCTATGAATGCCATAGTAACGCGGTCACACGCGGAGCCCCCGCAGACTTGGGAACCGTGGTCTCCTTCATCACAACTTCAATGCCTGGCATCTGACTATCCTTGCGAACCATCTGCCTCCATATTAAAGACAAACCAGGAGGCTCGCGCCCGGGTGTGCCCGTCTCATATAGGGTAGCACATGTCCATGCCTAGCTAGTCTAGTCTATATACAGTGACGGAAAGTCCACGGGTGACGGCCGCACGCGGCCTGGGGCACGCCAGGTGAGGACAAAACGCCCAGGCTGGGTGGGCTTGGTGCCAGCTATAGTCTATCTGATGTGTCTACTTGATCTGTGCCGGCAGGTGCCCGGCTAGGCCCAGGCGCCTGCGCCTAAGAATGTGGGAAACATAAGGCAAATCAGCGTACAAATCCTCTGACATTACTCATATATGTGCAAACCAAAGGGGATATAATAAGGGCCTTGCGCAGCATCTTGGTGACGTTGCCGTCGAGTCGTTGCTCCAGCTCCTGCGCCAGTCATCAGGACAGGTCTCGGCGCCGTAGTAGGTCAGGCCGGATTTAGTCACTAGAGGGGGGCAGGATAGTCACTAGAGGGGGATATAATCCTCATCTGATGAGCTGTCCTCTACTGTAATGGCAGACGAGGCGGTAGTGTAGCGGCTATCCTCCGACGGAGGGGCAATAACCTCCACCTGCGAACTTCCATACCCTGCATTATAGCGATGATATCTTCGAGCGGTGCCTTGTGACAGTCTGCCGCCCGGGACGTGATTAATTAATAATGTTGGATGTAATTTATACTTCCAACAGCTGGCTGGGGTACCCACCCCCCTGATTGCTGTCATATCCGCACGTTGTATAATAAGGGGTCGACCACGTACTTCGGTCCGCACTCAACACGCCATTACTGACCCCGCCATGTCCACTGCAGACCGGCGTCTGGCAAGTAAGTATAAGTAAGTGCGTGAACATGCACTGAAGGCAAGCCACGGAGTTCCCAATTAGGTACTTTTCTACGCGGATCGATACTTTGAACACCCGAGAAGGCAAGCACGGCGCGACTCACTCGCCCAGGTCTGGATTACGTCGCAGATATATCTATAGCAACTTCGCGTCATCCGGACTATCCATGACAACTGTATGCAGCCTCAGCCAATGATGATGACGGGTGTGGGGAGTAAATTAGTTAATTAAGTAATTAGTTTATAGTTAAGAACATACCTCCATGGGGAGGGTATGTAACACATATCCCTTCGAAGGGGCACATGGTTTTTAACATGTGCATCCTAGCTAGGCGACAACCTGCAGTTGCACTTCTGTACGCGTATTTGAGTGCCACTCAAATACAGTGCCGACAGCTGATATCTCAGTAGAGTATTAGTTTTGACATTGGGATATAGTAGTATACCGATAGGTCTGAGGATGCGGACGGCGCGGCTTTCTACTCCCCCAACCACCGCCCTGACATCGTAGTTTCTGGACTTTGAGGGAGGCGGCCGGCACTTGCTCATTGACGTTTCTGTGGCTCGCCCGGGCTTGGCTCTTTGCGCCCATGTGGTTTGTAACGGCTTCCCCGCTGGGTGACGCATGAAAAATGGCTGACGGCGGTATGGCTGCCGGCGGAGCTCAGATCTTTTGCGTCTGAGCCCCAAATTCAGTCAGATTACTTGCATTCGATGCGCCTTTTAAAGACGCACCCGCCAGTATAATCGGTTACGACTAAAACGCAGTATTGACAACGTTACGCACGTGACAAGCAGCTATTACGACTCCAAAAGCCAAGCGAGGTTTGGAAAAGGAGCTTTCCGGCTCCCAGCCCAACCCACTCGCCATCGTCCTTGCCCAGCCGTCTGGGCCCGCCAACCCACCGCCAGCATACCCATCGCCCAGCGCTTCGCCCGAGCTCAAGAAACCCTGCGCTGCACGAACACAAATGGCGAAAGGACCTACCAGATTACGACCGCTTTTCTTTCAGCAACTGGCTGCAACTGACCAAAGAAGAATGCGCCGAAATAGTGCATTTCTTAGCACAGGAACGCAAGCTCCATGGGGCCGTAGGGCACATGATTCCCCGCCGACGACCTGGAGGCCGCCGTTCCTTGCCAGGCCAGAGCTCAACCACCGCCTCGCTATATCATGTGCAGCTTCTTCCAGCTATACCTATGTACAAAATCGCCGCCAATATCCGCACCCCAGCCCTGGCAGCCTGCGCGGCCGACAGCCACATCAGCTTCCTCCCTCTGCAAGGATGACATCCGAGCAGTGCTGGAGGAGCACGTGACCTGGCCGTTGGCCAAGAAGCTGACCTCGCTGAACACGACACTCAACACGGTGCATGGAGGCCCGGGTCTCCAATGTGGAAACCAAGGTTGTCCACAAGCTCCAACCCCAGTTCACGACGCTGCACACCACGGCGCAAGCATCTGAGACACACGCTGCACAGTCTTGTCTCTCGCCTAAACCAGGTGGAGGGCAAGTGCGGCGTGCTCATGAAGAAGCTTGAAGCCATCACCGCCCACACCGAGGCCCTGGCCTCACAGGTCCCAAAGATAGCGGAGCAGACGGCCACCATCGCATCCCATGCAGCCACCCCGCCGGCAAGATGCTGGCGACCACCTGCCCCTCTCCTATGCGGACCTGCTGCGGACAGCGACCGCCTCAACTACCGACGCCATCGCTACGAAACTCCAGGAGCTTGAAGACCTTCGCCAGGCACAACAACGGGAGGCCACCGGCCGCGCCCGCGCCGTGACTGCCGGGTGGTGCTGCGTCGCTTCCCCCAGAAGCCAGGTGAGACGTCAACCACCCTTGCCGACGAGCTTAAGGACCAGCTCCTTACCCTCATGGGCCTGGTATGCACGGGTGAGGTAGAACTGCGCGGGTGCCACCGCCTTCCCCACTCACGGGACAAGGCGGCTCCCCCACCATGCAGTCCTGCTCACCTTCCCCTCCCGTGAGGACAAGCAGCGGTTCCTTTCTCGTCGGAAGAGGTTGCACGACCTCACCTGGAGGCTGGACGACGACCTGACCCCCGCCCAGCAGCAGCAGCGACGCGACCTGTGGCCGGAATACCTCCGCCACAAGGAGGACCCCCAGAAGCCCAAGGGGTACTAAAGGAGCGGGGACCTGCTGATGATCAACCACAAGATGTGGACGCCCCATGCTGGCTAGAATAGCTTGAATAGCCCTAGCTTGTATCCATTGGTAGTCACTGCCGCCATGGCAGCCATGCATGCCTAGAATGTTTGCCTAGCTGTGCCATACCTAGCCACGTGCACCGCCAACACACGGTACGCCACCAGCCATAGCCTTAGCTTAGTCCTTGTACAGCCATGCTACGTCCTGGCTATGCTCAGATTACTTGCCCACGCTCCTTGTCATGATATATACCCATCGCCAAGCGCCTCGCCCGAGCCCAAGAAACCCTGCCACGAACACAAATGGCGACAGTGGCTACCAGATTACGACCGCTTTTCTTTTCAGCACTGGCTGCAGCTTACCACAGCAGAATGCGCCAAAATAGTGCGTTACTTAGCACAGGAACACAAGCTCCATGGGGCCACAGCGCCCATCCCCGCCGACAACCAGGATGCGTTCCATACTAGGCCAGAGCTCCAACAACGCCTCGCCATCCTGTGCAGCTTCTACCAGCTACCTATGGCCAAAATCGACGCCAAGATCCGTGCCCCAGCCCAGCCTGCGCGGCCGACAGCCACCTCGGCTTCCTCCCTCTGCAAGGATGACATCCGAGCAGTGCTGGAGGAGCACGTGACCTGGCCGTTGGCCGAGAAGCTGACCTCGCTGAACACGACGCTCAACACGGTGGAGGCCCGGGTCTCCAATGTGGAAACCATGCAAGGTCGTCCACAAGCTTCAGCCCCAGTTCACGACGCTGCACACCGCGGCGCATGCAGGCATCTGAGACGCACGCTGCACTTGTCTCTCGCCTTACTGACCAGGTGGAGGGCAAGTGCGGCGTGCTCATGAAGAAGCTTAAAGCCATCACCGCCCACACCGAGGCCCTGGCCTCACAGGTCCCAAAGATAGCGGAGCAGACGGCCACCATCGCATCCCAGCCACCCCGGCTGGATGCTGGTGACCTCCCGCCCCTCTCCTATGCGGACCTGCTGCGGACAGCGACCGCCTCCACCACCGGGCCGGGCCCACTTCAAATGTTCCGCCGTCCAAGCCAAGTGTGTGACACTTTTTCGCTATTTTCGCAAAAAAAAAAAATAAAATTTCGCACGAGTTCGCGTGATTTTCGCGTGATTTTCGCAAAAATTTCACACATTTTCGCACGATTTCGCACGATTTCGCACAATTTTGCATGATTTCGCACGATTTCACATGGATTTCAACCAAGGGTCGTTTTGGGGAGTGACGTTTGACAAAATTTCGCATGAATTCACACACGTTGTGCGCATCAAAATTTTTTACCGTCGACATTTTTCACATGAAATTTCGCACGATTTCAGCAAATTTCGCACAAATTCGCACGATTTCAGCAAATTTCACACGATTTCAGCAAATTTCGCACAATTTCGCACGATTTCGCACGACGAATCACTCTGCAGAGTGACGATCGTCGAAAAAGTCAAAAAAACGACAAAAAGTGTCACACTTTTCGGAACATTTGAAGTGGGCCCGGCCACCGACGCCATCGCTACGAAGCTCCAGGAGCTTGAAGACCTTCGCCAGGCTCAACAACGGGAGGCCACCGACCGCGCCCGTCGCGACTGCCGGGTGGTGCTGCGTCGCTTCCCCCAGAAGCCAGGTGAGACGTCAACCACCCTTGCCGACGAGCTTAAGGACCAGCTCCTTACCCTCATGGGCCTGGTATGTACGGGTGAGGTAGAACTGCGCGGGTGCCACCGCCTTCCCCACTCACGGGACAAGGCGGCTCCCCCACCAGTCCTGCTCACCTTCCCCTCCCGTGAGGACAAGCAGCGGTTCCTTTCTCGTCGCAAGCGGTTGCACGACCTCACCTGGACGCTGGACGACGACCTGACCCCCGCTCAGCAGCAGCAGCGACGCGACCTGTGGCCGGAATACCTCCGCCACAAGCAGGACCCCCAGAAGCCCAAGGTGTACTGGAGGGGCGGGGACCTGATGATCAACCACAAGATGTGGTCGCCCCCAGCGGGCTAGAATAGCTTGTAGCCCTAGCTTTACTTCAATGGTAGTCACTGCATGCCGCCATGGCAGCCATGCTTAGAATGTTTGCCTAGTTGTGCCACCTTACCTAGTGACACGTGCACCTCTAACGCACGGTACACAACCAGCCATAGCCTTAGCATAGTCCTTGTACAGCCATGCTACGTCCTGGCTATATGCTCAGATTACTTGCCCACGCTCCTTGTTATGATATGCTTACATGGGTCTTATTGCACCCACAGGCTGCCGGATCGTTAGCGTGTCCGTTTAGCTAGCGCGCCCGAATGCAGCTGTGGCATGCCTTAGGCATGAAGGAGACTGGGGGTCTCTGCCCTTTCTCCTGTTGTGCACACACAGGGATTAAAAGCACTTCGGTGCTCCGTGACTCCCCAACGGGAGCACGAGTTTAATTAATTAATTAATTAATTGTTATTATGATATGCTCACATGGGTCTTATTGCACCCACAGAACTTGCCGGGCCGTTTATCGGGTCCGACTGCAGCTGTGGCATGCCTCTGGCATGAAGGCCAGAAAGGGGGTCTCTGCCCTTTCTTCCTGTTGTGCACACACAGGGATGAAAAGCACTTCGGTGCTCCATGACTCCCCAACGGGAGCACGAGTTTAATTAATTACTTAATTAATGTGGTTAGTGCATCCCACGTGGCGGGCTACTGCACGGCGGATCGGGCTGAGGGGCCAAGCTCACGGCCTATTATATGGCGACGTTGGGCACCACGTACCGTGTGGTGCCCTTTGTCTTGGAGGAGTTCGGGGCCGGATGGGGACCCTGACCGCCGGCTTCGGGCACGCTGCCTGGACCTGGAGGGCCAGCGCCCAGCGGGCCCCTTCGTCCGCGCGGACCTAGACATCGTATTGACGCCAACGCCTTTCGGTAGCGCTTACCCGGGCTATGGCTGACATCGCAGAACGCGGCCGGGCTGACTTTGCGGCGCAGCACGGTTATTAGGCTGTTTTCTTCCATTCCGCGGTGTGGATTGCGTGTCCCATGCACCGGCTGTAGTTATTTTGTGGTATCTCTTGTTCTTCCTTCTTTGGGCTGCCATGCAGAACAAGAAGCGGTGGCAGAAGGAGGGGGGACATCCAGCCAAAACGTACAGCACACTCAGTCGAAGTGAAGGTGCTCACACGTTGTGAAGTCCTGTTGCCATCATTGTGTCAGATGTCGATTGCTTCCGTCAGCGATCGCCTCCGCAGTGGCGCGGACATCCCTTGGACAGGATTGCCAGCATGTAGCATCCCAATGCGCCAACATGGCATCGTACTGCGCCCACATAGCACTTTGGATGTACATGTTTGGTGGGGAGTAGGTGATGCCTTCCACATATTCGCGATACGGCCAGCCTTATCCATACTTTATAACCGTGTTATCTACAGTTTTGGCTGCACCCTAGTGGTTGCAAAGTCAGACATTGGATCTGCCTTGTTTTTGGCAATGCTCATTCCCATGGCTAATAATCCTGGCTCAAGCACGTCAATTGTGCCACTGGCTGACAACATGGCAGTCCGTAAGCCGTTGACAAGAGAGGTAGGGAAGGGCAGATGTGAATGGACAATGGGGCAACATGGTGGTGGGTGAGGAATGCGAGAACAGAGAGAGACGGGGGGAGGGAGGGGAAGGGGAAGGGGAAGGGGAAGGGGAAGGGGAAGGGAAGGGGAAGGGGAAGGGAAGGGGAAGGGGAAGGGAAGGGGAAGGGGAAGGGAAGGGGAAGGGGAAGGGGAAGGGGAAGGGGAAGGGGAAGGGGAAGGGGAAGGGGAAGGGGAAGGGGAAGGGGAAGGGGAAGGGGAAGGGGAAGGGGAAGGGGAAGGGAAGGGGAAGGGGAAGGGGAAGGGGAAGGGGAAGGGGAAGGGGAAGGGGAAGGGGAAGGGAAGGGGAAGGGGAAGGGGAAGGGGAAGGGGAAGGGAAGGGGAAGGGAAGGGGAAGGGGAAGGGGAAGGGGAAGGGGAAGGGAAGGGGAAGGGAAGGGAAGGGAAGGGGAAGGGGAAGGGAAGGGGAAGGGGAAGGGGAAGGGGAAGGGAAGGGAAGGGGAAGGGGAAGGGGAAGGGGAAGGGGAAGGGGAAGGGGAAGGGGAAGGGGAAGGGGAAGGGGAAGGGGAAGGGGAAGGGGAAGGGGAAGGGGAAGGGGAAGGGGAAGGGGAAGGGGAAGGGGAAGGGGAAGGGGAAGGGGAAGGGGAAGGGGAAGGGGAAGGGGAAGGGGAAGGGGAAGGGGAAGGGAAGGGGAAGGGGAAGGGGAAGGGGAAGGGGAAGGGGAAGGGGAAGGGGAAGGGGAAGGGGAAGGGGAAGGGGAAGGGGAAGGGGAAGGGGAAGGGGAAGGGGAAGGGAAGGGGAAGGGAAGGGGAAGGGGAAGGGGAAGGGGAAGGGGAAGGGGAAGGGGAAGGGAAGGGGAAGGGGAAGGGGAAGGGGAAGGGGAAGGGAAGGGGAAGGGGAAGGGGAAGGGGAAGGGGAAGGGGAAGGGGAAGGGGAAGGGGAAGGGGAAGGGGAAGGGGAAGGGGAAGGGGAAGGGGAAGGGGAAGGGGAAGGGGAAGGGGAAGGGGAAGGGGAAGGGAAGGGGAAGGGGAAGGGGAAGGGGAAGGGGAAGGGGAAGGGGAAGGGGAAGGGGAAGGGGAAGGGGAAGGGGAAGGGGAAGGGGAAGGGGAAGGGGAAGGGAAGGGAAGGGGAAGGGGAAGGGAAGGGAAGGGGAAGGGGAAGGGGAAGGGAAGGGAAGGGGAAGGGGAAGGGGAAGGGAAGGGGAAGGGGAAGGGGAAGGGGAAGGGGGAGAAGGGTGGGAGGGGGAGGCAGGGGGGGGAAGGGGGGAAGGGGGGGAAGGGGGGAAGGGGGGAAGGGGGGGAAGGGGGGGAAGGGGGGAAGGGGGGAAGGGGGGAAGGGGGGGAAGGGGGGAAGGGGGGGAAGGGGGGGAGGGGGGGGAAGGGGGGGAAAGGGGGGAAGGGGGGGAAGGGGGGGAAGGGGGGGAAGGCCAAGGAAAAGGCCAAGGAAAAGGCCAAGGAAAAGGCCAAGGAAAAGGCCAAGGAAAAGGCCAAGGAAAAGGCCAAGGAAGCAGAGGAGCTGAGGGCACAGCTGGACACTCTGGAAAGCCGGCAGAGGGAGTTCGACGCCAGTATAAGGAAGCTGATGACGGAGGCACAGGAAGCCGCACAAAAGCTGGCGCATTGAATACTACCCCGAGGCGGCCGTGTTGCCAGAACGGGCCAATCGGCTAAGCAAGGCGCTCCCTGGTAGTGCCGGCAAGGGTAGCGATGACACTCATCGACCCTGACTGGTCCCTGGCATGTTTCCGCGACGGCATGGGGCAGCCGTTGGGAAGTTCCATTAAGGTCAGGGTGGTGGAGGATCGAGAGGGGTGCACGTGGGTGATCAAGGAGCTGTGTCAAGAGAGGGAGCTGAGACGGGAGGGCGGGCGGTTGCAGGCGTGCAGCACCCGCTGGTGATCCGGCTGGAGCGGATTTTCTTCGACCGAGGCCTGGCCTATCTGCAGATGCCTTACTGCAAGAACGGGAGCCTGCGCGCCTGGTTCGAACGCATCAAGGCGAGGACCCTGGATGGTCTACCACTGGGCTTGGAGGAGCGCCAGCAGGTGTGGGCGACGAAACGGCAGGTCTTCCAGGCAGTCGAGTTCATCCACCGCAAGGGGGTGGTCCACCGAGACCTGAAGCCGGAGAACATTCTTCTGCAAGACGATGGCCAAATCGCGCTGTGTGACTTTGGCGTCAGCCACGATGTCAGTAGGGCCTTCCAGACCACCCTGGCCACCCAGCTTGGCGGCTTTACAGTGGCCTATGCCGCCCCAGAGGTGCTCACTTCCCAGCCGTCGGCCAAGCAGTGGCCCTTTGCGCAGGACATGTGGTCCCTGGGTGTGATGCTGCTGGAGATCCAGACAGGGTCCCTGCCGCCCTGGAACGTTGTCGCCGGCCGCCTGGAGGCCAGACAGGGCAGGCGGGTGGCCGTGGATGCCAGCTCGACGGGCGGCCCATCCCAGGGTGATCCCTGGACGTCTGCGTTGCGGGGTGTGGCATCCAGCCTCCTTCACGTGGACCCTGCCGACCGGCCGTCTGCCAAGGACGCTCTTAGTGACCCGCACAGTTTCCTTGCACGGGACCTGACGCAGGTGGCAGTGGAGCAGCAGCGGCGCATGCACGCGCTCAGCAGCTTTCTGGAGAGCCTGCATGCGGCGCTGCCCCGTGCGTGTTGCGGGGCGAGCGCACCTGCTGAAGGTGACCCGGATCTTGACAACCGGCCGCAGCTGGCGCGGGAGGTGCTGGAAGCGTTTCAGGCTGATGGGCTCGACCTCCGGGTGGTGTTCTCGGTGGAGTGCAGCGGCATAAGGGTCCCCTTGTCCGAGGTGCTGGACCGGTTCTTCCATTGAAGCCGTGGTGCTGCCAGACGGTTGGGCTGTTCGAGCAAGGGCGGGAGGGGCGGGAGGATGTTTTGCCCCCTTCTCAACTGCAGGAAGGTGTGGCGTTTCTGCCCAAGAAGGCGCCACAGCATGCCCAGGCCAACGAGCAGCACATGAAGAAGCTGAGGGCAATGGGCAAGGCCCTCGCAAAGGCCATCCTCGAGTGCCTGCACTACGCACGTCCCTGTCAGGTTCGCGACCGCCCTCTGCTGCTTCCTGGTGGGGGACGAACAGCTGGCGGACGCCACGCGATCCTCGCGTTGCCTGGAGCTGATGGCGGAGTTTAACCCGGTTGTGGCTGGACAGATGCGTGGCGTGCTGGCAATCACCCACGGCAGCGGCCAGGAGCATGCCATGATGGCGTCCATATGCTGACGCGGTGTGCCGCCAAGGACGATTTCGCGATCACCGACGCGAACAAGGGGGCGGTGGTCCGGCAGGCGGTGCAACTGCGCCTGTTTGCGGACCGCAGGGAGGAGCTGTGCACCCTGCGTGAGGGGCTCCAGTCCCTGGACGACCTGATGGCGGACCACCTCAAGCTCATGACGGGCGAGGTCTTGGTCACCCTGTTCTTCGGCCAGGACTACTTGGACGTGGATACAGCGCTGAACGCGTTTGTGTTCTTAGAGGAATTTTGGGGCGGAGCCGCGAGCAAGGGGCCGCCTGCTGTCAAGGGATGGCTGCAGCGCTTCATCCGGGAGGTCTCGGAGACAGGGCTGCGGCTGCTGTGCCTGCGGGCACTGGGCAGCGTCGATGCCTTGCAATCCGGCCACAAGTGCTTGGTGCTGCCCGGTGGGAAGGAGCGGGAGCTTCCTGCGTTTGAAAGGGAGACGGGCTGCATGTACATGCCGGAGGGGTGCCCGGACTTCAATGCTTTCCAAGCGAGGATGCACCGCGCGCTGCGGGCGGGGGAGTATATGGCGTCCGAACCGGTGCCCAGCAGGAGGAGACTCAGGAGAGGCTGGCCAGGGAGGAGATGGATGCGGTGGTGGGTGCCATGAGGGGGCAGGTGCGGGCGGGAGGGTGGTATCGCTGCCCCAACGGTCACCCCTATGCCATCGGGGATTGTGGTGGCGCCATGGTGGAGGCCAGGTGCCCTGTTTGCGGGGCAGGTATTCAGTGGTGGCCGGCAGCACCGGTTTCGGGGTGACAACCAGAATGCTCTGGACATTGATGGTGCTGCTGCACCTGCCTGGAACTGATGCACTTGGTCGCTACTGCTTGACTCATCGAATCGCCAGCTCGTTCAGCCGCTTGATGGTTTACTTGGCAACAAAGTCATGTGCTGCATTTTGCAGGCTAGTTGGATGACTGTGTGTGATGTTATCATCCGCAACGACATCCCGATATGAAGTCAGGTCGGTCTTCAAATGGTCAATTACGTTTTCATTGATTGTTTAGTCGATTGAAGATTATGCAAGAATTCTGCGTTCAAACATCAATCGCATGCATGGGGCCGGCCGCGCGTCGATTCTTCCATGGCGGGCCAGCAGATGCATCAATCCTTTGGATTTAGAAGGAACACGCGGCGTACATACTAGCTGTGTCATATCGGCATAAATCTTCAATAGAATGGGGGCAGGGGGGATGGAGTGCCGTCCGTACCTAACTTACTCGTCTTGTGGGACAATGACGGATGCTGCGGCCCATATCGCTATATGTCTGGCATGCCCTGTGTTTCCTCAGATCGAACATGCCAGGTGCGTCCTGTCATTCATATTGCGCCGTGCAAGTCCCCCACAATAGCGTAAGGGGCCGGGCTCGTCTGTCATCCTTCATAATCATCCTGCCAATTCCCTTGCAAGTCATCAGCCCCCAGATCACAGATACCTACATCCCCGGGAGCAGCTGCTCGCGGGCGCACAAGACCATAATACAGCCCATATGATGGCACATGACACTACCTAGTCTGTGGGCGTGTGACCGCGTATGGCGTACATAGCGATTCGGGCCGTGGTGCCCACAACCCTGTAATTAGGACCTAGATAGCTTACATCATCCATTCCATCCCATGTTCCCCTCCCGGCCACTTCAGGAGGACTTATGCTCACGTGACGCAGTCACGTGTCTATAATTAATTAAAATGGCATGATAGCGTAAGGGGCCGGCCGGGCTCATCCGTCATCCTTCATAATCATCCTGCCAACTCCCTTGCAAGTCGATCATCAGCCCTCAGATCACAGATACCTACATCCTCGGGAGCCTGCTCGCGGGCACAAGACCATAATTCAGCCCATAGGATGGCACATGACACTACGTCCGTTCAATTAACTAATTAATTAATGACACTACGTACCTAGCCTATTGCGAAGAGCCGTAGTTGACCACCTAGACGCCCACGGCAACGGGCAGTCCAGGTGAGGACAAAATGCCCTGGCTGGACTGGCTTTTTGCCAGCTAGCTAGGTATCTGATGAACATCTCCTCCTTGTCTGTGCGGGTTGGGCCGGGCCAGCATATGAAAGCGGCCGTGCTTACAAAACAATTATATGATTAGGGTCATAAGTATTGATCCTCAGATGGAAAATAAATAAATAAATAAATAAAGGAACTCATATGGAAGTGCTTCTGTCTGAGAAAACACCCAACCACCGGCACACGACTTCAGATAAGGCTGAAGCAGAAGAGCTGTTGCTGGTATTGACAACGAAGCACATATCCTTAAAGGAAAATGTCATGCTTATAGCTATTGCAAGCCTAAACCAACAACCAAGACCCTTTCACAAATGTCACCACTGCCAGGACTTGCCTACTTCTCTACGCGACAAACTCTCCTTCCAATCAGAGGGTCGCGCACCCTCCGACCCCGACCCCCAGCCCGAACCATCCCCCTCCACCCCCCCGGTGCTATCCGTCCACGCCGCAGCCCCTTTCTCCAGCAAATCATCAAAGTCCCCTGCCCAAATGCCCCTCCTCTTCACCTCCTGCTTGCGCCCGCCACTTCGCTTGGCCCCCTGTCCTGCCTCCATCCCTGCATTGCTCCCTCCTGGACCTACCCAACTGGATGCACTTTGAGTGACCCCTCCGAAGCTAGCCGGATGCACATCCCACCCGCCCATGCTGCCATACGCGTCCTCCACCCAGTCCACCACGCTGGGCTTTGGGCCAACTTCCCTCCAGTCCCCCTCCACCATGCCTTCCCCTTGATGCCCCCCTACCGCGCTTCCAACCGCGGGATTGCCCGATGGCCCGATGTAAGGCCCACTATTAGACCTCAGCGGTGGAGACCGCAAGTCCGAAGACCCGATAAGTACCTTGCCCGGTGACCCAGTCAGGGACAAGGTTGAGGTGGCATTCAGCCCCAACAGCTCCAGCACCGAGCCCTTATGCTGCCCCCTTGCACGATCCAATGACTTGGACAAGATCGCGGCCTTGCGACGCCCCACCGCCGCCTCCGGCTGCAACGGCGTCGCGATATCCAGACTCTCCAGCGTCCCATTCCGCTCCAACGCCGCCGCGAGTGCCCTTGCCCCACGACCTTCCACCTGGTTTCCTGCTAATGCCAGCGACCGCAGCGTCCGATTCCTCACCAATGCCTTCGCGAGAAGAAGCACGCCCTCGTCGCCAAAGGAAGCATTCCGGGCCAGGTCTAGATGAACCAGGGACGCGTTCGCCGCCAGCATGTCGGCAATCGCCTCGACACCGGCGGCACCGATCGTGTTACCGGCGAGTGACAGGTGGCGCAGCGCGCGGTTGGTGGCGAGCGCGGTGGCTAGCTGGCGCGCCATGTCATCGCTAATCAGACAGTGCTCCAGGGACAAGGCGCGGAGACCCACGGCGACACCGTTACTGCTGTCATCCTCGCCTCCTCTGTTCAAGCCCCCATATTCGTCCCCTCCGAACAAGCCACCCTCTTCAATGCCTACATGGAAACCAAAAGCACCTCTTGCAAGTGTCAATCCGTCAGCAACCATCGGGGAGGCCCCTGCCACGGAATTCCCTGCTGGATAGCCCCCCATTGAATAGCCCCCCCTTGAATAGCCCGCCGTTGAATAGTCCCCCGTTGAATAAGGGCCCGCCGTTGAATAGTCCCCCGTTGAATTAGGCCCCGCCGCATCCCCCCTCCCCAAAAGCACAGGCATCCCTTGCGACAAGGGTCTGCCTTCACCCGCAACCCCTCCATGAGTTACATCATGGTCATGATAACCACTATAAATGTCATGGCCATGACCTCTCACAGACTGATCCCTGGGGGAAGCCGCACGGGAACTCACCAGTGATAATTCCTGCGCCCGCGACGCCCAGGGAGACGCCATGTGTGAATGCCTGGGGGATGGTTCCAGCATCTGCTGAGACGCCGTTAACACCGCGTTAGGCGCCGGCGGTGGCAAACCCATGAACCCCCTCTGCGGCGCAAGCGCAGGCTGCTGTATGAAGCCACCCTGCTGGAGCGACACTGGTGGCGGCCCCGACCCCGCCGGCTGTTCCACCAACGCCGCTTCTAGCGCTCGTACGCCCTTCCCCCCTGGCCTGCTGCCCGACAAATCCAGCTCCGCCAGGTGGCGATTCATGAGCAGTGCTGACACCAGCTCGGAGAAGCCCAGGGATCCCACCTTGCAGCTGGACAGGGACAGTCGCCGAAGCGCGCGATTGGTGAAGAGGGCCTCGGCGAGCGCCACGGCGCCATCGCAGCGTATGGGGTTGCGGGATAATGCCAGCGAACGCAATGAGGTGTTGTGGGGGAGTGCGTCCGCGAGAGCGCCCGCGCCCCGGGGACCGATGTTGTTGCCCGAGAGTAGGAGGTGGGCGAGAGCGGAGCGCGCAACAAGTCCGGGCGCTGGGCTGGCATGACCTGAAACTGGTCCAGGCGCTTGGGTGGGTCCAAGCATACCCATGCCCACCGCCGTGCCCATCCCATGTTTCACATGCCCATGCCCGCCAACTGGCACCAAGTTTCCAGCCGGTCCAGCACCGCCTGCATGGCCGTGCCCGCCACTGGATACCGTGCCGTCAACTAGCCCGCGTGTGTCAGCATATCCATACCCCCCGTGGTCGGAGGGACCGACCGCATGGGCGCGAGACAGGGCACCTGAATGGCCCTGACTGGCCCGCATGACCGCGGTGACGCGGTCCCAGTTTGACCGCTCCCGCGCGCGCCCAAACGCCCGCGCGCCCCGCGCGCCCATCACCAGCCCCTGTCGCCACGCGTCCGCCGCTAAGGAGCCCGGAGGAGACGGCGACGCAAACGACCCAGAGTAGGAGAGGGCCGCGCCCCGGGCCCCTGCCAGGGCGTCCGCCAGGTGCTCCGCCCCGTCATCTCCCAGCAGGTTGTCGGAGAGGTCCAGGTAGGCCAGGGGGCGGGCCAGGGGATGGGAAAGCAGTTGCAAGTGGATGGGGGTGGGGGTGGCTGGGGTGATGGGCTGCAGGGCCTGGTGAGGCTCCTGTGGCGGTGGCGGGTGAGGGTGCGGATGGGCCATGCCACCCTTATCAAGGCGACGATGCAAACCTTGCCGATGGTCCGATCCTTGCATAACGTCCACCGGTGGCCCCTCCCCCAACCCTTGCGCTCGCTGCTGCCTGCTGAGCGCTTTCTGCGGGATGCCGGATGATGCTTGCTGCCGCAGGCTGGACCGCTGTTGCTGGATGCTGGATGCTTGCATCTGCAGACACCATCGCGCCTGCTGCTCCCCCTGCGTCCGTATGAGCGACGCCAGCGCACGAGCCCCCTCCGGCCCCACGCAGTTCCCTGCAAGGCCCAGCCCCTGTAACCCCAGCATGCGCGGCGCGTCTGCGATCGCCTCGGCCAGCATTACCACGCCGCGGTCCAGCAGGTCGTTCCTGTCAGCGGAGCGATTGGAGGGGGGCGAGGGGGGTGCTCCCATTAGGCGCATGGGATGCACCCCTTAGAGGATTAAAACCAACAAATCCCGCCCCATCTGCCCCGTGGCCCCTTTCTAGCCCCTGACCCCTTTCTACTCCCTGAACACCTTCTGAGGTTAGTTTCCTGTGGGAGACTTGGGGTGTGTGCTCATTTAGAGGGGAAGGATGCACCGAAGGGGCCCCGGTAGACAGGGGTGATGCCTCGTCGGTTCCATTTGAAGAACGAGAAGATGTTGAAGGGACATCAGACCGCAGATTAGGGATGCCAGTAGAACTCGGCTGCGCAACATCCCCCCCTCTGAAGGCATCGGGTTCTGTGATCCCCCCCCAAAGAGAGGAACCAGCAGAATCCGCTACCTTTGACAGGGGCGATGCCGATGGTGGGTGCCATGCCTGCTGGGGGGATGACTGCAACTGGCCAGCAGAAAGGGATGCGTAGGTGCCAGCAGAAGGGTATGATGACCCAGATGCCTCTGTGATCGTTCCCTTGTGTGTTGCCGGCATGTCCGCGGGACGACCGCGCGAGATCACGCGCGCCAGTAGCCGGCCACCACGTGTCGTGATCCCAGTGGACCGGAGCGCCAGGTGGCGCAAGCTCGGGTGATCCAGAGCGGATGCCAGCATGGCCTCTGCGCCGCTGTCACCGAGCTGGTTGCCGTCCAGTGTCAAGGACACGAGGCTCGGGCACTGGGAGAGGTGGGAGGCCAGCCGCCGCGCCTGCTCTCGGCCCATGCCCGTGCCAGCGAGGGTTAAGTCTTGCAGTTGAGCGTGGGGGTCGACGTGCCGGCTGGCAGAGGAAAGTGCTTGGAGGAGGTCGACCAGTGCCGAGCCTCGCATGTCCTGGCAACTCAGGTTGAGAGAGGGCAGGGCGAGCGCGCCGGAGCCGAGCGCCCGGAACAAGGGGGACAACGCGGACGACGAGCGGAGGTGCGCATATGCGCTGGAGAAGACGGGGATGGTAGCCGTGCCGTGCAGGGTGCCCAGGTTTAACCGGCGAAGGCGGAGCGCTGGTTTCTCCCCGAGCAACAGGGGCAGCAGCTCCGCAAACATGGCGTCTGATCCCATGAAGGTGACATCCCAGCCGGCTTGGCGCGGAAGGTTGCCAGAATTGGGCCCGTTGCCCTGCCTTTTATCGATGGCAAGTAGCCTCCGAACGTCCGCCATGGTTGTCAGAGTAACCGGTTTTTCCCAAGGAGGCCTACCCGCTGCTCCAAGAGATGCGTCGCCTTCAGGATAAAACGCGTGGTGGAGATTTCCAGTGTCCCTGAGCCCACTGTAACAACGCCCTGCGTATAGGCGGACGTCGCCGTTGAGGCCCAACCGGCCCCGGGAATTCGAGATAGCCCGCAGCAGCCATGACGATGCGCGCGTTCTTCTCATTGCTCCCTGCATCCCGGTCGTATCCAAGCCGTGAGCTCTTCACGAGGGTGGATGCACACCGGACCCTCCAGCTCCGCATCCTTATGCGCGGTACCAACACCAACGCATTAGCAAGCTAGAGGCTGCCGCGAAGCATGAACGGCTCGGTCTGAAAGCTAGCGCAGTTCTTATTGCTAGGTGTCAAGTAAGCGCGACGCAGCGCGTTCGTCTAAGGAACAACCGGCGCGACAGTTGCCATCCTCATTCTCACTTCCTGGCAATTAATTACTGTAGAAAATCCTTAATGGCAGAACGTCGATATTTAATTCTTAAAGGATGAACGCCCACAAGGCCACTGTGCGCGAGTCACAAAGCAAGTCAGGAATTCACGGGAGTCCACCAGATATCCATTGGGTTAATTCTGCCATCCCGTTCACGCGACCAAACGGGCGGCGCGCTGCCGCGTGTCCCCGCTAGGCTGCGAACGACGTGACACGCCATGCGCAATCTTGCATACCAGTGGGCAGGGTATCTTATACACGGGTATGTAACGCGGGGGTATCTTACACGGGGGATGTGAAAGTGACAGGCACGTGGGATGTGAAAGACCAGCCTGGCGACAACGTACCAGTTGTGGCCACGGATGATTCAAAAAGCTCCCTACAGCTTCTCTAGTTTCCTTAGCGAATCTCTGCAGCGTACGCATGATGGCGACAGGTGCTTCCTCTTCAGCGCATGACAAATTTAGACGGCCGCTTTTGCCGTCCATGAAACCTAATTCTTCAAGCGTGCAGTCTAGCATCACCGCACGAATTGACATGACCGACCATGGAGGCCGCCGTGATGATGGCTGACAGCTCCTTCTCCGCACATGAAAGAACCGTTCAAAGCTACATCGACATGTCTCTGCTTCACCCAGCTCTTATTATGCGCCTGAAGTGGAATTTGCAAAAGCGTCACCTTCAACCGAAAAAGGTTGGTATGCGCAACGGTACCGATGCGCTGTCAAGAGGTACAAGTTGAAGATTTGCTAGGCAGGCTAGCCGGGCAAGCGCGGTAGCACGTTGGCCGCAGGATACCCCCCAGCATTTTGCGGCCCAACGCCTACGTGATATTGTTATAATCTTAGTACTAGGTACCCTCAACGGGCTCCGAGCTCGCAGCTCCGTCACAGCTTGTCGAGGTCGTCAACTGCGCAGTAGTCGGTAGGTCACCCAGAGTGTTGGCGATGCCACGATGAAGCGCTCTTACTCCTATCTCGTTAAATACGTCCTACCATACGGCAGTGGCACGCTGGTCGTGCTTGGTGGCTTGCATCCATGCGACGTATAGTTAATAAGTAATCCATGCAACACATACTTGCCACGTATGATTGATTTCAACTCGATCTTCTTGTGTACAAACATCTTCCAAGACAAAAACAGGAACGCTCGGCTAATCAATTCACCACCACTGTTTCAAGGATTGGTCGGTTTCACCCCAGGAACTCTGCCGACTCCTGAGAAACGAAGCATCCTTTGTCAATGTCAAGGGCTCTAGTCTCTCTGGTGGTGCTTAGGCGTTCCTGCAATGTAATAATGTCCCCAGTGTTGCCTCACCCCGCCTATTGCCATATATTGCCCTCCTACAGTCGTACTACCAGGAGTTTGTATCACTTTCATTTCCGTCATGAATTGTCTAGTGGGCCATCATATGCTATTAGCTTATGAGGCACGATCGCCACCGCCATGGCATGGCTTGAGCGCTAAACATGGCATAGCCTGCTCTTTCATGATGATGATGCCTTGCCCGGCCATGATGCGGCCACATGTCTTGGATGTTTTCCACTTGTCTGTGTGTGCTTGCGATTGCTCCATGCGCAGTTTCTCCAGGGACCCTCATCGCGATGTGAACCGTCCCTGTACCCATCCCTTCAACCAGCGGACCGAGTCTCAGCACAGACTCAGCACAGACTCACCAAGTCCTGGTATTGGTGGCTCCCTCCAGCGCTCCTCGTCGCGCCTTCCATTATCACCCTTTGCACGCTGACAAGAAGGGATCGAGGCGTGGAGGAAACGACGCCCCAACATGGGCCTCCTTGGGGTACGCACCGCAATTCAATCATTTCTGAGAGACATGGACAGGAGCTAGGCTAGCTTCCAAGAGGGCTTGAGCTAGGACTCAGAAAGGCAACTTACTGGCCGAGGCTGTTTTTCGAATGGCTAGTGACTAGTACGGATAGTCAGCAAGCGCGCTAGCTTTTTAGAACAAAGGCTGGGTAGTTTCTGCTAACCAGCAACACTACATCATCTGTGATCAAGTGGACATGGCCCCCCATCTGTGTGGGCTGCTGCGCTCTGTGTGGCCTATACTGCCACACGTAGCCATGGACTTCCCCATCCGGCCAGTCATGTGCTTGTTGCGGTTGTTTACCTACCACACCGTTTGGCCGAAACCCTTGATAAAACTAAACCGTTTTTACCATGGCTGGTGGATCTATTTGGCTTCCTGTGTCCACCAATACTAATGCTGACAACGTGCATCGCGGTCGATGGGATGCGCAAAGCGGCCACAGGGCGGCTGCCTGCGGACGTTCACCATCAGTCATTCTGCCCATCCCCATCTCGCTTCTTGTTAATGACGGCAAGTGCTTGCCTTCTTCCCATTCTGTCACGCGTCACCCATCACCTGCTCCGCATCGCCTGTCACCCATTTTCTCACCACCACCACCCACCACCCATCATCTCACCACCCGCCACCCATTACCTTCTGCAGTACGGCTCGCTGTGGACGGGCACGGTCCCAATATTCCTTCCCCTTGGAATACTGGGCATCTGGCGGTGGGGACTCTGGATTCTCATCAAGGTGCGTTGCTTGTGGGCGGTGATTCTCATCAAGGTGCGTCGCTTGTGGGCGGTGATTCTCAGCAAGATGCGTGGCTGGTGGGCGGTGATTCTCAGCAAGGTGCGTGGCTTGTGGGCGGTGATTCTCATCAAGGTGTGTGGCATGTGGGCGGTGCTGAAGCCTATGTCGACAATATTCTTCGTCATTCGTGTCATATCTGCGTTACTGCGCGCGTTTGCTTGCTATTCTTACATGGGGCCTTGCTATTCTTACATGGGGGCTTGCTATTCTTACATGGGGGCTTGCTATTCTTACAAGGGGCCTTGCTATTCTTACAAGGGGCCTTGCTATTCTTACAAGGGGCCTTGCTATTCTTACAAGGGGCCTTGCTATTCTTACAAGGGGCCTTGCTATCCTTACAAGGTGTGTGGCTTGTGGGGGGGGGCAGCTCTTGTGTATCTGGTTCGTGCACACACAAGAGCAGAGCCAGCTACTTTCTGCGGTGGCCATGCTACGAGGCTGCACACACAGTGGTAGTGCTTATCCACAGCCATGCACATGCCCAATCATCCGCATTTCAGTGATGCTTAAGTCACGGTAGTGGTTCAGACGTGTGGGCAGCATGGCAACAGCCAAGTTTGGTCACCATGTGCTGTACTGAAAAAGAGAAATTGGTGGGGGTAGTGTGCATTTGAATGCTGCATTCGTGACTAGCCTTGCTTTGCTTTTGTGCACCACCAATGACACCTACCATAGTACATTAGTAGTGCGATTTGCTTGTTCAATGTCGTAGATATTATACTGACTATTCTGTCTATGTCATTGTGCGAGCCTCTGGCAAATCGCTCCGTTATCTCTGTCCTGCTTTGATTTTGTTTTCCACGAACCTTTATTATCTCGCTCCTGACTCGTGGGGTGGGGTAATTTGGCCATGTTTGCGTTCATGGGGTGACAATGGGTGGCTGGGTTTCAGGTTCTCCCCTCCTTTTTCTACAAGCCACTGGCACCCGATGGTATGCTGCACTCCAAGAGGAAGACGCGGCAGGTCGTGCGCAAGAACGTGGTGGAGGTGAGCAGACACCCCTGGTCGCTTAGGCTGTACTTCTACCATCAATACTTAATGCATATTTCAAATTAATGGCGCTTACCCAATCAAGCACACCCGCCCACCCACCCACCCACCCACCCACCCACCCACCCACCCACCCATCCACCCACCCACCCACCCACCCACCCACCCACCCACCCACCCACCCACCCACCCACCCACCACACCCACCCACCCACCCACCCACCCACCCACCCACCCACCCACCCACCCACCCACCCACCCACCCACCCACCCATCCCTCTTTCCCTAGCTCCCTCTCGCCATCCATGCACACACCATCCATGCACACACCATCCATTCTTTTACATCCACCCGCCTGCCACTATTGATCCTGCATGCCCCTGCCATGCTGTCTACCCTGATGGATCTCAACCAGTCTATTTGTAAACATTCAAAAATAAAATACTTAACCATTTCCATCGACATCCTGCGTGCATTAATCTGGTTCATTCGCGTCTGTTCCTGCACTTGCCCAGATCTCGCCCAACCAAGCGACGATCATCGTCCCCACGGTGGACCCTGAGGATGACTTTGAGGAGAGCCTGCGCACGTGGCTGCGCAACGACCCCGCCGAAATCATCATCGTGTGAGTAGTCCTTTGGTGCCTATAGATATTCCTGGGAATAGCAGCATACCCCTTACTATCTGGTATCGCATGAATGACCTCCTGGCTAGAAATGTCATTGTGTAAGCTTGTTGTGTAATATCATAAATGTTATATTATATTATATTATATTATATTATATTATATTATATTATATTATATTATATTATATTATATTATATTATATTATATTATATTATATTATATTATATTATATTATATTATATTATATTATATTATATTATATTATATTATATTATATGATATGATATGATATGATATGATATGATATGATATGATATGATATGATATTATATGATATTATATTATATTATATTATATTATATTATATTATATTATATTATATTATATTATATTATATTATATTATATTATATTATATTATATTATATTATATTATATTATATTATATTATATTATATTATATTATATTATATTATATGATATTATACTATACTATTTTTATTATATTATATTATACTATATTATATTATATTATATTATATTATATCATAAATGATACATCATGTTGATGTCTCGTTATGTCAATGCACGGTGTCGCATTGGTGATGTGGCACGAGCACCAAGGCATAAAACATCGCCTAATAATCTGGTTCGGTTGGCTAACCGCCTACTGACCAACACAATATACGCGACAAATCGAGTCTTGCGGCACGGACACCACCAAGACGTAAAATGGAAGGTTTTGTTTATTACCGCATACAGACTAACAACACGTATACAAGACGCTTGGCCTTGCAGGACCGACACCAAAGCGTACAACAGCATCCGCTGGCGCGTCGCCAAGCTGCAGGACTCCCGCATCCTCGTCATCCCCAGTCTCATCGCGAACAAGAGACGCCAGATGATGCTGGGGGTGAAGGCCGCCAAGGTGAGGGAAGACCTCATGATGTTCACCACCCCAAACAAGCAACCCCTCATGCTGTTTCCATCTCCCCTGCATGTTTCTCGCCATGCAGTTGCCACCTTTATCTTCTTCTTTTCATCTCCAAGTCAGTCCTTCCCCTTGTGCAATACAAAACAATATTTTCACAATCCCCACCCCTTTGGCCTCGCGAAGCCGTATTTTTGTGTAGGCTTTAGAACCCCAGCTGCTCCTGCTCTTTGGCTGGCTACTTATTTTCTGTCTACTTATTTTCTGTATCAATGGCCACCTGCCTCACCTTGCCCTTCCTTCCCCTTTTGTGGTACCGTTATCCCTCCCCCCAGCCCCACCCCCCTGGCCTTCCCCTCCCGCTGGCTAGCTAATTCCCTCCTTTGTCACTTGCCAGCTGCTTCACATTTCATCCCCTTCATTTCCTGAACACGATTCCATTGGAGCCATGTCTCCTGGATACCAATGACACCTGAATGCTACCAGGATACTAACACAATTGTTGCCCATTTCTCCTGGATACCAATGACACCTGAATGCTACCAGGATACTAACACAGTTGTCGCCCATTCGGATAATCATCTCGCCTCAACTAATTCCTCCCCCTGTCTCTGCAAAATTGCATCCCCGCCTCAGACGCCGTACATCGTCTTTGTGGATGATGACGTCATCTTCCCTGAACGCGCCATGGGTGAGCACTGTGGCCCTGCCTGCTGCTTTTACAGAAATTAGAGTGGCTGCTTTTACATCAATAATAAAAGCGGCTGCTTTACTGCAGATGGCTGTCTGTGATCCTTTTCATTCTGGTGAGTTGACGTGGCTGTGAGAAACGAGAGCACATGTGATAG
Organism: Mesostigma viride; assembly: GCA_009746045.1. Taxonomy (NCBI): domain Eukaryota; kingdom Viridiplantae; phylum Streptophyta; class Mesostigmatophyceae; order Mesostigmatales; family Mesostigmataceae; genus Mesostigma; species Mesostigma viride. Next base: position 543,775 of record RPFO01001034.1, read on the forward strand.
CATACCGTCCTGTCTGTACTAACATCGGCTTGATATGATTCATAGCACGCCGTCCCTACTTTTACTAGCATCACACAGCTTGAAAGGAGTTTTTGTTGCGTGCATTGATTGATTGATGAGAAGCCAAGGGCAGCGAATCCATGGCATGTGACCGCTCTGTCCAGATTCTCTCCTTCTCGATTGTTCGCCCCACGTTGGGGTCTTCCTTTTTTCCGTCCTTCCACTCATGCTCAAGCACTTCTGACTTCCTGGCATGATTTCAGGTCAGCATACCAAAACCCCACAACCATGCATGCACTGACCCCACAAGGTAATACACTGATGGTGTCTGGATTCGGTCAACCCTGAGGCCCTCCTGCCCAGGGTTCCTGCCATCCCGACCTTCACCATTCATGCATGTATCTACTCCACACTTTCATAGTTCAGCACGAGTCTTATTCTATCCTAACCTTGCACCCCTCATAGTTCAGCACGAGTCTTATTCTATCCTAACCTTGCACCCCTCATAGTTCAGCACGAGTCTTATTCTATCCTAACCTTGCACCCCTCATAGTTCAGCACGAGTCTTATTCTATCCTAACCTTGCACCCCTCATAGTTCAGCACGAGTCTTATTCTATCCTAACCTTGCACCCCTCATAGTTCAGCACGAGTCCTATTCTATCCTAACCTTGCACCCCTCATAGTTCAGCACGAGTCTTATTCTATCCTAACCTTGCACCCCTCATAGTTCAGCACGAGTCTTATTCTATCCTAACCTTGCACCCCTCATTCCAATTCTGTCATAACCTTGCATTCCCCCCCCCCCCCCTGCTTCCTTTCAGCCTGGATCCTGGCGCCGTTTGCGGACCCCGCGGTGGGCGCGGTGGGCACATCCCAGATCGCGCGGCCCAGTGCCGAGACCGTGCGGCTGCGCAAGGGGAAGATGACGGTGTGGGAGATCATGGCCGACATCCGGCTGCAGGTGATTGCTACTGGTGGTTTTGAAGTATACACCATACAATATAGATGAATGAGTATAGTGCTCTACGATTTGGGGGGGGAGGGGGTTCCGAGGGGGTGCTGCGCTGTCAATGACAGTGTAGGGTAGATAATGGCTGCCTTTCGGCAAGCGATGCTCATTCCGATGAATATCTCTGGTTCTGGTTGTCCGGGCTGGCTATATATAGGAGGAAGTGTTGTAGGGATGGTGCGCGAGATATATGGGGTTGATGTATGGCTGCGGGCGCCTATTGTGACGTGCAGTTGCGCCCCCTATTGGATGCGTTCGTAGGAGTTCTTAGGGTGTTACCCTATTGGATGGGTTCGTAGGAGTTCTTAGGGCGTTACCCTATTGGATGGGTTCGTAGGAGTTCTTAGGGTGTTACCCTATTGGATGGGTTCGTAGGAGTTCTTAGGGTGTTACTTCTCAACATATTTTCCATCACCAAAGCCCGATGGCACATGAATGAGCCAATGGCCTTGTCTCTTCATTTAAGGCTTAAGGCTTATGACCTTATAGGAAGCGTTGTTGGAATTTGGGGCTCTGATAATGACAAGCTGGGCTTGTTAGGTACCTGCCCATGGCTAGCTAGAGATGAGGATTCAGGACGCCCTAGTTGGCGAGGTTGATTAGGACGTGCTGTACTGTCTCTGCTGCGCTATGTGGATGATCACGACTTTGCATCATCTTCATCTTTTTTCTCCCCCAACCCCCCAAGCTGCCGCCTACTATGCTTCTCTGTCTTCGTCTGGATTTCCGCCAGCTCCGCTTTTTGCAGAACGCGACTACTTTTCCTACGCGACCACTACCTGCTGCGTCCACTGCTATTAAACCAGGGTGCTGTTTTCCACTCGCTTATGTCTGCTCATGACCCAACAATTAATCCACTTTGGTATCGTTTCTACTGCTCTGCCGTGGCTGCCTTCAGCTCCGTTTTGTGGAGAATGGGTCCACGTTGATGCTGCGTTCTCTGCTCTCCCTTCTGCGCACTCATAACCCAATGACCTTGCCCGCCTTTATCTGTGCCCCCCCCCCCTAACCCCCCCCCCCCCCCCAGCTCCGTTTTGTGGAGAACGCATCGACCCAGGTGCTGGACAGCGGCATCTCATGCCTCAGCGGCCGCACGGCCGCATACCGCCGCTGCATATTCACGCCCCAGTTTGAGCAGTGAGTGCCATCCGTAGGTAGAGTAATAGCCTGCTTGCCTTTATTACCCATTTCATGCCTTAGTTCAGTGAATTCAATATATCGAGCATTGTGTTGTTCTCCTATCGATTCATAACACCCGCTTCACGCCCCAGTTTGAGCGTTGAGACGTGAGTACGCTGTATCGATTATCGTGTTGTTCACCCTAAGAGTGTCGCGTGTTTTCAATACCGTTTCCATGTCCCAGTTTAAGCAGCGAGTGCAAGCTCTTGCTGTTCTTGTCGGTTGTATACATGCACTATACACCAAGTGCACGCCGCAGCTTGAGGAGGAGTTGTGACAGTGCCGACCTGTCATGGTGCTGCGAGATGATACTTGCTTTGAGATGCTGCAGCGGCAGATCATTGAAAGCAAGGCAACCACGTATCGTGGGCTTTGCTGTGGGCCCGCCGATTTTTTCCCATTGGTCACTGCTGTACCGACTCGCGTTCCCTTGTCAGATACCTTGGGGGGTCGTACAGGCAGCATATCCTCACCTCTTTGTGGGTTTCCGCATAGGCATTGGAGTCTCCGTTGCAGACAGATGACGGCGAGCATAGTAAGCATTCGCAGACCACAGCAAACATAGTAAGCATCAACTGCATACGTAGAGTGGTGCGGTGCTTTCACTTTTTCTTCCTATAAGCAAGCTCGGAAGCACATACTTACCCGCTGCTTGCCTCCATAGAATGGTAAGTTTATGTTCACTTACCTACCGACGTCTTGCGTCCTTACAGTTTTGCTACCAATCTGCTCCACCCCCCATGCCATTTCACCTTCAACACCCCTCAGCGAGTTCACCAACGAGTTTTGGATGGGGCGTAAGCTGCACTCCGGCGACGACAAATTCCTTACCAGGTACGTGCATCTATTATTAGGTCGTTGACTGGTCCTCACCAAGCTTGGCGCCTCTCATCTGCCTGCTATATGCGTGCCCTCCCATGATGTTTTTGACCATGTGGGCGACTTTTTCGTAGGTCTTTGCCTGCCGTGTTCCTTACCCTCACGGTAATCAAGGTTCTCTACGCACAGTTTCTTTATGGTGAGATGGAAGAGTGCGGCCTGAAACAAAGCGGCCTGCCGTGCTCCTTATCCTCACGGCGATTATTTTTAACGTGTTATTATGTGTACGTATTAGCACATATTCCTTGTTTTTGGTACAGTTAACAAAATGAGCTTGTAGACTCTACTAGAAAAAGAACTGGCTCCTGCCTATGGCGGTGCATTTCCTTATCTATACTAGTAGCATATCCACTTTAACATTTTGATGCTGCAGTGTGTGAAATCTGGCTGGCCACTCGGTGGGCGACCAGGCGAGTGGGGGGGCATATGTGCTGGTGTGCTGGCTACCAGCTTTGGCACCATTTCAAGAATGGTACTTTGTCACAGTGTGTGCAGCTTTGTTTGCAGCTACTTCTTGAATAGGTGGCTGAAGCTAAGGTCCATTGGATTATGGCATCTGCCCTCCCCCGTGCGCGTTGCACACACCTCCCCCGTGCCGTGCGCCAGGTGGGTGGTCAAGAACCGCTGGAAGACAGCGCTGCAGATCCACGAGGACTGCCTCATCCAGACCACCTTCCGCGCCGACAGCCGCTTCCTCAAACAGGTATCATATCGTATAGTAAGAAAGTATCGTATATTAAGAAAGATTATTAGAAACAGGTATCGTATCGTATAGTAAGAAAGTATCGTATATTAAGAAAGATTATTAGAAACAGGTATCGTATCGTATAGTAAGAAAGTATCGTATATTAAGAAAGATTATTTGACAATGCGACTCCTTCAGAACACCTTTTCGGGCGGGCAGCTGCTTCCCGAAGCAGAACTGTATTGATCCAAAGTGAAAACAAGAAGAGAGACAGAAAACCTACAACACTGGCTGTCAACGATTTGGTTAATCGCAATGATTTGGTCAATCGCAATGACTCATGACTCTCCGTTTTCCATGTGATGGAAGCACTGATGGTAGTTGCAGCCCTCCGGTTCCAAGCCTGCGCTGTCATCTACACCTCTGTCAGCATCGGTATGGGCTTGAGAGCAACTAATGAGTGCCTCCTTATCTGGCTCATATCCTGCACAAATGCTTGCCAGGGTATTGCTTGGACTCATGCCCGTGCCCTTGTTTGCCTGCACCTCTGTCGTGGCAGGTGCTCCGCTGGTCTCGCAACACCTGGCGCTCCGACTTCAAGTAAGGAAACGTGCTCGGCAGCTCTTGCTGTTGCGGAATACTAGAACTTTAAAGCCATGCTTTCCAACTCTTTCTATTATTATTAGTCGCCCTGTCCCCTTCATACCCACTCCTCCAAGCCCCCCTTAATAGGCAAGTTTCCTATCGCACTGTATCACCACACCCCCAGCCATCCACTCGCGCAAGAAACCCGCTAGAGGAGTTTCAGGAAACCGCAGCCAGGGGGCATGCGTACAAGGTCATGATGTCGTCCCATGGGCAGGCCAGCAAAACCATGTACTCATCGTCTGATGTTCACGAAGGTGCTCACACGTTGTGAAGTCCTGTTGCCATCATTGTGTCAGATGTCGATTGCTTCCGTCAGCGATCGCATCCGCAGTGGCGCGGACATCCCTTGGACAGGAATGCCAGCATGTAGCATCCCAGTGCGCCAACATGGCATCGTACTGCGCCCACATAGCACTTTGGATGTACATGTTTGGTTGGGAGTAGGTGATGCCTTCCACAATTTCGCGATACGGCCAGCCTTATCCATACTTTAACCGTGTTATCTACAGTTTTGGCTGCACCCTAGTGGTTGCAAAGTTATTGGATCTGCCTTGTTTTTACAATGCTCATTCCCAAGGCTAATAATCCTGGCTCAAGCACGTTAATTGTGCCACTGGCTGACAACATGGAAGTCCGTAAGGGTTGACAAGAGAGGTAGGGAAGGGCAGATGTGAATGGACAAGGGGGTAACGTGGTGGTGGGTGAGGAATGCGAGAACAGAGAGAGACGGGGGAGGGAGGGGGAAGGGGGAGGGGAAGGGGAAGGGGAAGGGGAAGGGGAAGGGGAAGGGGAAGGGAAGGGGAAGGGGAAGGGGAAGGGGAAGGGAAGGGGAAGGGGAAGGGGAAGGGGAAGGGGAAGGGGAAGGGGAAGGGAAGGAAGGGAAGGGGAAGGGAAGGGAAGGGGAAGGGGAAGGGGAAGGGGAAGGGAAGGGGAAGGGGAAGGGGAAGGGGAAGGGGAAGGGGAAGGGGAAGGGGAAGGGGAAGGGGAAGGGGAAGGGGAAGGGGAAGGGGAAGGGGAAGGGGGGGAAGGGGGGGAAGGGGGGGAAGGGGGGAAGGGGGGGGAAGGGGGGGGAAGGGGGAAGGGGGGGGAAGGGGGGGAAGGGGGGGGGAAGGGGGGAAGGGGGGGAAGGGGGGAAGGGGGGGGAAGGGGGGGAAGGGGGGAAGGGGGGAAGGGGGGGGGGGGGGGAAGGGGGGGAAGGGGGGGAAGGGGGGGAAGGGGGGGAAGGGGGGGGAAGGGGGGGAAGGGGGAAGGGGGGGAAGGGGGGAAGGGGGGGGGGGGGGAGGGGGGAAGGGGGGGGAAGGGGGGGAAGGGGGGGGAAGAGGGGGAAGGGGGGAAGGGGGGGGGGAAGGGGAAGGGGGGGAAGGGGGGAAGGGGAAGGGGGGGAAGGGGGGGAAGGGGGGGAAGGGGGGAAGGGGGGAAGGGGGGGAAGGGGAAGGGGAAGGGGGGGAAGGGGGGGGAAGGGGGGAAGGGGGGGGAAGGGGGGAAGGGGGGGGAAGGGGAAGGGGGAAGGGGGAAGGGGGGAAGGGGGGAAGCGGACGGATGAACTATTCCGCACACGGATTAACTTGCTCCCTTTTCCTTCCTTTCTAGCCTTTCTTCAATCCCTTCCTGCCCGCCTTTCCTCCTATGCGCTCCGCACAGGTTACTGTTCAGGGTAATCAAGCTCCGATATTCGTGCGACTTGCCTCACTTTTCGCGCTCCATGTCATCTGCGCAGGTCCCTGTTCATGGATCGCATCATCTGGCGGGCACATCCCTTTGTCACGCTCCTCATGCTGGACAAGGTGGGGAGGCATGTCTTGACTCTAGATACTATATTGTAATTACTATATTGTAATACTATATTGAATGAGAGGAGAGGAGGAAAGTTATATTCTGAAGCTTGACGGTGCTGGACGTGGTGAAGATACTTTTCCGTTTCCACAAAAATAGTCATAGATGGATGGTTCTTTTTCTGTCATTGATTAATTTTTTTATTTATCAACACGTAACAGCGTTACGTGAGCATAAGTCCTAGAAAGAAGAAAATCAGACTTCTGTCACGTACAAGGGGCTGACAGACTGGTGAGTTCACATATTGATGATTTATAGTACCCAAAAGGAACTAAAAGAGGATCAGCGCCATCACTCATTTACTTTCCTTGGCCAAGTCAAGACCTGGGTGCTGTAAGAACCTTAACGGAAAAGTGGGGGCAATGTAAGCTTGTAGACTAGGGACTCTGCGCCTCGTCGTGGCGCCGAGGCAAACACAAGGCAGTGTCATGTTAGTAGGGCACCGCTAGTAGGCGAAGCAAAACAGACTCGATGTTGGGAAGCCGGCCGGGTCGCAACTTGCAACAGGTGAAGGTTCCAGGGTTGCTTTGGATCGGCGTTGTGTCTGCGGTTCTGCTTATGCTAATGGTGCCACTTTTCACCCGGGGGGGCTGGGGGCTGGGATGACGAATTGCCTATGACATGGCGAATTTCCCTTCCCATGGCCGTTCGGTATGCCCGTGACATGTGCCAGTTCATCAACCCATTCACCATCCTGTACGGCCCGGCGGCTGTAATCTTCATCTGCGCCAACAAGATCTTCCCGCCCTATGAGGTACGTTGACATGCGCAGGCTATTCATGAGGCCACACTTCACCCCAACTATAGACAGGTCTGCGCCCACAAGGGGTCTCCTTCCTAAAAGATATATTGACATGCACATACTTCCTAATGAGGCCACACAGCCCATATTACGATGCCTACAACTTGAAGTCTGCATACCAGGCTCATTATGTGCCTGTGGCTGTGTCCTATACTATCTTCGTGGCCTGCTGGTCGGCCCTACATCTGCTGTTTGTGGCTTTTTGAGTCATTGTCTCTTATACAGCCGGTGCTTTGACCGTGCTTCGTGTGCCCACTCGGGCCATACCTGAGCAGGGGAAGGGACAGGGTGGTCATGAGTAGTGATGCACGCATTCGCCGACAAAACTTGGACAATGTCCTGTGTGCATTCCACTGTTTATTTTGTGGCATGGAATGGCAACTTGAGCATCAAGAGTAAAGAAAAAATTAAAACATTGTGGGGCATTCTGCCTGCATCATTTCATTTGTGTGCTGTGCCTTGTGGCCTAGCACTCTTGGCAACATCGCTTCTAGCAAGATTTGTCTTACTGGAAGCACACGTGGCACTGCACACGTGGCACTGCATATTAATTAGGAACATAACTCCGTTGGGAGTATATGTAGCACATAGCCCTGAGAAGGGGCATATGAGCCTATAATACATTCTAAGCTACTTCCTGCAAGGGTGGGAATGTAAACAACACTTGCTCTAGGTGCACCAGGGCACCCGCACCCTCATGGTCTATCACGCTATGCCCGGGTAAGGGGGGAGCATGCCTGTGAGGGGGAAGCATGCCTGTGAGGGGCACTGCATATGTGACACTGCATATGTGACACTGCATATGTCACACTGCATATGTCACACTGCAGATGTGGCACTGCCTGATTAAGTGTGCACAAAACAAGTGCGCACCCCCGGCCCTCGTGTCTGAGCTCGCATAATTGTATACTTCTATAAACACACGTAGGCGCTTTTTATGATGCCGATCTGTGCACATTAATGAGTCGCGTGCTAGCATGCCCTCTTAAATGCTACATAGTTTGTCCGTAGTGCCTTTTCATCCTCGCGCGCAGGCCATCTGCATCTGGGTGGGGTGGCTTCTGATCAGCCGCAGCATCAAGTGCTTCAAGTACCTCAAGGTATGCCTAGCGTTGGACATATTATGCATGTTGTTTCCGTTGCTATGCATCTATGTTTCCATTTAGTCGTATGGTTCCTCCATGTAATGCATCATCCGCACTGAGCATCAAATGCTTCTCAAGTACCTCAAGGTATGCGGGGCATGTTGCCTCTTGTTTCCCTCAACCTGTTTGGGTGTTGTATGTAACATATCCGCTGCAGTATTGAGTGCCTCAAGTATATTCAAGATGCGCCGCGCATGGGCACCTGTCAAAGCACCTTGGTTTTTTCCCCTGATGCATAAGGGCTTTCCCCCCTTAAAAGTAAATGGCTCCCATGTGACATCTTAGGAATCTACTGCTATATTATCAACATATACTTGGTCTTGGAGCTACTATGATTGTCTTCTTTTTTGTCACATGAACGGATTTCTTTGAAAACAGTTTAGTATAGTGGTAGGAGAGGGACCGCCGCAGGCGCCAGGAGGCCCTGGACAGCCACCGGTTTTATGTCCCGCCGGCCGCGCGGATGGTAGACGTCAGACAATTAAGTCATAAATGAAATATGGGAAATTGTGGGCCGGCTGCCTTTGGTCAGGCCGTGCAGCACTAGTCCTTAGGCAGCTAGTACGGAATGTACGACTTTGCTGAATATGCGGTGTCACATGCTAGTGGCGCAACCTAGTGGCGCAACACATGGCGGTCGCCACTTGTCAGTGGCCATATTTTGTGACGAAAGCACTTGGTGTGGCAAGCCCTAGTGGGCTTTGAAACTAGGAGTAGGAATAGTTCAAAGCTAGTGTATTTCGTAGGGAGTTTTTTATGCAAGTCTGACGTTACACGGAAAGTGAATGACGGTTTCCAGCGGCTGTCCTGCTTGGCCGAAGGGGAATATAGCCAAACACAGTTTGTCGTCTGGGTAGTTTCTTTCAGTGAACGGGTGTATTTAGAAATTGATTGCGCCTCACCATTCAGAATCTTTTGTATGGATGAATGTGTCAACATGATCATGGTTATTGTTGCTAAAAGTTGCACTAACACACTTCTGATGTAACTCTCACTGTCTAATGTATCTTGTATGTACGTCACACCTCTATTGCATCCTTTTTTCTTTCACGAACTGCATTGTGTCTGGGCCATCCATGGGCCATGGTTTTCTTAGAAATGTTCATCTTGACTGCTGGCATCCGTATCCTCAACTCGTCCGCTGCCCCGCGTGCCCCGCAGAACCACCCGACGCACATCATCCACATCCCCTTCTTCATCCTGTTCACCTACATGGCCGCGTTCATCAAGGTGCGGACGATCCAGAGGTGGTCACTATGAGGCCTTCATTTATGTTGTCCATGTTTGCTGCAGTGGCCAGTGGGGGAGACGTGTGCACTGGCAGCGGTAAACCAATTATACCCCTTGTAGTGTTGATGTGCAGTTCTTTCAGGAGCACTGCGCTGTACGCATCCTTGTGCAGTGACACCGATCAAGGCGTTGTTGGCATGAGCCCACGCGGCGGTGTTTGTGTCTCACCCATCACACCGGAACACCCCCCCAATCCTTAGCGAAAACAATGCACTCACCACCTGTCCTGAGCACATCGATTACTCGATCGAGTGCAAACCAGGCTATGCATGCTGACATAGGGGCATGCTAACTAGAATGCATTTCTCGGCTGCCACATGCCCTATGTATGACACACTTTGGCCGTATTCGACACAATTCTGTCGGCGCGGGCAGATCTACGCACTTCTGACGCTGCACATCACAGACTGGGGCACCCGCGCCAGCTCCAACGAGGTGAAGGACGCCAAGAACCCTGAGTTCTTGGAGCAGGTGGGTGTCGCAAGCATGGCTATATACTAGTTTACACTGGGGGTGGGCCATAGTTCCACTGTGGGTGGGCCATAGTTTCACTGTGGGTGGGCCATAGTTTCACTGTGGGTGGGCCATAGTTTCACTGTGGGTGGGCCATAGTTTCACTGTGGGTGGGCCATAGTTTCACTGTGGGTGGGCCATAGTTTCACTGTGGGTGGGCCATAGTTTCACTGTGGGTGGGCCATAGTTTCACTGTGGGTGGGCCATAGTTTCACTGTGGGTGGGCCATAGTTTGGTTGTGGTTGTTTTACTAATAATGATGACGCACACATGGCTGGCTGGTTTTAATAACAATATATGCTCGGTCACGCTATATTTACCCTATGTTTCTTGCCCAGGTGGGTATCTTAATTAATTGAAGATGTACACAGTTTCACTGGGTGATGATTTCTGGAGGCTAGGACAGGAGGCAAGCACGCAGCAAGGACTCCCCAAATAAGTCTAACGTAGTGCATACGTAGCTCGGATTTTAATCATTTTCCTATTATCTGACTCCTCACCTGGGTTGATGCAGCGCAATTCACATGGTTGAGTCTGGCCCAGTTCATTTCCTGTAGTGACTAACTAGCTCTGGTCCCATTCATTTCCTTCTAAGTTCAAACTAGCTCAGATCCCAATCCATGCCCCTGTATTCCTGTCATGTTTCCCATGAGGCCGGCCAATGCAGCGCCATCCCCTCAAGGGTGAGCCACCCATTCCATTGGCTCCAGATGACTAGAGGCTGCGTTCCTCGATGTATGTTTTCTCCTTTAATGGATCTATTCTAATTCTCCTTTCTATGCTGATTCTCCTTTCGTGGATTGTTCTTTCTTTTATAATCGATCTATTTTCCCTCTGTAACTTCATGAGCCGATGCAGCGTGACCTCCAAGGGTGGCGCTTCCAACCCGAAGGCGACGCGCTCGCCTCTCCCTCCAACGCCACGGTCGATCGCAGCCGGGCCGGGTCTGGGAGCTCTGCCATCGACAGCCACCCAGTGGACATCCCCCCCTACGACCCCGATCATCGCAGCAGCAAATACATTGAGGACGACCGTCCCGGCAGTCGGGGCCTCGTACCGGCACGCCCGCACCCGGTGACCAGCTCCAAGGCCAGCCTCCCCCGCGACCCCACAAAAGAAGGCCCGGTGGTGTACGAGGAATACACGGAGAGCCTGATGGCACTCAAGTCCAACAAGCAACCCGTGTCGGCACCGTCCCATGCATCCGTTGTCGCCCCATCCACCAACAGCGCCTCCCCTGCTGCGTCCTCCCAGGACACCTTCCACCGTGCCTCCCCCGCCGGGTCGGACACCGTCCCGCACTCCCACCAGGGCCCTAGTCATCGAGGAGCCAGAACTGGAGGATCTGACACCAGGCCAGACACGTCCATGCGGCCGAGAACTACCACCCCCGGGCACCGTGGTGGGTCGAGCAGGACTCGGCTGGCCCCACCGGGGTCCGAGATCGGACCAGATGATATGGCACCATCATCTGACCCTACTAGAGCTTCATCGTCGCGAGGGATCCACGTAGCTGGGAATGTGTCTGCAGCCGGGGCGCAGGCAGGACTGCCGGGGTCGAACCATCACCGCCGCCATGAGTCCATGGGTCCTCGGGCGTTCCAGGGACTGACAGGCTCCAGGAACAGGCACTTGGACTCGCCGCAGTCGGACGATCAAGAGTCCCAGGTGGTGGTGGAGATGGGCGAGATAACGCCGCCCTTGGGGCCGACGCGTCACCAGGGGAGCGCACGCCATGGAGCGCAGCACCAGGGTGCCCCAGGAGTGCCATCGTGGGCGACAGAGATCCAGCCAGTCTCCCGCACCATCTTGAAGAGTGGCACGCCGGCCGGAAGTTGGGCCCCTCCAGGCCCGTTAATGCTCCCCCCCAGCTCGCTTCTGCTGGGCCCTGCCCCCGGCTCGTATGCGTCCGGACTGTCTGTCAGTTCCTCGCGCCCGCATTCGCGCACGATCCTCAAGATAGGCCAGCCGACAGGGTGCACGCCTGCCATGGGCCCGCCCGAGTTTGGACCCGCGGGGCCCAGCCGAGCGGTCTTGAAGGGCGGCATAGGTGGCAGCGTGTGGCCGGTGGCAGGTCCGAGGTACAGCGCGGGCGGTCCCTATTATTAGTTGGTTTGCTTGTTAGAAAGCCACCGTGGTGCTGGGATTCATTCATTCAGTTCCGTGGCTCTGTTGGCAGAGAGTCATGGAGTACAACCTGCTCGAGTAGATATCTTTGATACCAAAGCTGGCATGGACCAGGCAACCGCAACTGCCAGTCTGAAGCACCCTCTGATCGAGGTGGCCAATTTGCCCGTTATAAGTCTGGTCACTGTTGCAAGTTTGTTATAGCTCTGTGCGTAGGATGTGTGTTTTCCTGATTGCAAGTCGACCACTGCATGGACCTGGGAGTGTGACTGTGTGAAGATTTGAAAAGCTGTTCGTCGATTTTCCGAGCTTTTTTTCTTATGCTCACGTGATGCAGCCACATGTTAATTTATTAGTTGTCGCACTTTAATTTATGCACGTAGACTGCGTCACGTGCATGAGCATCAGTCCTCTCTGTGGGATGGATATGTGTGGGATGGGGTGGATGGATGATGGATCTAGCTCGATCTAATTTCTAGTGACAGGGTTGTGGGCAACACGGCCCAAATCGCTATCTGTAACTTGCCAGGCTATTCAGCCAGGCACATGCGAAAGATCGTCTCCTAACTACGGGACTGTCATCCCGGGCCGGATTGCCTTCACGCCTGATCGAGAATCGAAGATATTCACTATGCTATAAGGGCTACTTGCTGTGATCACAGCGTACTAAGGCCCAGGAGAACTATAATTTACCTTCTTAGTGCTTGCAAATGTGATTGAGACTCAATGTCATGCGTCGGACATGGTAGAATAGGTTTACGTTGATCAGTTTGACTGACGTGTGAGAGGATTGCGAGACGACTGTCCTGGCCATCGACCTCCCTCGCCTTTATGCCAAGCAGTGCCACCCGGTCAGCGCTGCTGATCCAATCCTTGTGGCTCAGAATCCTCCACGCTAAGGTTACGGCCTGTCAGAAGCATATTGCAGCGGGCCGAAGTACGGGTCGACCATGGGGCTGTTTGGCCTCTAACCATGTCCGTGGTAACTATCGTTACGTCGTGAGGAGGCCGAGCTCGACAAGCGCAGCCACAATGTCATAGTCAAGCACTTTGACCAGCCGGTAGATGAGACCTCGGAGACAGTTCTCATGGCATGGCGTGACATTTTTGCCCCCACCATGCAACTCACTGGTGAGCTGCGGATGTCGGCTGTCCGCCTCCCCCGCGCGCGGGGTAAGGCTGGCCCGGCACCCGTGCTCCTCACGTGGCGGACAAGCTGTCGTTCCTTAAATGCCCGGCAAGAAGCTCTCGCGGACTCGCTACACGCTAGACGACGACTTGACCTTGGCCCCGCAGCAACAACGGCGACGCGAGCTATGGCCGGCCTACCTTCAGCTCCGGCAGAGCGCAGGGGGGGAAACCGGTATACTGGAGGGGGGCGGTCATCCACGTTGACCACAAGCCCTGGCAGGCACCTCCTGCCACCCCAGCAACCTCAGTCTAGTGAATATATAACAGTAGTGTAGATTAGTCAGGCTTAGCCTAGCATAGCCTTACCCCCGCTCAGCAGCAGCAGCGACGCGACCTGTGGCCGGAATACCTCCGCCACAAGCAGGACCCCCAGAAGCCCAAGGTGTACTGGAGGGGCGGGGACCTGATGATCAACCACAAGATGTGGACGCCCCCTGCGGGCTAGAATAGCTTGCTTAATAGCCCTAGCTTGTATCCATTGGTAGTCACTGCCGCTATGGCAGCTGCATGCTTAGAATGTTTGCCTAGCTGTGCCAACATACTTAGTCACGTGCACCGCTAACGCACGGTACACAACCAGCCATATAGCCTTAGCTTAGTCCTTGTACAGCCATGCTACGTCCTGGCTATGCTCAGATCACTTGCCCACGCTCCTTGTTATGCCATGCTCACATGGGTCTTATTGCACCCACAGATTGCCGGGTACCGTTTAGCGTGTCCGATTGCCGCTGTGGCATGCCTTTGGCATGAAGGAGAATGGGGGTCTCTGCCCTTTCTCCTGTTGTGCACACACAGGGATTAAAAGCACTTCGGTGCTCCGTGACTCCCCAACGGGAGCACGAGTTTAATTAATTAATTAATGAATTAATTAATTAATTAATTAATTAATTAATTAATTAATTAATTAATTAATTAATTAATTAATTAATTAATTAGCCTAGCATGTGGCCTACGCGCATGTGCGCCCATAATGGCCCCCATGGTGGATGACGCCTTCAGCATTTAGCCAAGCCATGCCTATAATGGGACCCCCATGAATGTTGCATGAAGCATTTAGCCACGCTCTGCCTATGCAGAGAGTCACTCTCTGTTGAGAAAGTCATGCCCTAGCGCTTGCATAGCCATGATGATCTTCCACCCCATGACAGGCCTTTATTGAGCTCCGAGAGATCATGGTGGTGCAGGTGCCCTTGGTGCACCTAGAGCAAGTGTAGTCTACATTCCCACCCTTGCAGGAAGTAGCCCATCTAATGTATAAAAAGCCATACAGTATGCCCCTTCTCTGCCGGGATATGTGCTACATATATGTACTCTGTAATGGGTGGATTACGGTTTACGGTGTGCCGAGCTATGGATGCCGAGAATGCTCATAACTTTTGATTCCGGGCATGAAATTTGGTCGGGTAAATTGCAACAGACTCGCCTTTTGATGACGAACACGCTGATCTAATTTTTGGCAGCCATCGCCCAGGATTTCGAAAGTTATCGCCAGCGGCCTGCCCAGCAGATATCGCTATTTTTCTGCACGATATGGCGGCACCACGCACGTGAGCCGTGCGCCTACGCCCCCTGCCATCGTCTAGGTGCTATTAAACGTAGCCATGGAGGCCCCCGCATCGTCTTCAGTTCTTGCTGCCGAGTCTCTCGATGACAAACTTGCTGCAAACAAAATCGCCAGCGAAAATGCCGCCGCCAAGAAAGCCGCTAACAAGCGCACCAAGATTTCGGCAGCGACTTCGGAAGCAACTCCGATAACGGAAGAAACCTCCTTGCCGGACTCCATTTCTCCTCATTCTACATGCCAGACACACGTTTGAGCCTGGACGACATCCGTGCCCTCTTCGGCTTCAGCGACACCGACGTGCTAAACGTGCTGAGCTCCGCAACGAACACGACGCCGAGATTCGCCACCCTCGCACCGGCCAGGTTATGGAGGCTGCTTCGGATGATTATCCTAGGTGGGATCCCAAAGATTGCCGTCTTGCATTCTTATTTCGTGCTGCCCTGAACTTGTCCAGCTGCCGGCGACACCCATCGCCAGGCCAGCCCCCGCGACCGATCTACCGTGCCGCTGCAGGACCTCGCACAGTCTTTTACGACCGTGCAGGGCGACATTAAGGTCCTGAAGGAGACGATGCTGGAGCTGAAGAAAGCCATGGCAGCCCCTGCCAAAACTACCACGTTTGCCGATGTCACCGGCAAGCAGCTGACCACCATCGTTCAGCAGGCGGCCAAGTCTGCAGCTACCGCTGCGGTCACCCAGAATGCAGTGCAGCAACGCCAACGCAATATGGTAATCAAAGGATTCCCGAAAGGCACGGCAGCACAGGAGACAGCACACTCACTTGCCGAGGAGCTGCGCGGCCCAGCGTTTCTGGGGAAGCTGCAGCTCCAGAACCGTGTTGCCATTGAACGTGCCATTCGGCTGCCAGGCCCTCTGGGCCTGGTCGTCGTCACCATGGCCTCCATGCACGACAAACGCCTCGTGCTGGGAGCACGTCGTCTGCTCCAGCCTAACGACTTCAGCCTCGACGAGGACTACACACCGGCTCAACTGAAGGCGAGGAGCGTGGTGTGGAACAGCACCATCGTCCAGGAGACCAAGAAGCTCGAGACCAAGGGTAAGCGCATTAAGTTGCGTCTGCTTCAGGATGGCTCCTTTGCAGCATTCTTTGATGGGCAGAGGATCACAGGTGTTCCGATTAACACCCCCGGAGCGGAGTCTCGTCAGGTGTCTAGCCAGAAGGGTGCTGCCTCTGTTGGTAGACAGTAGGTAGACAACCTTCCTCGTCGGCTCGCGGCTAACAGGCTTCGGGGACAGCCTCTAAACAGTCCCGTTCCACTACCATGCCTCGACCTAACCGTCGGGTGAAAGCCATGGTGGTGCCGGTATTTCGGGCCACAACCTCATCTGTCAAATGTCAGATTCGTAAAACCCAACGTTTGCTAGATTACCTACGCCTCGGCGTTGTGCAATCAGCCCCAACCCCGAATACCCCGAGCAAGCGGCAGGCTCGCATCCTACGCTTGCAGGACAAAATAAATGCGATGAAAAGCACTATTTCTACCGCTTCCCTTCCCCCCTCCGTTTCACCCCACCTCCACCCCCCGCCGCATCCACCCCCATCATCCATCGTCGTTCTCCCCTGGTGGGCCAGCAGGCATCCTTGGCCCTTGCCACTTTTAACACCCGCACATTGCTAGATGACGACCATAGCTGCCGGATCGAGGAGCTAGTCGCATTTTGCATTGAGCATCGTGTATCTATATTAGGCGTCCAGGAACACCGCCGCACGGTGCCACTTGGCCTGGTGAGCACTGCTCGCTTGGCGGGTGGCTGGCGGTTTTACTTCGCTGGCAGCGGTACGTCTGGCCAAGGTGGTGTTGGTCTTTTGTGTTCGCCGCTGGCAGTTGCTAGCCTCAGCACGCTTAAGTTTCTAACCCCACGCCTTATGGTAGCACATTTCACCTCTGTCGAGGGGCGGTCTAAACACCACCTCACGGTGGGGGTGGGCTACGCACCCCACAGTGGTCTACCTGATTCGGCCCGTGAGGAGTTCTTCGAATCTTTGCATGACCTTGAGAGGGTCACTCCGGCCCGCCACTTTTTGGTTATGCTGCTCGACGCCAATGCTACGCTCCCCGTGGGCACTGCTGGCAGTCGCTTTGCGCCTGCTGACACGGAAGCTAACGCCAACACTCCCCTTTTCTCTGCCTTTTTGCGGGATAGCGGGATGGTTGCTGTCAACTGCCAATTCCAACGTCCCTCACAGGACTTGGTCACTTTTCGTGGCCCTAACGGCCGTCAGGCCTGTCTGGACTACGTGGTGGTACGGCAGCCCAGGTGCACCTCGGTTCTGGACGCCCGAGTGTTTGACACGCCCACGGTGTGCTCTGACCACCGGTTGGTGCGCGCGACCCTTCGGCTCCGGTTCCACGTCCCCGCGCGCCGCGCCCACTGGTCCGCCCTGACTGGTCTGCTCTACGTCCGGTCAAGGGAGATCCTGAGGACTGGACGGACGCCGAGCACGAGCGGAACTGGTGCCGACGGAAGTACCTGTCGGCCTGGACGCCCGGGCGGACGTCGACGAGCTGGACAAGGGTGCCCCCAACGCAGCCATTTTTGCGGGCTTTGCGGCCCGTGCCCCGTTGCTGGCGGCCCGGCACCTGCCGGTCATGCCCCGCCGCCGCCCCGGCCCGCTCTACCGCCAGGACCCCAAGGTCTTGGCCGCCCGGCACCGCCTCAAGCGTAACCGGGACCCGCTGCAGAAACCATTGCTCAAGGCCGCTCTTGTGGAGGCCTACGAGCACGCTCAGGACGCGGAGGCGGCCCAGTGCATCGCGGATGCCAAGGCCTGCCAGGCCCGCAACCAGGGCAAGGACATGTGGTACCACCTCGACCGGCTCGGCGGCCGGCGGCAGCGCACCCCGGTGGAGCATACGGGGGACGGCACGGCGCCGGTAAGCCTTGACCGCTGGTTGGCCCACAATGTTTCCTTGACCGGTGGGGCTCGCGCCCCCCCCCGCCGCTGCACCCCGAGACGGCCGCCCGCCTCGGGGTCGCCGGACCCCCGCCGCCCCCCTCCTCGGCCGCGGACTACCAAGTCCCCGCCTTGAAGGAGGGCTGCCTTGCCACTGACAACGTCGTCCACCCCTTCACTTTGGAGGAATTGGACGGCGCCCTTGCTCGTCTGCGGTACGATGCAGCGGTCGGTGCCGACCACCTTTCTGCTGAGCTGCTGAAGACCCCTGATCTGGCGGTTAGGGATCTTCTGCTGGCGTTCTGCAACCGCGTCCTGCTCTCTGACGAGCCTCCGCCTGCTGAGTGGCAGACGGCCATCCGCGTCATGCTGTACAAGAAGGGCTCTGCTGCTGACCCCGGCAACTACCGGGGTGTCTGCCTCCAGAGCGCCGCGCTGAAGGTCTTCATGCGCATGATGCTGCACAGGCTCCGCGCCGCGCTGGACCCACACCTGGGTGAGTCTCAGATGGGTTTCCGTAGTGGTCGTAACACTGTCATGGCTGTGTTTGTCGCGCGCCGGTTGATGGAGGAGGTGCGTCGACTTCCCCCTGACAGTTTGCCGCTGGTCTTCATTTTTGTTGACTATATCAAGGCCTTTGACACGGTTCTCTGGGAGGCTCTTTGGGCCATCCTAGCTCTGGATCGGGTACCACCTGCGTTTATTGCTGCCATTCGCCGACTGTATGAGGGCTCACAGGCAGTAGTGCGGACTGCGGAGGGCACCACTCCACCATTCCCCCTTCACCACGGGGTGTGGCAAGGTTGTGTCCTGTCCCCATACCTGTTCATTATTGTCGTGGATCACGTCATGCGCCGGGCACGTGCGCGCTTTACTGCTCTTAAGGGGTTCGAGCCAGGCTTGGACATCCTTAACGTGAAAGAGCACGGCGGGGTTAGACCGGGGTACCGCCTTGCCGACCTGATTTATGCGGATGACACCACCCTCATCGAGCGCCCCGAGCACATTCAGACCTGGCTGGACTGCCTGGGCCTGGAGGCGCGGGCGGTGGGGTTGGAGATTAGTGTCAAGACTGAGGCGATGGTGATAGGGGCCTCCAGTAAACCACCGCTGCCGCGCCTGCTCGACGGGACGGAGGTCCCGTTCCGCGACCGCTTCAAGCTGTTGGGGAGCTGGCTTCCTGACACCGACGACGATGTGGACACCCGCATCGCCCTCGCCTGGGCCAAGCTCCGTTCGCTCACACCTTACTGGCGCTCGAAGGGCCTGGACGGGCACCGCAAACGCATGCTCTTCAAGGTCCTCGTCCTCACGGTGCTCACGTATGGCGCCGAGGCGTGGACCCTCCCACCCAAACTGGCAGCTCGGCTCGACGGCACAGTTTACAGGATGCTCCGGCAGGTCCTTAACGTAGGTTTTTCCGAGCGTCCGTCATCAGAGTCTTTGTATCATGGCATGCCTCGTGTTTCGGACGAGATTAGACAGCGTAGGATAGCATTTGTAGGACACCTTGCCGCACCAGCCAGGTCGACACCACCCTTGGTCTGGCCGGCCCCCAGCGGCTTGGACAGCCAGGGCGGCACATTCTGACCTGGCCTGGCCCCAAGGACATTCCCAAAAGGGTAGGGAAACCTGTCACCAACTACGTTCAGATGTTGCTGGACGACCTAGTGGTCCCAGCCCAGTTTGAGCACCGCATCCACTCTCTCTCCCGTCTCTGGACTGCCATGCAGGACAAGGAGCGGTGGAAGAAGATTGTCAAGGCACACACGCCCGACCCTGTGGGCAAGCCACCTCCCCCCAAGCGGAGGAGGCGTTTTGATGAGTAGTGCAGTTAGGATTTTCTAGATAGAGTTAGGATAGTTCGATCACGCGGCTTCCTCCACCCCATCCATCATGAAATATGTGCTACATGACCTCCCCACGGAGGCATGTTATAATTTAATTTAATTTAATTTAATTTTTTAATATGTACTCCCAACGGAGTTATGTTCCTAATTAGTTAATGAATCGTTACGTCATGCCATCAGACACATGTCTATCGATCTATACAACAGTACTATATTAAAAATTGTAATTACTTACATCAGAGTGAAGGCACCCAATTCAACATAAACAAAGCCAACGTTAACAAGAAATACCACAACAAAATAACGACAGCCGACATGGGACACTCCACACTGGAATCATGAAGTAAAACAGCCTAATAATATTAGTCTATCGATGTATTTAATTTATAATGATCGATAATAATTACTGTACATCATAGTGAAAGCACCCAATCAAACGTGAACAAAGCCAACGCTAACAAGAGATTAAAATTAATTAAATTATAACATGCCTCCGTTGGGCGGGGGTCATGTAGCACATATTCCATGTTGGGTGGGTGGAGGTGGGACAAGCCGCGTTATCGACCTAACCCAACTCTAAGCTATCTAGTCTAGAAAATCCTAACTACGCTACGCAGCAAAACGCCCCTTCCTCTTGGGGGGGGGTGGCTTGCCCACATGCAGGGGCTGGCGTGTGAGCCTGGACAATCTTCTGCCACAGGAGGGGGGACATCCCCCCCTAAAATCGTACATGAGCGTACTCCCTGTTTTGGCCTGCCGCGCCGCCCGGCGCCAGCCAAAGTGAAAAATGGCTGAGTGCGCTCTGTCAGCCAAAAGGCTGCGCCGGATCAAAAACGGCAACTTTGGGAGTGTGCTACGTGCTACGTTGGTTGTTAACGACACGTGGAACTTTTTGTAGCATCTCTTAGTAGAAGCTCTTAGTAAGCGATAATATTAGCATAGTCTCCAAGTAGGAGCAGTTCATGACGATTAAACATTTTGTACTGCAGTGCTCCGGCTTCAGGCTGGTTGTTGGTGCAATGGCGGAAACTTGCAAGAATGAGGTCAAGCCGGCGGAAATTGCCTGACACCAGGTCCGGTGTCAGAATCAACAACAACAACCTGACGCCTGCCTGAAATTTGATTCGTCTTCCTAGAGTCAACCAATACTTGGTAAGTTCTCAGCGTAAGTTGTAAGTACAGCAGGGCCAAAGCGGACTCCTGCACTCAAAAAATCAAACGCCTGACGTACCGAGCTAGCGGGATCACCAGAGCGCACTCCTTTCCTAAAACCAGGCGCCGGACCGGCGGGAGGAGTTAGCTCCTCAAAATTTTTCTTCGCGCCGCCCTAAAAATTTCGACAGGAGTACACTCCGTCGCCAAAATTCTGCCGCCGGACACATTTTTCCCCGTTGTGAGAGTCCGCTCCACGTCCGGAGGTGCCGCGCCGGACACACGACTGAGTGTGCTGTACGTTTTGGCTGGATGTCCCCCCTCCTTCTGCCACCGCTTCTTGTTCTGCATGGCAGCCCAAAGAAGGAAGAACAAGAGATACCACAAAATAACTACAGCCGGTGCATGGGACACGCAATCCACACCGCGGAATGGAAGAAAACAGCCTAATAACCGTGCTGCGCCGCAAAGTCAGCCCGCGTGCTGCGATGTCAGCCATAGCCCGGGTAAGCGCTACCGAAAGGCGTTGGCGTCAATACGATGTCTAGGACAGGGCAGCAAGGCAGGGGGGGGGGGGCAGTCAGGCACGGCAGATATAGTTGTTGCCCAGCAAAACATCCTATGGTGAAATGGGTTATGCCTGTGGGTATGATGCATGACCTAGCATGAGAGTGATACATACATGAGTAACAAAAATATACGCACATGGCAATGCCATGTGACGCCCAAATTGGGTGTGACAACACCACATCACTACATAGCTAAAACGTGCTTCAGAAAAAAACATCAACTAAATTACCGGATCAGGAGTCTGACTCGGGGACTCCTTCGCTTGCCGCTCCAGCTCCACCTTCCGCTGCGCTTTTGCCATCATGGCCTTGAGCGCGGCAAGCTCCAGTTCCGCCTCGGTGAGATCTGGTGGTGCGGGAGGTTCACATTCACTGGAGGCTGCAGGAGCCATGGCGGGAGGTGCAGAAAGAGCACCGGCAGACGCCGTTGCGGCCGAAGGACTAGAGGCAGGCGGGATCGCTGGCGCGGAGGGAGCTCCATCGGCAGACGCCGTTGCGGCCGAAGGACTAGAGGCAGGCGGGATCGCTGGCGCGGAGGGAGCATCGGCAGACGCCGTTGCGGCCGAAGGACTAGAGGCAGGCGGGATCGCTGGCGCGGAGGCAGCACCGGCAGACGCCGTTGCGGCCGAAGGGCTAGAGGCA
This sequence comes from Mesostigma viride, assembly GCA_009746045.1. Taxonomy (NCBI): domain Eukaryota; kingdom Viridiplantae; phylum Streptophyta; class Mesostigmatophyceae; order Mesostigmatales; family Mesostigmataceae; genus Mesostigma; species Mesostigma viride. Next base: position 565,772 of record RPFO01001034.1, read on the forward strand.
GGCGGGATCGCTGGCGCGGAGGGAGCACCGGCAGACGCCGTTGCGGCCGAAGAGCTAGCTAGAGGCAGGCGGGATCGCTGGCGCGGAGGGAGCACCGGCAGACGCCTTCTCCTTGGGTGGCTGCCGCGCCCGCTTGGCCGGTACATACTCATCCGACACCTCCTCCTCCTTCTCTGCTGGCCCCCAACTCTCCTTCAATTTCGCACGTGCGCTTCTCAGGTTGTCGTCAGTCACGTTGCCCAGCAAGACCCACGCATTCTCGTTGCCCTTGGCGTCACCATCATGCATCGTGGCGAAGTCAACAAACAATATTTGCGAGCCCCCATCGCGCTCCACAAACCGCGTGCCGTAAGGGCTCTTGAGCTTCGCCTTCACGTCCACCACTTTGCTAGGTTCCCAAACATACGCAGCCGGCCGCGCCTCATCGCGCTCGTACTTGTACCTTTGTGCCACGAAGGCCCCGTGCAGTGCTTCTCCGAAACCACCAGGGCCCGGTCGCTCTTGAACCACCGCGGTTGGCAGTAAGGTGCTCAGATAGTGCGCAAGCCCCAAGTCCACGGGACCACTAGGAAGCTTTCGCTTTGCAGCCGGCTTCTTGCTGGCGGCCGGCTTCTTGCTGGCGGCCGGCTTGTTGATGGCGGGGCGCGACGTGATGGGCTCGAATACATCTGGCCCGATGGCAGGCACACGAGCAGGTGGGAGACCATCCGGCATTGGCAGGTCGGCCAGCTTGGGCACCAGAATGGGCGGCTCCACGGTCACTAGGAACTGAGAAGTGGAAAAAAATGCCACTTTTACCACTTTTTATCACTTTTTATCACTTTTTATCACTTTTTATCACTTTTTACCACCTCGAGGGTGGTAAAACCACCCAAAAAGTGGTATAAAGTGATATAAAGCGACATAAAGTGATAAAAAGTGATAAAAAGTGATAAAAAGTGATAAAAAATACGGCCTAAAGCAACTTTTACCACCTAAAACACGGCCTTAGCCCTTAAATGGTGCTCGCGCCTATTTGTAGGCGCGAGTTGAACTCGCGCCTACAAATAGGCGCGAGATGGGAAGCGGCGCGGCGCGAATGCCAGTAGACATTTCCGTGATATTTTTAGGTCTGCTGCTAGAGCTAGATGTGCTCTACGCCCTGATACCGGACATCACTATGTTTAGACCAAGTCTACAGGGACTAATTAACGGTTACAGTACAGGGGGTACCCAGGTCCACCGGGACGAAAGTGAATGTAAAATAATTACGAACATGCATATTCGAGGCTATGGCGGTGCAGAAAACTGATTGGTGTAGGAGCATCGATGCATGGATTCGTTCCAAATTTTGTAGGCATTATTTATGCGTTATAAAGATGCTGTAGCCGCAGTCGCGCAACATTTACTGAGGTGCGCAATCATCTCGGTCTGGGTTTTACTGCGTCAACGCGTGTTTATTGTGACGGGAGTGACAATGAAGCTAGCACTTGTTATCGGCGGCTTTATAATTGAATATTTCGCATCGAGTAAATATGTTACGATGTATTTCGAATATTTCATTAGTGTCGTGGGCCAGCAAAGTCTTGACGCATCGGCCCTGTCGTCAGCTTGCTAGCTGTCCTTGAGCCTTTTTTTTGCGGTTTCGACCTGGCGTAGTTTAGTGTCCCTGCGGTTACCGTCGACAAGATAAAGTCGTCGTATCACTCGGTAAGTAATCTCGGACTCATTGTTGAAGGTTTGGGATGTCAAAGTTGCTTCGTTACTACTTTTCTGTAATGGTTTGTGGTGGTGGTTGCGCACAGCCATTACGGTCAGATTTTCATCAGTTTTGTTCATGATTGGCTGCGTCTGCACCAAATATACTAGAATAATGATTGGTGTTACATGTAAATAAGTTCCATATGGTATCATGATGGTTTCTATAGCCTAAATCCTTAAGAATAGATGGTATCCTGGCCTGTTTTTGGTTAGCCTTTTAGCTTTGTTAGTATTGCTGTTGTGCAGTCACCCCATCTGTCTTCATGTAACACCTGTGGAGGTCCCAGTGCCCTGCTTGCATTCAAAAGAAGGTCCATGAGTTGTCTCTGTGTCATTTCATCTCAGGCAAGCATATGGAGGTCATTTTTTATGTTGTGGATGCATGGGCTACGTAGCCCCTTGCACACGTGCATTTGGGCCTTGGCACAGTGGTATACCTGCTAGTAGAGCTTGGTAGCCACCACATGGTGACATTTTCTTTAGAACAACATGAAGCATAGTTTAAGCTGAGTGTTAGTGATCATTTTGAGCATTACCCGGCCATTCAAAAGCACCATTGTGCACGCCTCATACCATTGTAATGCCACTTAATGCCGCATGTCGCCCCGTAGCCAGTTAACAGCTGAAATGATGAAGCCCAGCATATAAGGAGCTCCAGTTAGCATTTCCAATGATCTAGGCTTACTTTTACTTATTTAGTCTAGCACTGACATGTGAGAAAAACTGTGCATGTGGTAGGCTTGTGTGGTGGGTAGTCATTGGCCTTACCATGCCATGATACGCGCGAATGTGACTGTGCATTGGCATGGCTACCTATGTTTAATCGCTGTTATGGATGTTCTGTATGCTGGAATTGATGAAATAATGCATGTTTGATCATTTATGATGTTTTATGATGCTACGGACTGAGGCGCCTGCCTTGTAATGCTAGCAAATGTCACCAGCCAAACTGGCTCCTATTTTTAGGCGCGAGTTATTTTTAGATAATGCATCTGGGTCCCTGGGACAACCTGTCATGTCAGTGTTCAGAAGCCATGCCTGGGTACCGAAGCAACTGCCTTTAAAATGTTGGGAGCAACGGAACTGTTTTCAGGTGTAATAATGCATTATACATGAGTGTTTTTCTCGCACTCGCGCACCCCCCTGAGGGTGGTGCTATATTTAGCACCCATAGGACATTGCAACATGACCAATGACATGACCCCCAAGTAAGTCCCTATATGTGTGTGCTTTGGTCCCAGTATGGACCCTAAATTGTTTTTAGGTTAGGTTGTGGACATTACCATGCAAGGTGCAACTGGAGCCTATTTTTAGGCGCGAGTTGGACACCATTTAAGGGTTAGAGGTGGTAAAAGGTGGTAAAAGGTGGTAAAAAGTGGTAAAAAGTGATAAAAAGTGATAAAAGTGGCCAACGTGGTAAAAGAACACCACGACGAGCACAAAAGTGGTAAAAAATACAAGGGCTGAACCGACAACAAGTCAGTTTAGGCCCAAACAATGAATGATGCATCTTTATTCAATATAATATCGGCATGATTATCAAGTGAGTAGGATGTTGGTCAACGTAAACACGACAGTCCTCGCACATCTATTCGACTCATCCATACCATCACCACTGTCAACATGTCAATCTCCTCATATATACTAGAGGGATAGTTTCCGTATGGCCTTGCACACCCAAAAGCAAAACGGAGGGATGGGCTCCTTCCACTTAATTGTGTGCAGCATTCCCCTCGTTGCTAGGGGTTTGTTCTGTATAGTCCCTGACCGTGCGCGCGCCTGCACTTGTGCGCAACGGGGGCATGGGCTCCTTCCCCTTGTGTGATGCAGGCGCCAAAGCCTCAGATTTCTTCTTTCTCTTGCGAGGCGGGGCTGCGCGTGAGGGTTCTGCCGCCGTGGTTGCCGGCGCGGCCTGCCGTTCAGCGGGCGGCTTCTTTTTCTTGCGAGGCGGGGCTGCGCGTGAAGGTCCTGCCGCCGTGCTCGCTGGCGCGGGCTGCCGTTCAGCGGGCGGCTTCTTTTTCTTGCGAGGCGGGGCTGCGCGTGAAGGTCCTGCCGCCGTGCTCGCTGGCGCGGGCGGCGGTTCAACGGGCGGCTCAGGTGGGCCGAAGTACCTGATGTCTTCCTGCCACCTTGTCGCCGTGCTTTGGAAAAACTCGTTCTCCAAAGCCCACCCGGTTGCCAGGTGTCGGGGCAGCTTGCAGTGAATGACGGAAAGCTGGGGCTGATGCCGTGGGTCCAGCACAAACCCAACGGAGCTAACAGATGTTGGCCACACTAGTTTTGCCGTGCGTGGTGCCTCGGCGCTGCGGACCACCACCAAGCGTTGATTAGGAATGTAAGCTGACCTCGGATGCATCGAAAAGCTCTACTCTCAGCAAAAGATGTTGAGTCCACTTCCCCACCGGCCGCACCAGCTTCGCCACGAGAATGTGGGTCAGGGAGCCGTACTGAGTGCTGCTTCCCTCCTTATGGTAGGCTAAGGAGGGGGGACATCCAGCCAAAACAGCACACTCACTCGTGTGTCCGGCGCGGCACCTCCAAACGTGGAGCGGACTCCAAAAATGTGTCCGGCGGCAGAATTTTTGCGACGGAGTGTACTCCAGTCGAAAATTTTAGGGCGGCGCGAAGAAAAATTTTGTGGAGCTAACTCCTTTTGGCGGTCCGGCGCCTGGTTTTAGGAAAGGAGTGCGCTAGTGCGCTCTGGTGATCCCGCTAGCTCGGTCAGGCGTTTGATTTTAAAGTGCAGGTGTCCGCTTCGGCCCTGCTGTACTTACAACTTACGCTGAGAACTTACCAAGTATTGGTTGATTCTAGGAAGACGTATCGACTTTCAGGCAGGCGTCAGGTTGTTGTTGTTGATTCTGACACCGGACCTGGCGTCAGGCAATAGGCATCGAATTTCCGCCGGCTTGACGTCATTCTTCTACTTGGAGAATATGCTACTACTATCGCTTACTAAGAGCTTCTACTAAGAGATTCTACAAAAAGTGCCACGTGTTGTACAAGCCACGCAGCACGTAGCACACTCCCAAGTCGGTCCGGCGCAGCTTTTTGACAGACTGAGTGCACTCCAGCACTTTTCACTTTGGCTAGCGCCGGGCGGCGCGGTAGGCCAAACTCTGGAGTACGCTCATGTACGATTTTAGGGGGGGATGTCCCCCCTCCTGTAGGCTATACACCACAGTTTGCAGTCCGCCATGCTTGCTTCCTGTCAACTTCTTTTGTCCGGTAATTGAAACCGTACAAGTGCACCCTATCATACTCCTCAGCCTTAAGCTGCACGCCGGCTGCTGCAGCCTGGACAAGCTCCGGGACCAGCGGCGGATCGCCGCTTGCAATCCAGTCTTTGAGCCATGGGAGGTTGCTGCACAAGGGCCGCCTGCATGCACATCGTATACAAAGCCAGATAGCAATGCAAGAAAAAAAATTAGAATAACGGCAGTAGTCCTTGGAAATCAGATGAAGTTCCATATATTAAAAGAAAATCAGCTCAAAGAATAGCAACTTACAATAATAGGACAGCGGCGTCTTACCAGTAGTGTAATCCTCATCGCCGTTGACTTCGGGATCTTTGTACTCCGCATTGGGCAGCGCATACTCCAACAAAATCGCGCAGACTTCATCGGATTCCGCGGCGGTGAAAGTGTAGAACTTGGTGACCTTGCGGCTGTGCCCCCCCAACTCGACCTTCTTGGACGGGTCTTTGTGGATGACGTCCCAGATGTAGTAGCGGTCTTTTGGCTGAAAAAAAAAAAGAAAGCAAATAAGACATTGCAAGCAGCGCACGCAAATATGCACAGAAATTAGCTGCATGCAGCACATGACCGGGCCACAAGCAGCGCGTACATAACACAAAATGTGCACACAAATCCATAAAAAAAAAAATCGGTCACTAGCGTGTACTTACCATCCCGGTTTTCACCATGTGATAGGCCAGATGGGTCAGCGCCTCAGACTTGCGATATGCTCGACCGTCCATGGAGCTCTCCACATTGACGTTGGACAGCTGAGCTTTCGTGATGGCCCCCATCATCCGCTCGCCCGACGCCATGGTGCGGGTGTCACATCGACCCAACAAGGGGATTTGCTGGGCCAGGTGGGCCATCATATGAACAGATTTTGCCATCTCAGACGCTGGCGCTATACGCTCCATCGCCACTGCAGCAAGCAAAAACATCTCGCCGCAGTCATCCAACTGCTGCTGAGTCGCCGCGCCGCTAGAAAACACAAAGTCCCAGGCCGCTGATTGAAGGAGAAATGCATGCCGTGCATCGTCATCTAACCGCCCACGCAAGATGGTCGGGAGTTGCTTGCAAAAGTAGAGGATTTTGTCACGCGTCTTGGATTTTTCAGTACTCTTCGCATCGCAGAGCAAGCCACTGATCCGGCCGGTGAAGTAGTCGGGTAGGCTATGCATCATGATGTCATCGAGACCTGCGCATTACAACCACACGCAAAAATATAACATATAGTAGTAACACGACAGCCGAAAAAAATATTCAGTCCTATGTGAATCACACAGACCATAGTCAGTCCTCCAAATTACGGGAAAAATAACAACCCAATTATGTCACACTTACGCTTGATATCAGCCTTTTCCTCAGCCGTCAGCTGGAACCCGGGGCGCGGTGCTGGCGCCCTCTTCTTCTTGCGGCCTTTCTTCGGTGGACTTTGGCACCACCTGGTCTCCCTCCGGTGGAGGGTCTCCCTCCACCTCTCCCTCCGGTGGAGGGTCTCCCTCCGCTGGAGGGTCTTCATCAGGCCGCCACAGCTCCGGGTTCATACCGAGGACCTTCAGCCTGCCACGAAGTGACCCACTCGCCATAGCCTTCCCTGCATATAGATAGTACAAAGAGAAAAAAAACAAAAAAAAAACAATACTACATCAGCTTTCCATGTGAACAGATAGGCCACAGTCAATGTATGCAAGCAACAATCACAATCAAAGGATACAGTTAACTGTTTAGCAATTACCGCTTGTGCAATGAATGACCCACTTGAAGTTGTTGGGACACAGATGGAACTCGTCAATAAAATGACGGATCTTCAGGTCAACCCAGTACGGTAACTTGAGAAACGGCTCGGGCTGCTTTTTTAGCGTAGCACAGCACTTCAAGTAGCCAGCATGGTCCATCTCCTGAACAACAGGAGCGTGAGCCGGCCGGCGGGGGTCACACCCTCGGGAAACATGCGGTCATTGCCAAGGAGAACGATACGGCCATTTGAGATAAAAACCCCACGCCACTGATCACCATGTAGGACGCATTGATTGTACCCTGCATCTGGAATGTTTAGTGACTTGGAGTATGCCGGGTAGTCGTGAATTATGCCAGCAAGAATGGACCTCACAAATGTCGTAGTGTAAACACCGGCCACGTCCAGTGTCACATCACAAATGTAATACCCCTTCCAGAGTACCAGGAAGTCCTCAGCGATCAAGTCCAAAAAACTGCTCATGTTTTTCGGCGCCTTCCCCTTCATAGCACCAACAAGAAGCACCATCGGGCAAAAACGCCCATTGACCACGACCCACTCGGGCAAGTTCACGCAGGATACAAAGGCTGGCCAACTGCTGTGAGTATCCATAAAACTCCTTGGACACACACCATCAAATTTCAAAAGGAAGATGGTGTTCCGCGGCTGGCTGAGAAAGTCCCAGTTGTTCTTGATGTGCTGAATGGCACGGCTGTCTGCACGAACAGGTCCATGCACAAGAAACACCCGAGGTAAAAAGAAAGCTATCCATCAGAGCAGTACAAACAAAAGATACGCGCCAGAGGAAAAATATCGAACTTGATACTTTGGCACACATTGCATAACACAAGGCGTAGAAACAAGTGCAAACCTGACTTTCAAGCCGTCCACAACGCGCGTGGATGAGTCTGGCTCCCTGTTTTCATGGTTCGCAGCGTACTGAAGGGCTTCCGCAATGTCCGGGACTCGGAACCAGGCCCTAATCCGATCCATCAGGGGGAAGTGCCTAACCTGGCGATGCGCTTTCCGCGAGTTGACGATGTCACCGTTTCTGTCCGTGTAAGTCTCGTACCGCGACAGCTTGCAAAGAGGGCAGATCTTAGTGGTCTTGTCCTTGTACAAGAAACCCTCGCATGGGCAGGCATCATAGACCCTGTACCCCAAGCCCAAGCCTTTGATCACTTTCCGTGCCTTCGAGATACTGTCGGGCAGAGTGTTGCCCGCGGGGAGAACGTTTCCCAACAGCTTAAAGAGCTCATCTGCAAATACCTGAGCGCATGAGTTTTCCCCCATTAGAGTCAGCAGTTGCAATGTAAACATCAACGCCTTGCTTGAAGAGCTTGGGTACAATGGCGTATCGTCCTTGACTCTGGCCACTGCTTCGTCATAATTTTTAGCAAACTGGCGTGCTGCATCCTCTCCACTGCCCGACCCGTCGTCAGGTTCCTCGCACATAAACTCGTCGACTGTCTGTCCTTGACGCATTTCAAACAATCTCTAGATGGAGGGCCGGCATCGACCGTTGATGGTCAATGCCGGCCCTCCGTGGCTAACCAGTTGCCATCGGGCGCACAAATCGAGCCACGCTGGGACGCCTGCGGCAGTGAGACCACTGGCCGCTCACTAATCGACAGTGAGCATGAAGTCCGGCTCTGTCCACATTTCCAGGAACGCATCCACCAGCATTTCGCGATAAAACTGAGGAAGCCTGGAGGATGACCAATGCAACTGGACCATGTAGGTCTCCATTGAGGAAGGGAAAGGAGATATCCAGAAATGTGGCCAGCTAGCATGTGTGTCGATGTATCCGAACGGCTCGAGCCCGGTATCCATAGGTGGGTAGCAAAAGCCGACCGCCATCTTTCTCGTGCCTGCCTGCGTGCCAGCCGCCGCCGTGATAGCCGCTAAGTCACCCGTTGCAAGTTTGAGTCTGCTCGCCAACGCTTTCCATGTCGTCAATCCCTTTTGGTCGAACGGACATTTTCTCAGGGCTGCCATTTGCCCCACGAACCTGGGCCAGTCATTCAAATGGTAGATATAACGGTCAGTGTACGGTGGTATTGGTCAGTCACGGGCTCATTGGTAGAAGTCTACTGAAACGGTACAGCCTTAGCTCCTGAGGCCTCTGTACATGTACCGAGCAGTACGGAGTTTAGCCGATCCGCACGCAGCCGCGCGGGGCGTGCGGGCCGGCCGTTTGTGTGGCTGCCGTTGGTGGCTTTTGGCGAAAGACGTTCAAAAAATTTTTGCGCGGGATGCTTCCAGGTTCGTCGATCTGCTGAATCCAACGGCGGACAGAGGCAGGTGCAGTGCGTCATGCGGGTATACGTTGGCACTGTCTCCGTTTGCAAAACGGGGGGATTCCGGGCTTTGCCAGCCTTGGTCATCTGCACATGGTGGTGTGCATTTTCAACGTTGTAAATGCCGAGAAAGGTAGCAGTGCTCCGACCAGCTCACGTGTGCAGTGACGAGGAGGGGGAGCGATTTGATGCAAAAGCGACCGAAGAGGAAAAGCCGAAACAAAACGTTGGTCCCAAGGAATATGTAAAGACCTTAAGAGTGCAAATAACGACCTTTGGCCGTGCATACCTGGTAGAAGGGTATGTCCTCAAGGAACAGGATGGCAAGATGGTGGAGGCGCAGATTGACCGGGTAAAGAAGAGCTGCAGTAACTTTCTAGAAACAGCTCTGGGTGACGACAACCGTGCCGAGCTAGATAAGACTGTATGAGGCATCATGCTAGGTGCTAGATCCCATGACTGGTAAGCTCACCCCCCAGAAGCCCAAGGGCTCCAAACCCAAAGCTTTAAACGTTGACGAATTTGTAAGGAAGGAGCTGAGCAGGTGGCTTAGCAACACGAGCTCCAAAAAGCGGCAGAGTGCTGGCGCCGAGGACGAGGATGATGACGGCGACCTGAAGGAAAATCGACAAGCGCTGGGCGACGTGACGAACATGCCCAAGGTAATAACGCTATCTTTAGCAACAGGAGTCTGCAAGCTTCTTGGTTTTTTCTTTCATCGCGGGTCTGCTCTTAACCGACTTCCCGAATGTTAACGTCCTTATTCCATGCCCCGCCCTCTGCTTGCAGGCAATTCCTGCTGCCAAGCCGGCGGCCAAGCCAGCGGCCAAGCCGGAGGTCAAGCCGGAGGTCAAGCCGGAGGCCAAGCCTGTGCAGCATGCCATAGGCTGCCGAGCAGATGAAATTCGGAGACTCAGAGCTCGGCTCCAAGCCCTTGAGGAGGAAGGGCAGGACGTCGCAGGGTCCGCGCCTCCACGTGTGCAGGCATCGGGTGTGAGGCCGCCGCCTCCGGTGGCCAAGAAGCTTGTACCGCCGCCCCCTCCCGTTGGCAAGCAGCCTGTCATGCCGCCCCCTCCGGTGGCCAAGAAGTTTGTACCGCCGCCCCCTCCCGTTGGCAAGCAGCCTGTCATGCCGCCCCCTCCGGTGCCCAACAACGCTATGCAGCCGCCCCCTCCGGTGCCCAACAACACCGTGGAGCCGCCCACTCCGGTGCCCAAGCTGGCCGACCTGCCAATGCCGTATGGTCTCCCACCTGCTTGTGTGCCTGCCATCGGGCCACTAGTCCGCCCCGATGCCAAATGAGATGTATTCGAGCCCATCACGTCGCGCCCCGCCATCAACAAGCCGGCCGCCAGCAAGAAGCCGGCCGCCAGCAAGAAGCTGGCTGCAAAGCGAAAGCTTCCTAGTGGTCCCGTGGACTTGGGGCTTGCGCACTATCTGAGCACCTTACTGCCAACCGCGGTGGTTCAAGAGCGACCGTGCCCTGGTGGTTTCGGAGAAGCACTGCATGGGGCCTTCGTGGCACAAAGGTACAAGTACGAGCGCGATGGGGCGCGGCCGGCTGCGTATGTTTGGGAACCTAGCAAAGTGGTGGACGTGAAGGCGAAGCTCAAGAGCCCTTACGGCACGCGGTTTGTGGAGCGCGATGGGGGCTCGCAAATATTGTTTGTTGACTTCGCCACGATGCATGATGGTGACGCCAAGGGCAACGAGAATGCGTGGGTCTTGCTGGGCAACGTGACTGACGACGACCTGAGAAGCGCACGTGCGAAATTGAAGGAGAGTTGGGGGCCAGCAGAGAAGGAGGAGGAGGTGTCGGATGAGTATGTACCGGCCAAGCGGGCGCGGCAGCCACCCAAGGAGAAGGCGTCTGCCGGTGCTCCCTCCGCGCCAGCGATCCCGCCTGCCTCTAGCTAGCTCTTCGGCCGCAACGGCGTCTGCCGGTGCTCCCTCCGCGCCAGCGATCCCGCCTGCCTCTAGCCCTTCGGCCGCAACGGCGTCTGCCGGTGCTGCCTCCGCGCCAGCGATCCCGCCTGCCTCTAGTCCTTCGGCCGCAACGGCGTCTGCCGATGCTCCCTCCGCGCCAGCGATCCCGCCTGCCTCTAGTCCTTCGGCCGCAACGGCGTCTGCCGGTGCTCTTTCTGCACCTCCCGCCATGGCTCCTGTAGCCTCCAGTGAATGTGAACCTCCCGCACCACCAGATCTCACCGAGGCGGAACTGGAGCTTGCCGCGCTCAAGGCCATGATGGCAAAAGCGCAGCGGAAGGTGGAGCTGGAGCGGCAAGCGAAGGAGTCCCCGAGTCAGACTCCTGATCCGGTAATTTAGTTGATGTTTTTTTCTGAAGCACGTTTTAGCTATGTAGTGATGTGGTGTTGTCACACCCAATTTGGGCGTCACGTGGCATTGCCATGTGCGTATATTTTTGTTACTCATGTATGTATCACTCTCATGCTAGGTCATGCATCATACCCACAGGCATAACCCATTTCACCATAGGATGTTTTGCTGGGCAACAACTATCTGCCGTGCCTGACTGCCCCCCCCCCCCCTGCCTTGCTGCCCTTGTGTCCTCTTCAATGGTGGTGCTCTGTGTGCCTGCACGCCTCCAGAGCATGAGTGCTGGCAGTTGTGTGGCTTTGTTCATGCAAAGAAGCATCATTGATCATGATGACACCTGAAGAAGTAAATTAATTGGCTGGGCTTGATGCGGCCTAAGTTATTTCACAATTGTGTCAACGTCTCGATGAGACGCCCAATGTGGGGCTAAATCCTCATTGTAAATTAAGAGAGACAACTGTAAATGAGATGTATTATTATTTCTAATAAAAAAACCATTTGGAATGATGGCCTGTTAAGCTGTTCTTAACAGTGCTTATGTTGTAATGCTGGCAAAATCTGCATTTTCCCCTTTTTTATCACTGTCATTTTTACCACTTTGTGGCGCTTTTTTACCACCCTCATTTTTACCACTTTGTGGCGTGTTTTTACCACCCTCAGTTTTACCACTTTGTGGCGTGTTTTTACCACCCTCAGTTTTACCACTTTGTGGCATTTTTAACCACTTTGACAGTAAAGTGGTAAAACTGAGGTGGTAAAAGGGTGGTAGTAAAAGATGGTAAAAGGATTTTACCACCTGCTTTGTTCCTAGTGTTTTTCCACTGTTTTATCACTTTTCCCACATTTTTACCACTTTTTCCCCCTTTTTCCCCCTTTTTCCAATTTTTCGCACTTTTTCCCACTTTTTACCACTTTTTACCACTTTTTACCACTTTTTACCACTTTTTACCACTTTTTACCACTTTTTACCACTTTTCACCACTTTTTACCACTTTTTACCACTTTTTACCACTTTTTACCACTTTTTACCACTTTTTACCACTTTTTACCACTTTTTACCACTTTTTACCACTTTTTACCACTTTTTACCACCCACTTTTACCACTTTTACCACTGCTGAGTTTCTAGTGGTGTTGTTGGGCACCGGAGGGGGCGGCTGCATAGCGTTGTTGGGCACCGGAGGGGGCAGCATGACAGGCTGCTTGCCAACGGGAGGGGGCGGCGGTACAAACTTCTTGGCCACCGGAGGGGGCGGCATGACAGGCTGCTTGCCAACGGGAGGGGGCGGCGGTACAAGCTTCTTGGCCACCGGAGGCGGCGGCCTCACACCCGATGCCTGCACACGTGGAGGCGCGGACCCTGCGACGTCCTGCCCTTCCTCCTCAAGGGCTTGGAGCCGAGCTCTGAGTCTCCGAATTTCATCTGCTCGGCAGCCTATGGCATGCTGCACAGGCTTGGCCTCCGGCTTGACCTCCGGCTTGACCTCCGGCTTGACCTCCGGCTTGACCTCCGGCTTGGCCGCTGGCTTGGCCGCCGGCTTGGCAGCAGGAATTGCCTGCAAGCAGAGGGCGGGGCATGGAATAAGGACGTTAACATTCGGGAAGTCGGTTAAGAGCAGACCCGCGATGAAAGAAAAAACCAAGAAGCTTGCAGACTCCTGTTGCTAAAGATAGCGTTATTACCTTGGGCATGTTCGTCACGTCGCCCAGCGCTTGTCGATTTTCCTTCAGGTCGCCGTCATCATCCTCGTCCTCGGCGCCAGCACTCTGCCGCTTTTTGGAGCTCGTGTTGCTAAGCCACCTGCTCAGCTCCTTCCTTACAAATTCGTCAACGTTTAAAGCTTTGGGTTTGGAGCCCTTGGGCTTCTGGGGGGTGAGCTCACCAGTCATGGGATCTAGCACCTAGCATGATGCCTCATACAGTCTTATCTAGCTCGGCACGGTTGTCGTCACCCAGAGCTGTTTCTAGAAAGTTACTGCAGCTCTTCTTTACCCGGTTAATCTGCGCCTCCACCACCTTGCCATCCTGTTCCTTGAGGACATACCCTTCTACCAGGTATGCACGGCCAAAGGTCGTTATTTGCACTCTTAAGGTCTTTACATATTCCTTGGGACCAACGTTTTGTTTCGGCTTTTCCTCTTCGGTCGCTTTTGCATCAAATCGCTCCCCCTCCTCGTCACTGCACACGTGAGCTGGTCGGAGCACTGCTACCTTTCTCGGCATTTACAACGTTGAAAATGCACACCACCATGTGCAGATGACCAAGGCTGGCAAAGCCCGGAATCCCCCCGTTTTGCAAACGGAGACAGTGCCAACGTATACCCGCATGACGCACTGCACCTGCCTCTGTCCGCCGTTGGATTCAGCAGATCGACGAACCTGGAAGCATCCCGCGCAAAAATTTTTTGAACGTCTTTCGCCAAAAGCCACCAACGGCAGCCACACAAACGGCCGGCCCGCACGCCCCGCGCGGCTGCGTGCGGATCGGCTAAACTCCGTACTGCTCGGTACATGTACAGAGGCCTCAGGAGCTAAGGCTGTACCGTTTCAGTAGACTTCTACCAATGAGCCCGTGACTGACCAATACCACCGTACACTGACCGTTATATCTACCATTTGAATGACTGGCCCAGGTTCGTGGGGCAAATGGCAGCCCTGAGAAAATGTCCGTTCGACCAAAAGGGATCGACGACATGGAAAGCGTTCGCGAGCAGACTCAAACTTGCAACGGGTGACTTAGCGGCTATCACGGCGGCGGCTGGCACGCAGGCAGGCACGAGAAAGATGGCGGTCGGCTTTTGCTACCCACCTATATGGATACCGGGCTCGAGCCGTTCGGATACATCGACACACATGCTAGCTGGCCACATTTCTGGATATCTCCTTTCCCTTCCTCAATGGAGACCTACATGGTCCAGTTGCATTGGTCATCCTCCAGGCTTCCTCAGTTTTATCGCGAAATGCTGGTGGATGCGTTCCTGGAAATGTGGACAGAGCCGGACTTCATGCTCACTGTCGATTAGTGAGCGGCCAGTGGTCTCACTGCCGCAGGCGTCCCAGCGTGGCTCGATTTGTGCGCCCGATGGCAACTGGTTAGCCACGGAGGGCCGGCATTGACCATCAACGGTCGATGCCGGCCCTCCATCTAGAGATTGTTTGAAATGCGTCAAGGACAGACAGTCGACGAGTTTATGTGCGAGGAACCTGACGACGGGTCGGGCAGTGGAGAGGATGCAGCACGCCAGTTTGCTAAAAATTATGACGAAGCAGTGGCCAGAGTCAAGGACGATACGCCATTGTACCCAAGCTCTTCAAGCAAGGCGTTGATGTTTACATTGCAACTGCTGACTCTAATGGGGGAAAACTCATGGGCTCAGGTATTTGCAGATGAGCTCTTTAAGCTGTTGGGAAACGTTCTCCCCGCGGGCAACACTCTGCCCGACAGTATCTCGAAGGCACGGAAAGTGATCAAAGGCTTGGGCTTGGGGTGCAGGGTCTACGATGCCTGCCCATGCGAGGGTTTCTTGTACAAGGACAAGACCACTAAGATCTGCCCTCTTTGCAAGCTGTCGCGGTACGAGACTTACACGGACAGAAACGGTGACATCGTCAACTCGCGGAAAGCGCATCGCCAGGTTAGGCACTTCCCCCTGATGGATCGGATTAGGGCCTGGTTCCGAGTCCCGAACATGGCGGAAGCCCTTCAGTACGCTGCGAACCATGAAAACAGGGAGCCAGACTCATCCACGCGCGTTGTGGACGGCTTGAAAGTCAGGTTTGCACTTGTTTCTACGCCTTCTGTTATGCAATGTGTGCCAAAGTATCAAGTTCGAGATTTTTCCTCTGGCGCGTATCTTTTGTTTGTACTGCTCTGATGGATAGCTTTCTTTTTACCTCGGGTGTTTCTTGTGCATGGACCTGTTCGTGCAGACAGCCGTGCCATTCAGCACATCAAGAACAACTGGGACTTTCTCAGCCAGCCGCGGAACACCATCTTCCTTTTGAAATTTGATGGTGTATGTCCAAGGAGTTTTATGGATACTCACAGCAGTTGGCCAGCCTTTGTATCCTGCGTGAACTTGCCCGAGTGGGTCGTGGTCAATGGGCGTTTTTGCCCGATGGTGCTTCTTGTTGGTGCTATGAAGGGGAAGGCGCCGAAAAACATGAGCAGTTTTTTGGACTTGATCGCTGAGGACTTCCTGGTACTCTGGAAGGGGTATTACATTTGTGATGTGACACTGGACGTGGCCGGTGTTTACACTACGACATTTGTGAGGTCCATTCTTGCTGGCATAATTCACGACTACCCGGCATACTCCAAGTCACTAAACATTCCAGATGCAGGGTACAATCAATGCGTCCTACATGGTGATCAGTGGCGTGGGGTTTTTATCTCAAATGGCCGTATCGTTCTCCTTGGCAATGACCGCATGTTTCCCGAGGGTGTGACCCCCGCCGGCCGGCTCACGCTCCTGTTGTTCAGGAGATGGACCATGCTGGCTACCTGAAGTGCTGTGCTACGCTAAAAAAGCAGCCCGAGCCGTTTCTCAAGTTACCGTACTGGGTTGACCTGAAGATCCGTCATTTTATTGACGAGTTCCATCTGTGTCCCAACAACTTCAAGTGGGTCATTCATTGCACAAGCGGTAATTGCTAAACAGTTAACTGTATCCTTTGATTGTGATTGTTGCTTGCATACATTGACTGTGGCCTATCTGTTCACATGGAAAGCTGATGTAGTATTGTTTTTTTTTTGTTTTTTTTCTCTTTGTACTATATGCAGGGAAGGCTATGGCGAGTGGGTCACTTCGTGGCAGGCTGAAGGTCCTCGGTATGAACCCGGAGCTGTGGCGGCCTGATGAAGACCGTCCACCGGAGGGAGACCCTCCACCGGAGGGAGAGGTGGAGGGAGACCCTCCACCGGAGGGAGACCAGGTGGTGCCAAAGTCCACCGAAGAAAGGCCGCAAGAAGAAGAGGGCGCCAGCACCGCGCCCCGGGTTCCAGCTGACGGCTGAGGAAAAGGCTGATATCAAGCGTAAGTGTGACATTTGGGTTTTATTTTTCCCGTAATTTGGAGGACTGACTATGGTCTGTGTGATTCACATAGGACTGAATATTTTTTTCGGCTGTCGTGTTCCTACTATATGTTATATTTTTGCGTGTGGTTGTAATGCGCAGGTCTCGATGACATCATGATGCATAGCCTACCCGACTACTTCACCGGCCGGATCAGTGGCTTGCTCTGCGATGCGAAGAGTACTGAAAAATCCAAGACGCGTGACAAAATCCTCTACTTTTGCAAGCAACTCCCGACCATCTTGCGTGGGCGGTTAGATGACGATGCACGGCATGCATTTCTCCTTCAATCAGCGGCCTGGGACTTTGTGTTTTCTAGCGGCGCGGCGACTCAGCAGCAGTTGGATGACTGCGGCGAGATGTTTTTGCTTGCTGCAGTGGCGATGGAGCGTATAGCGCCAGCGTCTGAGATGGCAAAATCTGTTCATATGATGGCCCACCTGGCCCAGCAAATCCCCTTGTTGGGTCGATGTGACACCCGCACCATGGCGTCGGGCGAGCGGATGATGGGGGCCATCACGAAAGCTCAGCTGTCCAATATCAATGTGGAGAGCTCCATGGACGGAGCATATCGCAAGTCTGAGGCGCTGACCCATCTGGCCTATCAAATGGTGAAAACCGGGATGGTAAGTACACGCTAGTGACCGATTTTTTTTTTTTATGGATTTGTGTGCACATTTTGTGTTATGTACGCGCTGCTTGTGGCCCGGTCATGTGCTGCATGCAGCTAATTTCTGTGCATATTTGCGTGCGCTGCTTGCAATGTCTTATTTGCTTTCTTTTTTTTTTCAGCCAAAAGACCGCTACTACATCTGGGACGTCATCCACAAAGACCCGTCCAAGAAGGTCGAGTTGGGGGGGCGCAGCCGCAAGGTCACCAAGTTCTACAGTTTCACCGCCGCGGAATCCGATGAAGTCTGCGCGATTTTTTTTGGAGTATGCGCTGCCCAATGCGGAGTACAAAGATCCCGAAGTCAACGGCGATGAGGACTACACTACTGGTAAGACGCCGCTGTCCTATGATTGTAAGTTGCTATTCTTTGAGCTGATTTTCTTTTAATATATGGAACTTCATCTGATTTCCAAGGACTACTGCCGTTATTCTAATTTTTTTCTTGCATTGCTATCTGGCTTTGTATACGATGTGCATGCAGGCGGCCCTTGTGCAGCAACCTCCCATGGCTCAAAGACTGGATTGCAAGCGGCGATCCGCCGCTGGTCCCGGTCTGACGGGAGCTTGTCCAGGCTGCAGCAGCCGGCGTGCAGCTCAAGGCTGAGGAGTATGATAGGGTGCACTTGTACGGTTTCAATTACCGGACAAAAGAAGCTGACAGGAAGCAAGCATGGCGGACTGCAAACTGTGGTGTAGCCTATAAGGAGGGAAGCAGCACTCAGTACGGCTACCTGACCCACATTCTCGTGGCGAAGCTGGTGCGGCCGGTGGGGAAGTGGACTCAACAGCTTTTGCTGAGAGTAGAGCTTTTCGATGCATCCGCGGTGGCTTACATTCCTAATCAACGCTTGGTGGTGGTCCGCAGCGCCGAGGCACCACGCACGGCAAAGCTAGTGTGGCCAACATCTGTTAGCTCCGTTGGGTTTGTGCTGGACCCACGGCATCAGCCCCAGCTTTCGGTCATTCACTGCAAGCTGCCCCGTCACCTGGCAACCGGGTGGGCTTTGGAGAACGAGTTTTTCCAAAGCACGGCGACAAGGTGGCAGGAAGACATCAGGTACTTCCCACCTGAGCCGCCCGCTGAACCGCCGCCCGCGCCAGCGAGCACGGCGGCAGGACCTTCACGCGCAGCCCCGCCTCGCAAGAAAAAGAAGCCGCCCGCTGAACGGCAGCCCGCGCCGGCAACCACGGCGGCAGAACCCTCACGCGCAACCCCGCCTCGCAAGAGAAAGAAGAAATATGAGGCTTTGGCGCCTGCATCACACAAGGGGAAGGAGCCCATGCCCCCGCTGCGCACAAGTGCACGCGCGCGCACGGTCAGGGACTATACAGAACAAACCCCTAGCAACGAGGGGAACGACAGTGATTTTAACGGTAGTGATGCCAAGGATGATTATGATTGATGTGCTAGCGCCAGCATTTTGCGGCTTCATTAGATGCTGCACACAAGTGGAAGGAGCCCATCCCTCCGTTTTGCTTTTAGGTGTGCAAGGCTATACGGAGACTATCCCTCTAGTATGAGGAGATTGACATGTTGACAGTGGTGATGGTATGGATGAGTCGGATAGATGTGCAAGGACTGTCGTGTTTACGTTGACCAACATCCTACTCACTTGATAATCATGCCGATATTATATTGAATAAAGATGCATCATTCATTGTTTGGGCCAAGTGCACGCGCGCGCACGGTCAGGGACTATACAGAACAAACCCCTAGCAACGAGGGGAATGACAGTGATTTTAACGGTAGTGATGCCAAGGATGATTATGATTGATGTGCTAGCGCCAGCATTTTGCGGCCTCATTAGATGCTGCACAAAAGTGGAAGGAGCCCATCCCTCCGTTTTGCTTTTAGGTGTGCAAGGCTATACGGAGACTATCCCTCTAGTATGAGGAGATTGACATGTTGACAGTGGTGATGGTATGGATGAGTCGGATAGATGTGCGAGGACTGTCGTGTTTACGTTGACCAACATCCTACTCACTTGATAATCATGCCGATATTATATTGAATAAAGATGCATCATTCATTGTTTGGGCCTAAACTGACTTGTTGTCGGTTCAGCCCTTGTATTTTTTACCACTTTTGTGCTCGTCGTGGTGTTCTCTTACCACTTTGGCCACTTTTGCCACTTTTTATCACCTTTTACCACTTTTTACCACCTTTTACCACCCATTACCACTTTTACCACCTCTAAGGCCGTGTTTTAGGTGGTAAAAGTTGCTTTAGGCCGTGTTTTAGGTGGTATTTTTTTATCACTTTTTATCACTTTTTATCACTTTTTATCACTTTTTATCACTTTTTATCACTTTTTATCACTTTTTATCACTTTATATCGCTTTATATCACTTTATACCACTTTTTCGGTGGTTTTACCACCCTCGAGGTGGTAAAAAGTGATAAAAAGTGATAAAAAGTGGTAAAAGTGGTATTTTTTACCACTTCTGAGTTCCTAGTGTTCGTGAACATCAGACGATGAGTACCGTAGTGGTCAAAATCACTTTGCGACAAACCTACTTTGCGACCCAAAAACAGGGTGAAATTTATAGTTTGCGACCCAAA
This sequence comes from Mesostigma viride, assembly GCA_009746045.1. NCBI lineage: Eukaryota > Viridiplantae > Streptophyta > Mesostigmatophyceae > Mesostigmatales > Mesostigmataceae > Mesostigma > Mesostigma viride. The sequence goes on from RPFO01001034.1 coordinate 585,437, forward strand.
ATGAAGGCAAAGTTTTAGATTTGCGAGCCCATCGACTTGTTTATGGTCAGTGGCAGGTACTCGATGTTGTAAATTTATAGGCTAGCAGGCTTGACTGCCTGCTGGCCTGCCGGCCTCCCCGCTCTTCTGCCATCGTGCCAAGACAACGTGCATGGCTGCACAAGCCTTTGGCTTTCGCATGACAAGTGACAAAAGGCGCGAAAGTTTTGGCGCCACGCGTTCGTTCTACCTGTCTGCGTGCGGCACGGCGCAGGCGCGACGCGGTAAGTTTTGAACTTTGCGACCCAAAATGAAGCCCATGAAAAGTAGTTTGCGAGGTCGATTCGCAAAGAGGTTTGTCGCAAAGTGATTTTGACCACTACGGTACATGGTTTTGCTGGCCTGCCCATGGGACGACATCATGACCTTGTACGCATGCCCCCTGGCTGCGGTTTCCTGAAACTCCTCTAGCGGGTTTCTTGCGCGAGTGGATGGCTGGGGGTGTGGTGATGCAGCGCGATAGGAAGCTTGCCTATTAAGGGGGGCTTGGAGGAGTAAGTATGAAGGGGACAGGGCGACTAATATTAATAGAAAGAGTTGGAAAGCATGGCTTTAAAGTTCTAGTATTCCGCAGCAGCAAGAGCTGCCGAGCACGTTTGCTTACTTGAAGTTGGAGCGCCAGGTGTTGCGAGACCAGCAGAGCAACTGCCACGACAGAGGTGCAGGCAAACAAGGGCACGGGCATGAGTCCAAGCAATACCCTGGCAAGCATTTGTGCAGGATATGAGCCAGATAAGGAGGCACTCATTAGTTGCTCTCAAGCCCATGACGATGTTGACAGAGGTGTAGATGATAGCGCAGGCTTGGAACCGCAAGGTTGCAACTACCATTGGTGCTTCCATCACATGGAAAACGGAGAGTCATGAATCATTGCGATTGACCAAATCATTGCGATTAACCAAATCGTTGCCACCAATCAAATGATTGCCATCAACCAATAAAGTTCTCAACAGGAACAGGAGCTAGGCTATTTTCTGCCTTCAGGTTAAGCTCTTGCGTGTCCTAGCCCTGAGTGACCATTCGTCTCATGAACAGCGTGCCCATGTATGGCCATCCAGCATCTGTTCCACATACCGCCTTTAGTGTAACGGCCTGTGCATGCATACTACCTGCCCTGGGAAGTGACTTGTGAAAGAAAGCCATATTCAGTTTATTATACCATGTCACTACACATCGCCTGTTTCAGTAAACAGCCAGTGTTGTAGGTTTTCTGTCTCTCTTCTTGTTATCACTTTGGATCAATGCAGGTCTGCTTCGGGAAGCAGCTGCCCGCCTGAAAAGGTGTTCTGAAGGAGTCGCATTGTCAAATAATCTTTCTTAGTATATGGTACTTTCTTACTATACGATACGATACCTGTTTCTAATAATCTTTCTTACTATGCGATACGATAACTGTTTCTAATAATCTTTCTTACTATACGATACTTTCTTAATATACGATACGATACCTGTTTGAGGAAGCGGCTGTCGGCGCAGAAGGTGGTCTGGATGAGGCAGCCCTCGTGGCTCTGCAGCGCTGTCTTCCAGCGGTTCTTGACCACCCACCTGGCGCACGGCACGGGGGAGGTGTGTGCACGGGGAGGGCAGATGCCATAATCCAATGGACCTTAGCTTCAGCCACCTATTCAAGAAGTAGCTGCAAAGAAAGCTGCACGCACTGTGACAAAGTACCATTCTTGAAATGGTGCCAAAGCTGGTAGCCAGCACACCAACACATATAGTTAGCATATTGGGGCACCAATGTGCTAGATGGCTGCAGGTTGAGGAGACCTTTCCTACGCCGTGTCAACCGCCTAGAACAGACGAGGGACTAGAGAGATATCAGGTCCCGAAGTACTGCCGACCGGCGGGCGAGGGCGGTGCACTCTCAGGGCATAGTGGACAGGACACGTGGCAGGCAGTGCCTGCACAGGCTTAGCCTGAACCATCACGTGGCTGGGACACAGTGTACTGAGGACGCAACGGTCCTGTGGCTAGTAGAAGCCAGTAGCCAGCCAGCAGGTCTGCAAGGATGTAAGCCCATGCAGAACTGTGGCAGGTCCTGTGATGTCCTAGACACAGGATAGCCAGAGATTCCTGTGTGTTGCCTGCAACGAGGGGGTCTGGCAAGGTAGCGGTGCACAGCGTTGCTCATGACCGAGGAACAAGGATGGAACGAGGTTGCATATAGCTCGAGGCTCAACGAGGCAACGAGCGTCTTCACACACGAACCTTGGTCGTCACGACGAGTGGCGAGCCTATCGAGGGTCGTAGGCCTGGTGTGAGGATAAAGGTTGCTAGCCAGCAGCCTAGGGTCATTCCAGCCAGCAAGACCAGGAGCTCACAAGCTCTGCTGACGAGTTGCTGTGCAAATCATATGCCCGCCCACTCGCCTGGTCGCCCGCCGACTGGCCAGCCAGATTTCAAACGGCACACACTACAGCATCAAAATGTTAAAGTGGATATGCTACTAGTATAGATAAGGAAATGCACCGCCATAGGCAGGAGCCAAATCTTTTTCTAGTAGAGTCTACAAGCTCATTTTGTTAACTGTACCAAAAACAAGGAATCTGTGCTAATACATACATATAATAACACGTTAAAAAAAATCGCCGTGAGGATAAGGAGCACGGCAGGCCGCTTTGTTTCAGGCCGCACTCTTCCATCTCACCATAAAGAAACTGTGCGTAGAGAACCTTGATTACCGTGAGTGTAAGGAACACGGCAGGCAAAGACCTACGAAAAAGTCGCCCACATGGTCAAAAACATCATGGGAGGCCAAGCATATAGCAGGCAGATGAGAGGCGCCAAGCTTGGTGAGGACCAGTCAACGACCTAATAATAGATGCACGTACATGGTAAGAAATTCGTCGTCGCCGGAGAGCAGCTTACGCCCCATCCAAAACTCGCTGGTGAACTCGCTGAGCGTTGTTGAAGGTGAAATGGCATGGGGCGTGGAGCAGATTGGTAGCAAAGTGTAAGGACGCAAGACGTCGGTAGGTAAGTGAACATAAAATTACCATTCTATGGAGGCAAGCAGCGGGTAAGTATGTGCTTCCGAGCTTGCTTATAGGAAGAAAAAGTGAAAGTACCGCACCACTCTGCGTATGCAGTTGATGCTTACTATGTTTGATGTGGTGTGCGAATGCTTACTATGCTCGCCGTCATCTGTCTGCAACGGTGACTCCAATGCCTATGCGGAAATACACCCACAAAGAGGTGAGGATATGCTGCTTGTACGACCCCCCAAGGTATCTGACAAGGGAACGCGAGTCGGTACAGCAGTGACCAATGGTGAAAATATCGGCGGGCCCACAGCAAAGCCCACGATACGTGGTTGCCTTGCTTGCAATGATCTGCCGCTGCAGCATCTCAAAACAAGTGTCATCTCGCAGCACCATGACAGGTCGGCACTGTCACAACTCCTCCTCAAGCTGCGGCGTGCACTTGGTGTATAGTGCATATATACAACCGACAAGAACAGCAAGAGCTTGCACTCGCTGCTTGAACTGGGACATGGAAACGGTATTGAAAACACCCCTGGGACACTCGTAGGGTGAACAACACGATAATCGATACAGCGTACTCACGTCTCAACGCTCAAACTGGGGCGTGAAGCGGGTGTTATGAATCGATAGGAGAACAACACAATGCTCGATACATGGAATTCACAGAACAAAGGCATGTAATGGGTAACAAAGACAAGCAGGCTATTACTCTACCTACGGATGGCACTCACTGCTTAAACTGGGGTGTGAATATGTTGCGGCGGTATGCGGCCGTGCGGCCGCTGAGGCATGAGATGCCGCCGTCCAGCACCTGGGTCGATGCGTTCTCCACAAAACGGAGCTGGGGGGGGGAGGGGGGGGGGGGGGGGCACAGATAAAGGCGGGCAAGGTCATTGGGTTATGAGTGCGCAGAAGGGAGAGCAGAGAACGCAGCATCGACGTGGACCCATTCTCCACAAAACGGAGCTGAAGGCAGCCACGGCAGAGCAGTAGAAACGATACCAAAGTGGATTAATTGTTAGAAACCATACCAAAGTGGATTAATTGTTATCTCATGAGCACACATAAGCGAGTGGAAAACAGCACCCTGGTTTACTAGCAGTGGACGCAGCAGGTAGTGGTCGCGTAGGAAAAGTAGTCGCGTTCTGCAAAAAGAGCTGGCAGAAATCCAGACGAAGACAGAGAAGCATAGTAGGCGGCGGCTTGGGGGGTTGGGGGAGAAAAAAATGAAGATGATGCAAAGTCGTAATCATCCACATAGCGCAGCAGAGACAGTACAGCACGTCCTAATCAACCTCGTCAACTAGCCACTAGGGCGTCCTGAATCCTCATCTCTAGCTAGCCATGGGCAGGTACCTAACAAGCCCAGCTTGTCATTATCAGAGCCAGCTATTCCAACAACGCTTCCTATAAGGTCATAAGCCTTAAGCCTTAAGTGAAGAGACAAGGCCATTGGCTCATTCATGTGCCGTCGGGCTTTGGTGATGGAAAATATGTTGAGAAGAAACACCCTAAGAACTCCTACGAACCCATCCAATAGGGTAGCACCCTAAGAACTGCTACGAACCCATCCAATAGGGTTTAGCAATTTGATTCATGTGCTTTAGCAATGAGTTGCGAGCAGCGCACCGCAGTGAGCAAGATGAAGCCCTTAACGATGTGGCAGACGAAAGTGCAGCTGATGCGTCGGCAGCCGGAGCTGTGGAACACATGGAGTCGAAGAAGACTCACAAACGTGATAGTTTCCAGCAGAAGAAGAGGGAGGAGAAAAGCTCGAAGAATGATGGCATGAGCGAGCACACTGGGTGTGTGGGTCAAGGTGGTCTGAATCGTCGTACGGGTGTCGATGGCAACCGTGCCATCGTGGCTGGTTCACGGGCTCGGTCTTGTCTGCATGCGAACGCTGACGGTTTCGAGACACCGCGCACAAAGAAGAAGCGGGTGGGTTTGGACATGTGGTGTCAAAGTTTTGTTGGGATTGAGGTTATTTTTGGGGGCGGACATTGTATGGCTTTATTGTTGTTTGCATTTCTTGATGGCAGTCGGATGCATTTTTCTTCTCAGGCTTAATTGGTCACATGATGCTCTTTACAACATCTTTGTCGTCATGATTGCAGGAGGCCAAGGAGACGGACATGTTTGGTATGCCGCTCTCGGAGATTCAGCGGCTCATGAAGTGCCTCGACACGGGCGACTTCAAGGGCTTCAAGGCGAAGGAGCATCGCATGAAGCCCGTGGACGAGGACGCGCCGCGACCGTATGCGCTGGAAGGCCAGTACAAGAGCGTTTGGAAGCACTGCCGCGTGCCGCTGTTCAGGGAGGAGCGCCAGAGCGTATGCTGCTCGAACGGCAAGGTCAGGGGGCTTGAGCCGAACTTGCGGATGATCATCGAGAAGCGCCACAGGCTGCAGCAGGATACGGCCAAGGAGGCGCCTGATGCACGAGTCGTGCGAGAGTGCACGCTGACCGAGCAGGAGGAGATGTTGTGGCGCATCCACTGAGATCCGGTGAACGAGCGATTGTGGCGCACGCACGGGGTCGCACACGTGCCCGCATGCGACAACGCGTGCCACCGCGAACACGGTGTTGAGGAAGCGCCCGTGCGTGCGACACAATCGCTCGTTCACCGGATCGCAGTGGATGCGCCACAACATCTCCTCCTGCTCGGTCAGCGTGCACTCTCGCATGACTCGTGCATCGGGCGCCTCCTTGGTCGTCTCCTGCTGCAGCCTGTGGCGCTTCTCGATGATCATCTGCAAGTTCGGCTCAAGCCCCCTGACCTTGCCGTTCGAGCAGCATACGCCCTGGCGCTCCTCCCTGAGCAGCGGCGCGCGGCAGTGCTTCCAAACGCTCTTGTACTGGCCTTCCAGCGCATACGGTCGCGGCGCGTCCTCGTCCACGGGCTTCATGCGATGCTCCTTCGCCTTGAAGCCCTTGAAGTCGCCCGTGTCGAGGCACTTCATGAGCCGCTGAATCTCCGAGAGCGGCATACCAAACATGTCCGTCTCCTTGGCCTCCTGCAATCATGACGACAAAGATGTTGTAAAGAGCATCATGTGACTAATTAAGCCTGAGAAGAAAAATGCATCCGACTGCCATCAAGAAATGCAACCAACAATAAAGCCATACAATGTCCGCCCCCAAAAATAACCTCAATCCCAACAAAACTTTGACACCACATGTCCAAACCCACCCGCTTCTTCTTTGTGCGCGGTGTCTCGAAACCGTCAACGTTCGCATGCAGACAAGACCGAGCCCGTGGACCAGCCACGATGGCACGGTTGCCATCGACGCCCGTACGACGATTCAGACCACCTTGACCCACACACCCAGTGTGCTCGCTCATGCCATCATTCTTCGAGCTTTTCTCCTCCCTCTTCTTCTGCTGGAAACTATCACGTTTGTGAGTCTTCTTCGACTCCATGTGTTCCACAGCTGCGGCTGCCGACGCATCAGCTGCACTTTCGTCCGCCACATCGTTAAGGGCTTCATCTTGCTCACTGCGGTGCGCTCCTCGCAGCTCATTGCTAAAGCATATGAACTTCCTAACCTGCGATGAACAGAGCCAAACACGAAAAAAAATTCCACGCTGCTAAGGTCAGAAGCGGAAAGACACAAATATATAATTGTATGAAGGGATAAAAAAAATCCAAATGATGGAAAACTAACATAACTAAACTAAACTTAGCAATGTTTGCTTCTGTGACAGTGTAAGCCTTCCCCCCCTTCCCCCCCCTTCCCTTCCCCCCTTCCCTTCCCCCCTTCCCCCCCTTCCCCCCCTTCCCCCCCTTCCCCCCCTTCCCCCCCTTCCCCCCTTCCCCCCCTTCCCCTTCCCCCCCTTCCCCCTTCCCCCTTCCCCCCCCTTCCCCCCCTTCCCCCCTTCCCCCCCTTCCCCCCTTCCCCCCTTCCCCCCTTCCCCCCCTTCCCCCTTCCCCCCTTCCCCCTTCCCCCCCTTCCCCCTTCCCCCCTTCCCCCCCTTCCCCCCCTTCCCCCCTTCCCCCCCTTCCCCCCCTTCCCCCCTTCCCCCCTTCCCCCCCCTTCCCCCCTTCCCCCCCTTCCCCCCTTCCCCCTTCCCCCCCTTCCCCCCCTTCCCCCCCCCCCTTCCCCCCCTTCCCCCCCTTCCCCCCCCTTCCCCCCTTCCCCCCTTCCCCCCCTTCCCCCCCTTCCCCCCCTTCCCCCCTTCCCCCCCCCCCCCTTCCCCCCCCTTCCCCCCCCTTCCCCCCCCTTCCCCCCCTTCCCCCCCTTCCCCCCCTTCCCCCCTTCCCCCCCCTTCCCCTTCCCCTTCCCCCCCCTTCCCCCCCCTTCCCCCCCTTCCCCCCCTTCCCCCCCCCCCTTCCCCCCCCTTCCCCCCCTTCCCCCCCTTCCCCCCCCCTTCCCCCCCCTTCCCCCCCCTTCCCCCCCCAAGTCAAGAAGCATGCGCGGACGAACGGGAACGATGCTGATGACAGCGAGGGAGGATGTGATGACTTGGATGCAGTGATGGAGGGCGACGATGCTGATGACATCAACGGTCGTGATGGGGAGTGCATCAATCCGCTCGAGGGAGACAGCCCTGGCAGTCAGGAGGACAAATCTGGTGATGATGTGTCGCCACCAGTGAAGGAGACGGATCGGCAGAGAATTAAGAGGGTGAGTTTATCTGCCGCTGCGCTGCCAGCCAACCTGTGCACGTGATGTCATAAGCCAGGTAACACGTGTATCACGGGTACAAATGCAAGCACGAAGGCAGGCAGGTGGGCAGGTAGGCCATTTAGGCAGGCAGGCAGGCAGGCAGGCAGACAGAAACGCTTAAGATATATCGTTTGTAGCAAGCCAGGCACTCCAAGTGGCATGGGCATGAAGGAAGGAAGCGTGCAAGGGACATGGCGTAATGCAATGTATAGTGGTGCTTTCGTGTGTTTGTATTCCAATTGAGATGAAAAATGTTGTGTCTCAGAAAAGGTTGCTTCACGTCGCATGCCGTGGAACGGGGCTGTCAGCCATGTAATTGCATGATAGTACCATTGATCGAACTGTTCGGTGTGTTCGGATTGTTGCCATATTTTTAACAGGTGAACGATGAGGTCAAAAAGTTTGGAACGGCGCTTGCCGAGGTGCGGCGATTGTCGCGCTGTATGGACACGGGCGATTACGCAGGATTTGAGGTGCGGCCGTTCAAGTTGCAGCCGCTGACGAATGACCCAAATGCTGCGCATCCGTACTCGCTGGACGAGCACCGTGAGCTAAGCAAGTGCCCCAAGTGCCATGCGCCCATGTTCAAGGAGGAGCACCCCAAGCAAAGTCGTTGCTGTTCCAAGGGCAAGGTGAAGGTGTTGCAGCCCAACCTTAACCTCATCATCGAGAAGCGCAGGAGGCGCGAGCGACTGCTGGCGGCGCCGAACCCGGACGAGCGCGCGATTGCGCAAAATGAGCTGACCGAGCAGGAGGAGATGCTGTGGCAGATCCACTGCAACCCGACAAACGTCGCCCTATGGATCAGGTACAGTTGGTTGGAGATCAATCTAGGGTCCTCAGAGATAGAGGATCTAGTACAGATTACTACAATATACTTTATTGTAGTATTGGACCAATGGCTATACTTCACTAGTATAGTTGGTTGGAGATCAATCTAGGGTCCTCAGAGATAGAGGATCTAGTACAGATTACTACAGTATACTTTATTGTAGTATTGGACCAATGGCTATACTTCACTAGTATCAGCCAGTGGGATGACGCCACGTATATTATGAGGGCGTCTCCCTGACCTCCACGTCACCGGCTGGTCTAGGGCCGGTGTAGTCCTGTCAAGAGGACTGAGCCGACTATGGTCCAATCATATGCGCATCCATGCCTTGGAACCTTCTAGAGGATTCTAGAAGTATCTAACACGCGGCATGCACTGAACTACATGGAATGCATGTCCACGTAGGATTCAGCAAGACTGATCAAGGTGCCAAGCGCAACAGGTTCTTATGCGCAACGAAGACGAATGATGAGCAACGACAACAACGTGAAGAAATAAAGAAGAGCCTTTCTTTTATGCAATATAATCTGCATAAAGCATCAAGCAAGATACCTTTCTTTTGCAACTTGTATTCATTTCGATGTCTTCGGACGACGATCTTTCAGAGCCGCGGTCTGGCCCTGGTAAGCACGGACCAGATCAGATTTCTGTCAACCTTGGCCCAGGCGAGCACGGGGATGACAATACAGTTATGTCCGACCAGCCCCGGGAAGAGGGCTGCGGACAGGGAAGTACTCATAGTGACGACCAGCGTAAGCGTGATAAGGTGCTTCGCCTCCTGAAGCAAGCTCTCCCGCCGAAGCACCTTATCACGCTTACGCTGGTCGTCACTATGAGTACTTCCCTGTCCGCAGCCCTCTTCCCGGGGCTGGTCGGACATAACTGTATTGTCATCCCCGTGCTCGCCTGGGCCAGGGTTGACAGAAATCTGATCTGGTCCGTGCTCACCAGGGCCAGACCGCGGCTCTGAAAGATCGTCGTCCGAAGACATCGAAATGAATACAAGTTGCAAAAGAAAGGTATCTTGCTTGATGCTTTATGCAGATTATATTGCATAAAAGAAAGGCTCTTCTTTATTTCTTCACGTTGTTGTCGTTGCTCATCATTCGTCTTCGTTGCGCATAAGAACCTGTTGCGCTTGGCACCTTCATCAGTCTTGCTGAATCCTACGTGGACATGCATTCCATGTAGTTCAGTGCATGCCGCGTGTTAGATACTTCTAGAATCCTCTAGAAGGTTCCAAGGCATGGATGCGCATATGATTGGACGATAGTCGGCTCAGTCCTCTTGACAGGACTACACCGGCCCTAGACCAGCCGGTGACGTGGAGGCCAGGGAGACGCCCTCATAATATACGTGGCGTCATCCCACTGGCTGATACTAGTGAAGTATAGCCATTGGTCCAATACTACAATAAAGTATATTGTAGTAATCTGTACTAGATCCTCTATCTTTGAGGACCCTAGATTGATCTCCAACCAAGTGGTACAGCGTTGATACTTACCTGATTTTTTGGCTAGGGAGCTATGCTAAAATTTTTTTCACCGCCCTGAAGGCGTGGGAGCTATCCCACAATTTTCTTCTCCGCCCTTATGGCACGGGAGCTATGCCAGAATTTTCTTCACTGCAGTTAAGGGGAGGGAGTTATGACAACATTTTCTTTTCCGCCCTTCCTAATGTTGCGGGAGCTATCCTAAATTTTTCTTCACCGCCAATATGACGCGAGAGCTATGCTAAAATTTAAATTTAAATTTTGTAGACCGCCCTTACTTATGTTGCGGGAGCTATGGTAAAATTTTCTTCTCCGCCCTTATGGCACGGGAGCTATGCCAAATTTTTCTTCTTCGCCCTTACTTATGTTGCGGGAGCTATGGTAAAATGTTCTTCTCCGGCCTTATGGCGCGGGAGCTATGCCAAATTTTTCTTCTTCGCCCTTACTTATGTTGCGGGAGCTATGGTAAAATGTTCTTCTCCGGCCTTATGGTGCAGGAGCTATGCCAAAACTTTCTACACCGCCCTCACTTATGTTGCGGGAGCTATGGCAAAATTTTCTTCTCCTCCCTTATTGCGCGGGAGCTATGCTAAATTTTTCTTCATTTCCTTACTTATGTTGCGGGAGCTATGGCAAAATTTTCTTCTTCGCCCTTATGGCGCGGGAGCTATGGCAAAATTTTATTCTCCGCCCTTATGGCACGAGAGCTATGCCAAAATTTTCTTCACTGCAGTTAAGGGGAGGGAGTTATGACAACATTTTCTTCTTCGCCCTTCCTAATGCTGCGGGAGCTATGCTAAATTTTTCTTCACCGCCAACTGTTCTGCCAATATGGAGCGAGAGCTATGCTAAATTTTCTTCACCGCCTTACTTATGTTGCGGGAGCTATGGCAAAATTTTCTCCTCCGCCCTTATGGCGAGGGAGCTATGCTAAATTTTTCTACAACGCCCTTGTGGCGCGGGAGCTATGCCAAAATTTTCTTCTCCGCCCTTGTGGGGCGGGAGCTATGCTAAATTTTTCTGCACCGCCCTTATGGCGCGGGAGCTATGCCAAAACTTTCTTCAAATTTTCTACACCGCCCTTACTTATGTTGCGGGAGATATGCCAAAATTTTCTTCTTCGCCCTTATGGCATGGGAGCTATGCCAAAATTTTCTTCACTGCAGTTAAGGGGAGGGAGCTATGCCAAAACTTTCTTCACCGCCCTTGTGGCGCGGGAGCTATGCCAAAATTTTCTGCACCACCCTTGTGGCGCGGAGCTATGCCAAAATTTTCTGCACCACCCTTGTGGCGCGTGAGTTATGCCAAAACTTTCTTCACTGCCCTTGTGGCGCGGGAGCTATGCCAAAATTTTCTACGCCACCCTTGTGGCGCGGAAGCTATGCCAAAATTTTCTGCACCACCCTTGTGGCGCACGAGCTATACAAAAATTTTCTTCTCCGCCCTTCCTAATGCTACGGGAGCTACCCAAAATTTTTCTTCACCGCGAAGATGGCGCGAGAGCTATGCTAAAATTTTCTTCACCGCCCTTACTTATGTTGCGGGAGCTATGGCAAAGTTTTCTCCTCCGCCCTTATGGCCCGGGAGCTATGCTAAAATTTTGTACACCGCCCTTACTTATGTTGCGGGAGCTATGGCAAAATTTTCTTCTCCGCCCTTATGGCGCGGGAGTTATGTTAAATTGGTCTTCACAGCAGTGAAGAGAGGGAGTTATGACAACATTTTCTTCTCCACCCTCCCTTATGGCGCGGGAGCTATGCTAAATTTTTCTTCACCGCCTTTACTTACGTTGCGGGATCTATGGCAAAATTTTCTTCTCAGCCCTTATGGCGCGGGAGCTATGCTAAAATTTTCTGCACCACCCTTGTGGCGCGGGAGCTATGCTAAAACTTTCTGCACCACCCTTGTGGCGCGGAAGCTATGCCAAAATTTTCTACACCACCCTTGTGGCACGTGAGCTATGCCAAAACTTTCTTCACTGCCCTTGTGGCACGTGAGCTATGCCAAAACTTTCTTCACCGCCCTTGTGGCGCGTGAGCTATGCCAAAACTTTCTTCACCGCCCTTGTGGCGCCGGAGCTATGCCAAAATTTTCTGCACCACCCTTGTGTCGCGGAAGCTATGCCAATTCTACACCGCCCTTACTTATGTTGCGGGAGCTATGGCAATATTTTCTTCTCCGCCCTTATCTTGCGGGAGCTATGCCAAAACTGAGGTGAGCTATGCTGAAATTTTCTTCACCACCCTTGTGGTGTGGAAGCTATGCCAAAACTTTCTTCACCGCCCTTGTTGCGCGGGAGCTATGCTAAATATTTCTTCACCGCCTTACTTATGTTGCGGGAGCTATGGCAAAATTTTTTTCTCCGCCCTTAAGGCACGGGAGCTATGCCAAAATTTTCTTCACTGCAGTTAAGGCGAGGGAGTTATGCTAAATTTTTCTTCTCCGCCCTTCCTAATGCTGCGGGAGCTGTCCTAAATTTTTCTTCACCGCCAATATGGCGCAAGAGCTATGCTCAAATTTTCTACAACGCCCTTACTTATGTTGCGGGAGCTATGCCAAAATTTTCTTCTCCGCCCTTGTGGCGAGGGAGCTATGCTAAAATTTTCTTCACTGCCCTTGTGTCGAGGGAGCTATGCTGAAATTTTCTTCGACACCTTTGTGGCGCGGAAGCTATGCCAAAATTTTCTGCACCACCCTTGTGGCGCGGGAGCTATGGTAAAATTTTCTTCACCGCCCTTATGGCTTGGATGCTATGATGAAATGTTATGTATCACCCCTACGGTGCTGAAACAAAGGTGAGTATTCCTTTGTCACTGTTCAGCAGCGCAAGTTGTGCAGGGATCTTTTTTACCATCCTCGTGGTGCGGAAGCTATGTTAAAATATTCTTTACCACTGACCCTATAAATGTTGAACGATGCTGTGTCGTGTATGTGCCCTGATGTATCGTCCCCGCTGATGTATTTGCCAACACGCTCAAGATATGGGAGGATGATCAACCAGTTTTTCGCGGTGGCGCGCGTCGTCGCAAGCGGGCGCATCGGGGATGCGGTCGAGAACAAGGGGGAGTGCGTGCTCGAGCTGCATGGCCAGACCGTCGAGCGCGTCAAGCCGATCATCCGGGACGGCGTGCACGTGAACAACGACTTATACTTTCTGTTGAACGACCCGGAGCAGAAGGACAAGGCGGAGGACGAGGTCTTGGAACGGTGAGTGACCCTCCTTTTGCGAATCCGTGTTTGTGGAGCGTGATGTGGTATCCTTTGCGTGTGCTTTGGCGCATCGAGTGCCTGACATTGTGTGTGTGCGGGTGTCTGGACGCGGATGCCTTTGTGGCTGTTGTGCCTTGGCAGGAACAAGGTGAAGGTGAAAGACCCCAACCTACGGAGACTGTTGGACCTCCTGAAGTACCTGCTCACGTACAACCCGCTGCTGCAGCAGTTTGCCCGGCAGGTGACCGAGGTGTTGGCGGAGCGGCAAGCGGTTGTAGAGGTGGCGGGCGAGTTCTTGCCGAAGGTGCACGCGCCGGAGATCTTCTTGATGCCGTGGTGGGTGGGCTACGCTGTGTTGTATGCATGGAACATGCGCGATATTGGGAATTACGCTACGGCAGTGTGGTGCATACACTTTTCGGATGAGCCGTGTTTTACATAGATTGTTGGCTTGGATCGTTGCTTCCACTAGTCATCGGTTGACCTTTGTGGCACGAGTTTTGCGGGTGCGGGTGGGGGGGATGGCGTCTGCGTGGACGCATGCTCGCGTGCAGCGGACAAAGGAGCGCGCAGCCGGGCCACTTTCGCGTCGACATGGTCGAGCGCGGGCCGGAGGGCCAGCGCATCACTAAGGAGCTACCGCTGGGGAGCAAGGATTACATGGCGCTGGCTTTCCCGGTCATCCATTCCGAGGGCAACGGGGGCTGGTCGTACGGATACGATGAGAAGAGTGGAAAGCGCAAGCAGGAGGTAAAGCTGCAGGAGGAGATCAAGTGCTGGATGTTCTCCGAGTGGCGTCTCAAGTACAAGGGCGCGTTGGGGCAGGTGTATCCACTGCACGGCTGCTCCATGAAGGAGAACCAGACGATCACGTTCTTGCGAGCGAAGCAGCGCGAGAAGAACCAGCGGCGGATCGCCACGTGCGCGGAGCTGAACGACAACCTCCAGATATTGGACGATTTCAAGAAGGTCGGGGTGTACAGCGAGAAGGACTGGAAAAAGTTCACCGAGGCGAACGTGAAGGACCTGCCGGAGGAGCTGCGTTCGGGGCTGACCATGGAGTTGCCGTCTGGCTCTGGGATGGCCAACCGCTTTGTGCTGCACAACATCCAAGACAACATCGCCGCCATCGCCGAGGCTGGCGGCCCGTCGGTCTTTGCCACGTTCACGTGCAACCCGATGTGGCCGGAGATCCAGGACCTTCTTGAGGTCGTCCAATATCTGGAGGTTGTCGCTCAGCTCCGCCCACGTGGCGATCCGCCGCTGGTTCTTCTCGCGCTGCTTCGCTCGCAAGAACGTGATCGTCTGGTTCTCCTTCATGGAGCAGCCGTGCAGTGGATACACCTGCCCCAACGCGCCCTTGTACTTGAGACGCCACTCGGAGAACATCCGGCACTTGATCTCCTCCTGCAGCTTTACCTCCTGCTTGCGCTTTCCACTCTTCTCATCGTATCCGTACGACCAGCCCCCGTTGCCCTCGGAATGGATGACCGGGAAAGCCAGCGCCATGTAATCCTTGCTCCCCAGCGGTAGCTCCTTGGTGATGCGTTGGCCCTCCGGCCCGCGCTCGACCATGTCGACGCGAAAGTGGCCCGGCTGCGCGCTCCTTTGTCCGCTGCACGCGAGCATGCGTCCACGCAGACGCCATCCCCCCACCGCGCACCCGCAAAACTCATGCCACAAAGGTCTGAACCGATGACTAGTGGAATCGACGATCCAAGGCAACAATCTATCTAAAACACGGCTCATCCAAAGAGTGTATGCAGCACACTGCCGTAACGTGGGACAAAGGTACACAATAATTCCCAATATCGCACGTGTTCGATGCATACAACACACCGTAGCCCACCCACCACGGCATCAAGAAGATCTCTGGCGCGTGGACCTCCGGCGAGAACTCGCCCGCCACCTCTACAACCGCTTGCCGCTCCGCCAACACCTCGGTCGCATGCCGGGCAAACTACTGCAGCAGCGGGTTGTACGTGAGCAGGTACTTCTCTAGGAGGTCCAACAGCCTCCGTAGGTTGGGGTCTTTCACCTTCACCTTGTTCTAGCCAAGGCAACAAAGCCACAAAGGCACCCTCGTACAGACACCCGCACACATACAATGTCAGGCACTCGATGCGTCAAAGCACACGCAAAGGATACCACATCACGCTCCACAAACACGGACTCGCAAAAGGAGGGTCACTCACCGTTCCAAGACCTCGTCCTCCGCCTTGTCCTTCTGCTCCGGGTCGTTTAACAGAAAGTATAAGTCGTTGTTCACGTGCACGCCGTCCCGGATGATCGGCTTGACGCGCTCGACGGTCTGGCCGTGCAGCTCGAGCACGCACTCCCCCTTGTTCTCGACCGCATCCCCGATGCGCCCGCTTGCGACGACGCGCGCCACCGCGAAAAACTGGTTGATCATCCTCCCATATCTTGAGCGTGTTGGCAAATACATCAGCGGGGACGATACATCAGGGTACATACAAGACACAACATCGTTAAGCATTTATAGGTTCACTTATAAAGAATATTTCAGCATAGCTTCCGCACCACGAGGATGGTAAAAAAATCCCTGGACAGCTTGTGCTGTTGAACATACTCACCTCAGTTTTGGCATAGCTCCCGCAAGATAAGGGCGGAGAAGAAAATATTGCATAGCTCCCGAAACAGAAGTAAGGGCGGTGTAGAAAATGTTGGCATAGTTCCCGCGCCAAAGGGTGGTGCAGAAAAATTTAGAATAGCTCCCGCGCCACAAGA